>CM055099.1:23756241-23872505 GCA_029204225.1 Diphasiastrum complanatum
CCTTTGCATCAACAATTAGTATTCCAGTCTTACCCATACATCAAATAAACTTGTAAAACCATACCAACATTGGGATAATTTTAATTGCAAGCCCAAAATAGTGAAAACATGAAATAAGTTTAAATAAACTCATTGAAAGTCATTTCAAATGTGTATTAAAGAAAACACACATACACATACCAATCTCTCATTGACTCTCAAAAACCAAAGTTTTCATATCATTTTGCAGCAAAGTAAGCTCTGATTGAACATGATTCAGTGTCCAATCTTCCTCCACCTTGTGTTACATTTCATACAGTTTGGAATGTCAATAAAAAACCTTGATCGGAAGCTCTCTACTATGGTAGAATACAGAGGAATCCATTCTTCGCTTGAGAAAGAGGGTAATGATATTGTCTCTAATCTTTCAGTTAAACCATTAATGATGGTGTGTAAGATGAATCATAGAAGAAGATACAAGAATCAAAAAGTGATCTCATGGAATGGTTCTTGTATTGGAGAAGACCAATATCAGAATGAATAACATCCATGATGCCAACAAGGGATTTTTGCTTTGTAACCAGTGGCACTAGAAGTTTGCGTTTGTAGTGCAGCTTCTCGGTTGGTGGATTTGCATGGTCATATGTAGGTTGCCGATTCAAGCAGGTAGGAGTCATGACGGCTTTTCTTGGATATCTTAGTGGACAATCACAACATGGGTGATTGATGCCGCATTGTTCACACCAAGGATAAAAGGACGACAGATCATTTCGGTGTGGACATTCTGATCTACGATGTTTACCTCCACATCCGAAACACTGTACCTTGTGTAAGATTCTATCACTCTCAGTTGATGCACGTACACCGGTATTAGGTCTTCTTTTATCCTTCCACAAAATAGTGGTGAGCCAGTTTGAACTTCCTCTGCCTGGATGATTCGCTCGCTGATATAATCGATACTTCCACCAAACCTTGCCTAGCCACTTGAAGAGATTCTGACCTGAGACCGATCCACTTTTTTGGGAGGAGCGATCTGATGCAAGCCTGGACATTGAGGTGTTGGATTGTTTTCCAAAACAATTAATGACATTTGGGTCCAGTGGTCGGATCTTTTTTCTTGGCAATTTGTGGTTCTGGGAGGTAATCAATTGACTGCACATCTCATCTGTGTCACTGACAACTTGCATCTAATTGTCCGTACTGCTAGTACTTTGGCTAGCGTTGTTTGTGGCATCTTGTGGGATTAGATGCTCTATCATCCCTGATTGTTTGAATGTTGGATATGGGTTGTAGTGGTGTGTGCAAGATCTGTGCTTCTGCAATAGTTGCTTGCCATACAGAGTTTCTTCTGGACTGGTATATGGATGTAAAGGGTGCATACCAATCTTGGTTCTCATGCGGTAATTCGGCATAGAAAAATGCCATTTTTGTGGTGACTAGTTAGTTTTGCTTCAAAAACTACTTCTCGGTACCTCTATCTCCGCAAGTTTATAAAAGATTTTTCAATGCCAACTATAGCTCGCTTTAGCCTCACAGTCTTGGGGAGGAGTCTATCAAAGACAAAGTCACTCACCAAAGAGGCTTGGGCTAAATTATTATAATATTTTTTATAGAAAAGGGCCTTCGACAGTCATGGGAGGAGCTATCAAAGATAGGGTCGCTTCCCAACGAGGCTAATGGCCCAATTCATTTTTTTTTTTTTGACAACAAACCCTTACAGATTTCTCTATGTCCTTGTCTTTAGTGAGACTAGATGGAAACTTCAGAGGCCTTTACAAAATTTGTTGTTGTTTTTTTTTTTTTAAAATAAACCCTTGCAATTTCTCTATGTCCTAGTCTCAACGAGATGGAACTTCAGAGACCTCTACAAAATTTTTTTTAAAATTTTTGAAAATAAACCCTTGCATATTTCTCTATGTCCTGGTCTCAACGAAATGGGAACTTCAGAGGCCTTTACAAAAGTTTTTTTTTTTTAACGATGCCGTAAAAAATGAAAAGTAACTGACAGGGGACGTGAGGAGACTTGAAGGAAAAAAAACTTGTTTGAGAAAAAAAACGGTAAAAGAGAGTTAAAGAACCGGGAAAAAGAAAAGCTTAAAAAATACTTAGGTAGCTTATGAGAAGGGAGGGGAAACTTAAAAAAATAAAATGATTAGAAAAACAGAAAAGAGTACCTTGAAAAAAGGGAGGACGGGGAAGCTTGAAAAAAGTGAACTAAAGTCATAATACTCGGCAATTTGGAAAAAACCTTAATAAAAAATTAACTACACAATATATGGCCTACAAAATTAAAATTACTACTTAAAAAACAAAACTAATCCCTTGAGGGCTTGGGTTTTTTGTAATGGAAGTGGAAGATTCCGAAGAATGGAAAAAAGAGGAGGTGAGGGGGAGGAAGCAGAAAAGAGTCGAGAGAGGAGTGAAGAAATAGAGAGTCTGAAAGGCAGCTATGCGATGAGCAACGTTGGTGCTCCCCGGCAACGGCGCCAATTGTAGTCGGTTGTAGTATAGGGGTCCGTTCACTGGGAGCCGCCCGTGCACACCTGCATAGCAAGAGAGAGAGAGAGAGAGAGAGAGAGAGAGAGAGAGAGAGAGAGAGAGAGAGAGAGAGGAGAGAGAGAGAGAGAGAGAGAGAGAGAGAGAGAGAGATGGTTGGGGCTATGGGGGGCTCGAGCGCCTACCCATAGCTATGCACCAATCAACCTTGGAGAGAGAGAGAGAGTTCACCAAGGATGGTTGGGGCTATGGGGGCTCGAGCGCCTACCCATAGCTATGCACCAATCAATCTTGGAGAGAGAGAGAGAGAGAGAGAGAGAGAGAGAGAGAGAGAGAGAGAGAGAGAGAGAGAGAGAGAGAGGAGAGAGAGGAGAGAGAGAGAGAGAGAGAGAGAGAGAGAGAGCCTAGGTTGAGAAAGGCCTGGGGGGCTCGAGTGCCTACCCAAAGCTATTCTATCCCAACGTAGGGAGAGAGAGAGAGAGAGAGAGAGAAGAAGAAGAGAGAGAGAGAGAGAGAGAGAGAGAGAGAGAGAGAGAGAGAGAGAGAGAGAGAGAGAGAGAGAGAGAGAGAGAGAGAGAGAGAGAGAGATGAGAGAGAGAGAGAGAGAGAGAGAGAGCTAAAAAGAAGAGAGCTTTATTAAGGAGAATAGAAGATGTGTACAATGGAAAATGGCCTCCTTATATAGTTAAGGAAGGAGGGCCATCTTGGCTCTCATTGGCCTATTTACAATGGCATCCTAGCCCTTCAAACTAAATAAACTTCAATCTAATGGTTCATTAGGAAAAGGGCCAAACTCACATGATTCATGTGAGTTTGAGAGATTCCCTTTTAACTTAGAACCTTATGAACTTGACTTTGGGCATTTTAATTAATTTATTCAAATAAGGCCCAAAGTCCTTTTATTCAAGTTCTATTTATCTGATTTGCATGGTCACTGGGTCGGTCTTATACACACGGGAAGCCGGTGCCCTCGCACTTATTATACTAACTATACAATGTACTGTGGCGGGGCCCACTAGGCAAGGCTTGGCCAACAGTATTTCAAGTGGTGAGACCCACTTGTTTATTATTGTGTAGGAAATACCCACGACAATAAGTACTCATGCCTCTTGTCGAGTGCAAGGACCTTACTTGTCCTATCAATAATTCGACATTGATCAGACTCAAACTCCACCCTATGACCTAAATCAGTGATCCTACTTATTGATAATATATTTGCATAGAGATTAGGTACATACAAAACATTTGATAGTAGTTTGAATTGATCATGCTAGAATTTCAATCTTACAATGCCTTCACCTTCGATAGTGTGATTGCTATCTTTGCCAAGATGAACGTACTTAAGGCATATAGGAGTGAAAATGTTCATGATGATGGGTCATAGGTTGAGTAGCTGTAGAATTTATAAACCAAAAATTATCCAATAGTACTTTTCGGTGACCATAAATGCTTCTTCATCATCCATATCGATATCGGGAGGTGTTGTGACTACATTCACCTGTTGATCAGGCTACTTAATGGCATTCTTCGCTTTGAGAACCCTATAATCTTGGATCTCATTATTAGTGTGTTTGTAGTACTTATAGAACATCTTGTTCTTCAATTGTGGATTTGATAATTGTTTTTGACTTTGAGTCAGTTTCTCATTTGATGCGGACTGCTTAGTGGTTTTCTGCTTCTATCATTTTGAGCCTTTGTTGACATATAGAACATGAGATGATGAAGTCGACAAAACATCTTGACTTCTTTGATTATCTTCTTGCAGCAACATAGTGATAGCTCTGATAATAGTTAAATCTGATTGTGTCGATATGATCATCACCCAGTTCTCATATGTAAAGGGCAAGCTTGAAAGAAATGTCATAATTGCGTCTTGATCATCTATGACTGATCCGACAACAGCCATATGTTGCAAGATATTCTTAAACTGGTTAACGTGATTTTGAAATCCCAATCACCATTTGACATCTTGAGAGTGAAGAATTTTCTTCGTAGATGTAAATTAGAAGTTACGTCCCTCACATCATATAGTGAGCTCAAGATGTCTCATACTTCTTTCAAAGTTTGAGCTTCAGTTATGTGGCCAATCTAAGTGTCTATTATATTGAGAATAATAAGCACAAAAGCTTTACCATCCTTAGACTTTCATTTTGAGTCGGCTGTGTCATGTTCAGACTTCTCTTCTGTACCAGTGACAACATCCCACAACTCATTGGTGATTTGCAAGATTTTCATCTTGAACTTCCACAAGTAATAATTGGATCCATTCAGCTTGTCTGCGATAAGACCAGCTTTACTCTGAGAATCCATCTAGAACTTTAGTCTGTCGATATATCGATGACGTTTAGAAAGAGATATTGTTTGCACTACAATTGGAAATAAACTATCTCATATTCATAAATTGAAGAAAATGATACTATGAAAAGCATCAAATGATATCAATTTGATATTGTGAAAGATATCAAGTATTAGAGCTCTGGTATAACAGACTGCTTTGATATCATAAAGGTACACTATGATATTATATATTAGAGCTCTAATACCATGTTGGAAAGAGGTGATAGCAATAACGACAAGTCGAAGGCAGTGAATGACTTATCGAACGCAGCAGAATGGAACCTACTCTTCTAATGTATGACTACGCCTATCAATATTGAACAAAACATAATGACAAAAACACGTTCAATCCTATAATGACTAACTTGAAATCATCAGTACTACAGTAATTACGTAGCCAAACAATAAAGTATTGAATTATCAAACAAAAGCAATATGAGATTTATCAGCTACAAAACATTCACAGAGATGCATACATTCTCATATAACATTGAGCGCAATAAAGGATAGATTGATTCCGCATGAAACCGATGATGATGAGCACAAGACAATTGCGGATAGAAACTGCATACTCTAAGCTATCTCTGAGTAATTGAAAGTTCTATTTGATTGCACTTCCGCTGATAAGCAGTAAGCGCAAATAGCAAAACTCTAAATGAACTTTAAAGAACTGAGCTAGAATGCTCAAGAGTGTTCAGCTTGAAAGCTTGAGAGAGCTGCTACAATACGTTGGTCAAAATGCTTGACAAAAATAATAGAAGTATGATAAGCTATTTATACTAAGCAAAATGCGGCAAGTCCAGTAGGATAGCTAATTAGGTCATAGATCTTAAGTGTGGGGAATGATTCTCAAGTGTGAATGATCTTGTTAAGCTTTGTGTTTAGCACAAAAATTGATTTTAGATTGAATGCCAAGATCTAGAACAAAATTTTATGGCTAAATCACAATCTAGCATGCTAAGAATCAAAGAATGATTGCTTTGATAAACAGAAGAAAAAAAATACAAGAATTCAATGCATTAGCATAAGCCTCTACTCGAGTTAGAGAGAGAAAGAGAGCAAAATTCAAGCAAACAATAGTGTAGATCCAAATTGACATGAAATAGCTTCAAAGCTTGGTTCTTTATGAAAAATTATGAGAGTGTCTACAAATATTTACGGAGTTTGGAGTAGCTCGAGGTAGAACCATCTCTCTCCAACTTTCATCCACATCTAGAGAATTAGTGACATTTGTCACTTTACATGCATGCATTTCTACCTACTTTTACCAAGTATCAAATTTTCAACTAGAATTGTACAAATCATCATGCATGTGTCCAATTCACTTTGTGCATGCCTTGCATGTCACTATGGAACACTTACAACCATTGCATGTGATATGCCACGAGTTTCTTCCTGAAGACGAAGCTGCACACATTATGGATGGATGATGGTCCAACTATTTCTGATCACCTACTGAAGATCAAAGAGATTCGTGACCAATTAGCAGCAGTTGAAGAGCAAGTACAGGATTGTGAGATCGTGTAGTTAACATGGAATAGTTTGAGTGAGTCCATCAGATGTTTGTGACGAGTATAGCCACAAGAGAGAACTTTCCAACCTATGAAGAACTAGGTGGATTGCTTTTGCAAGAAGAGCAACGTCAAGAGAACTTGAAACATCATAACAGGGGCTATGATCAAGCTCTTGCAGTTAGAGGACGAGGCGGAAGATTTGGCCGTAGAAGATATCAATCAAGAGGAGGAAACTCAAGTCGGGGTCCATTTCAACAATTTCATAAGCAAGTCAATGATAGTCCGAATCGAAGCAATTGGAATCAAGGCCGAGGTCAAGGACATGGATATTCCAGAAAAAATAAACCTAGAAATTGTAGGTACTACAACAAACCTGGCCATTGGGAGCGTGAATGCTTCAAGAAACAGAAGGAGATAGCACAAAGAAAAGGCAAATGGCAAACGGGCAATTATGCTGATCAACATCAATTTGATGATGATCATTATGAAGACAACTATGTTGATCAACATCAATACGATGATGATCATTATGAAGATGATACAGTGAGAGTTCAAACTTGTTCATCCTTGCATTGCCCTGGCCACACATTTCTCTCTCTAGATCCCTTAATGTGAATGTGTGATATATCAATAGTGGAGACAAGTGCGATGCTAAAATTCCTAAGAGAGTACCTAAGTGGTACTTATCAGTTATAGTTGAGGCTAAGAAGGGAGATACTCCCAAATCTAGCAAACAAGGAGAGCTTAGAAGGTCAAGCAGAAATCGGAAACCTCTTGTAAGGTTAGAAATGAATCTAGCCCTAATGGGTTCCGTGCTCAAGGCTCAAGAACCAAAAATCTTTCATGAAGCTAAGGAGCACAAGGAATGGCGTGCAGCTATGGAAACAGAAATGGAGGCCATATCAAAAAATAGGACGTGGAACTTAGTTGAGCTACCTGATGGTAAGACGCCTATCACTTGCAAATGGATTTATAAGATCAAATATGGAGCAGATGGGCAACTCAACAAGTACAAAGCACGGCTGGTTGTGAGAGGATTTGAGTTGCAGAAAGGTATTGATTTTGAGAAAACCTTCGCACGCGTAGCTAAGATGGTAACTATTGGTTCACATATATCTATATAAACAACATCTAACAAACCTTTTGCTGCATGCCTATGGTTTCATCTAAAAGGAATCCTAGCCTGCTTTCCAAAGATGCAGCTATGATAGACAGGGAGATCGACCTTACCAGAAGGATAGGCGAGATCAAGTACTAGGGATTGTTTGGACATGTTCGAAACATATGCATAATTCAAGTGTCCTAAAAAATGATGCCATAATAATAATTTATTGACAAGAATAGAGGTTTTCAAAGCTTGACTAGAATCAGAATAACAATGTGCCAATCTATATAAGTATCCATGCCTCTTGCCGAGTGCAAGGATCTTATTACTTCTATCGATAATTCTGCATTGGTCAGATTCAAACTTAACCCCATGATCTAAATCTGTGATTCTACTTACTGATAACAGATTTGTAGATAGTTTAGGAACATACAAAACTTTTGATAGTAGTTTGAATTGATTATGCTAGAATCTTAATCTTACAATACCTTCACCTTTGATAGTGTGAGTGCTATCATCACCAAGATTAACATACTTCTTCATACTGTAAGACGTATATGTTTAGAAAATCTTGCGATGATTGGTCATATGTTGAGTAGCTCAAGAATCCAAAAATCACGAATCATTCGAATTTGCGTATTTGTCTTTGATCATAAAAGCGTCTTCGTCCATTTTGACTTCAGAAGGTGCTGTAACTGTATTTGCTTGTTGATCAGGTTGCTTGGCTGTATTCTTCGCTTTGAGAATTCGACAATCTTGGATCTCATGGTTATTGCGTTCACAAAACTTGCAAAACAGCTTTTTCTTAGACGAATGTGGATGATTGTTCTTGATCTTGAGTCTATTTCTGATTCAATGTAGACTACTTAGAGCTTTCATGCTTCTTTCATTTCGAGCCCTTTTTGACATACAAAGCCTAAGATGAAGAGGTAGACGAAGTGTCTTAACTTCTTCGATTATCTTCTTGCAGCAACATAGTGATAACTCTGGTAAGAGTTAAATCTAAATGTGTCGTGATGATCATCACCCAGTTCTCATATGTAGAGGTCAGACTTGAAAACAATGTCATAATTGCATCTTGATCGTCTATGACTGATCTGACAACAACCATCTATTGTAAGAGATTCTTAAACTGGTCAATATGATTCTAAAGAAAATCATTATTCGACATCTTGAGAGTGAAGAATTTCCTTCGAAGATGTAACTTAGTAGTTACGTCTCTCACATCATATAGCAAGCTCAGGATGTCCCAAACTACTTTTGAAGTTCTGGCTTCAGCTACATGGCCAATCTAAGTATCTGATATATTGAGGATAATAAGCACGAAAGCTTTACCATCCTTTGACTTCCATTTTGAGTCGTCTGTGTCGTCTTCGGGCTTTCTGTAACAATATCCCACAACTCGTTGGCAATTAGCAAGGTTTTCATCTTAATTTTTCATAAATGATAATTGGATCCATTCTGTTTTTTTGCGATAAGATCGACTTTATTTTGAGAATCCATCTGGAACTTTAGACTGTCGATGATTTAATTGTCGTTAAGAGAAAGATACATTGCTGTGGAAATCAATTCTCTGATACCGAAACAAATTGATTTGAATTAAAGAATAATTTGATATCACAAAAGATACCATGCGTAAGAGCTTACGCTCTGATATTATTAGGCCTTGAAGAATCAACACTCTGATACCATGTTGGAAAGAGGTGTGTGAAAGATAAGTCAAACTCGAAAAAAAAAATCGAATAAAAAGAATTCGAACGACAAGAAAGAAAACTTATCATGCGTAGTGGAATAAACTATCTTCCTCTTTCGTTATGCATGACTACGCCTATCAATTTCGAACAAAACAATAGTGATAGAAATTACTTCAATCCTATAGTAAGTAGCTTTGAAATCATTAGTACTACAATGATTACGTAGCCAAACATTAAGCATCGAAACATCAGACAAATACTTTGTCATGAAATATTAGACAAATAATTAGTCGCAAAACATTAGACAAATAATTAGTTGTGAAACATTAGACAAATAATTAGTCACGAAGAACTATAGAAACGCATACATTCTGAGATGAAGCTGAACGCAATAAGAAGATAGTATTGATTCACTATGGAAATGAAACAGATGTAACTGAGTACAACAAGTTGCAGATCGAATCCACGTACTCAAAGCTATCTCTGAACAGCTAAAATGTAAGTCTGAATTAAGCGCAACTACTAATAAGCAGTAAGCGCAATAGCAATCTCTAGTACAAGCTCGAAGGCTTGAGAGAGAGAGAGAGCTAACTATTCGATACTTAATCCTCTTCTTGATCATAAGATGTTGATCATCATAAGATATTGAAATATGAATAATTATTTATACTAAGAAATTAGGTCGTCAAAAACATCATCTAGTTGGCTATGATGTATTGGCATCAATCCACTTAGGACTTCTCAGAAACTACTTGTTGATGGATTAATGCAAGTTGGTGGCTTTGGTCGTAAACAATCTGTTTGCAGAAATGAACATAAATTGTCATTGTGAGCCGTTTCAAGTAGTTATGCAGGCGCTGTGTAAAAACACGAAGAAAACTACAGGTCTAGATAAAGTTGGACGAAGATTAAAATGTCGATTGATGTTTTGTGACTGATGTAGAGTGCTTATCGTGTCAATTAAACATTGGTTTAGAGACGTTAGAAATCGAACTGTATTTTGAATTTTTTTATTTTGGCTGTCTTTTGTACTAATAGTATTTTCATTAGAAATTTTTGAATTACATAAATCGTACCAAAAATCAAGCTTTTTCAAAAAATCAAAATTTTGGTCATTTTTCGTTATCTATAAAATGAGTTTAAATTAGTGAATTGACTATATTGAGTTTTCAGACAGAGTTAGTCGTAGTGTTTTCACTAAGGCTAAATTATTTTTCGGCAATAGATAATTTAACAAAAAGAACCGCAATGAATCTGCCGACAGTTTTTATTGTGTGATATTTTAACATTTTGGAGTATGGTACTCCTAGATTGAAAGTTAAGATTGATTTTTTTTTTCTATTAAATTTCAAATTTGGTTAAAATTTGAAATCGATTGTTTATCTGATATATTTCTAATCGATACTAATCGTTGGATTTGGAAAATCTGCAAAATTGGACCAAGAATGGATCCTAAAATGATCCACAAGAGTGATTGGATGTTAGATACAATTGACCTACCAATCTACACAAGATTTAGATCAATTTAGATTAATTTTAGATGAGAAAATCTAACAGAAACAATCATAAATGAATGGAAATTGTACTTGCTGGTTTCACACGTGTGAAAACCTGTCAGAGTATGGACTCCAGTCTAAAATCAAAGTACAATATGATAGGAACTCAAAACTATCAAGAAAAATCAAGACAAATGATGAAATTGACAAGAATTGCCTCCAAAACCAAGATTGGTATTGCTTAATGATTATGGCCAAATGTGGATCTATATATACAAAAAGTGGGAGCTCCTGGTACTAATCATCCCTCTAATCTCACATGTGTGAGGGTGCTTTGTCATGTGATGATTCATCATGCAAAATTGACACTTGGACAAAACCTTCTATTTTGAGCACTTTTGGTCCATTTTTCTACTATATAGAGAACTAGTGAAAACTCTTCTAGAAGTGCAAATTCGACTTCCTCAGCTTATTCCACACGTGTGAGCAGACCTCTACACATGGGATTTAACACATAATCTCATGATGTGGCTCATGCAGTCTCTAGATTGATGCCATGTGGCATATGACTAAAACACATGATTTTGGCCTTTTTAGCCAATAGAACTTGATTTAAACTATATGTACAAGCTATATGATTGTACTACATGAAAAGTACACTTACTTCACATTGAGAACAGGCTCCAGACATGTGTAATCATCCTATATACATAGATTTGGCCTTGACCAAGCATAATTTTTGCATTTTTTCACACTCCTCAAAAATCTAGCTTGGTAGATCTAGTTTGATAAAAAAACATGATGACCTTGATCTTGACTCCATGGGCTGAATTGGTCTTTGCTGGTTCAAAAGGTGTGAAGATCAACCAATGAGCTTGATGTTGATCCGAGATCAGCATATCCATGATAGTGCTTCTTTGATGTTGACATCTTTGATGAACTTGAGAGCTTTGCACCGTCCTAGCACCTCCAAAATTGATTCCGTCCAAATTTCATGTAGATGCTTGACCTTGAGGCTTGTTCCTTCTTCATGTGCATGCTCCTCCATGAGGAAATAAAGGTTTCTTTTTTACTTATTAGGATCACAAATATCCACCATCATGTTACCACGATCTAGAGAATTAGACTCATCCAAATTGGCAAGACTATGCATGCTATAATAACAAAGTGTTTGCATCATATCTGCATGCTTGTTTACCATGCTAATCTCAGATCTATTGAGGCTAAATACTTCATTATGGAGATAAGTGTCTTTAGAAGATGATTCACTTACTCTCATAAAGAGTTTACAATTTGTCTCAATACTTGAAAAAAGACAAAATTTCAATCTATGGGTGAACAAATCACTTTTGCTCTTGCATGACTCAAGAGCATACATTTGATGAAATAACCATTTGCTTTCTAATTGATTTAAAATATATTTCAAACTTTTAAGAACATCATCTATGTTCTCAAGAGAGGCTTCATACTCAACTAGTATGGCTTTACTCCAATTTTGAGATGCAATGATCTCACTAAAGCAAATTGATTCATCAAATGACATAAGAGAAGTAAGTATGAGATGTATACCACATGAGATATGCTCCTTCCCTTGCAATGTGAGCCACACGGGCTCAACCATGTTTCTTGAGTTTCTTTCTGGAATCACAACTTGAGAAGGTCTCGCCTCCTCAATCCTTGTCACATTTGAACCTTGAGATGACTCTTTAAGATCCTCTTCATGGTGCTCCTTCTTGATGGAATACGAGACCTCCATGTCTCATAATGATCACAACAACCATGACCATATAATATGCACTTCCTATGATTATCAAGATTACTTATGCTAGAAACATAAGTCCAAAAATCACCACAACTTGGCATGATTTTTCTAATATTGAAATCAAAAGGTATTTCCATCTCAACAAGGCTAACTATTTGCTTATGGATATAAGTTTCCACTTTGGATGCTTCACTTATTCTCATAAGAAGTTTACAACTTGTCTTTAAGATTGAAAACTTACAATTTTCATCTTTATGAATGGACACATCATTCATGATCTTATTGAAACCAAAAGATCCTACATTATGAAGACATTTCCATTTTCTTGACTTCATAACTAATGTAAGTTTACAAGGAAAACATACTTTGCTATCTTTTAAGGCATCACACTTAAGTAGTATTGCCTTAATCCACCTTTGAGATACAAAAATCTCTTCAAAGCAAAATAGGTCTATATAAGTTGACATGAGAGCATAATTGAAACTATTTTCATTTTTTGATTGCTCCTTATTCTTGATTGATTTCTCTTGGATAATAACAATAAGTTTGAACTTATCCAAAGTTCCAAGCAAACTACTCTCCAAGGACATGAAATAAATCCAAGTTACTTTCATGAAAGTGACATCTACCTTTGCATCTTGAACCAAACAATCCACTTCCAAATAAAAAAATTCAAAAGATTTGACTTGTGTTGTGATGGACTCTTGAAGACAAATCTTGCAAGTCCTTGTGAGACTCCAAGCCTCATTTACCTTTCCACAAAGGAAACACCTTTTCTTGGATTTGTCCTTCTTGTATTTGCATTTTGAACTTGAAGCTCCATCCTTCACCTCGGCCCCCTTGCTTTGGTTCTCCTTGGATGGATTGGTCTTCTTTTTGTAGCATCTTGAGGAGAAATATCCTTCCTTGCCACAAAGTTTGCACTTAAGATCCTTACTTGCCTTCAATAGGATGCCACCTATTGATGCCATGTGAAAAAAAACTTGTCATATGATTCTACAAATGTAATTTGTGACTCTCAAGAGGCTAGATTTGAACATACTTAATAATCTAGAAGGACCTACAAAAGATCTAGCTCACAAACCTAAGAATCAATCTTCACACTAATGACTAGTCACTTGGAAACTTTACTTTGATCACTAAGAAAAAAGCACACAATCTTTGAATCAAATCACAAAAGAAATCAGATCCAAACTCCTATTGGACTCAACAAATACCAATAACTCTTTTTTTTGAGAGTTGAAATGGATATGAAAAGATTTGACACTTAGATTTTCCTTTTCACTTGACTAGTTCTCTCAACACTTGAGATTCTTGAACAAAAGATGGGTTTTGTATCAAAACACATGAAAATCAAACTCAATAACTTCTTTTGGACTCACTCTTGACCCAAATAATCTCACTCTTGAGATTTAGAATGAAATTGATTTGATTTGGCAACATACTATACCACCAATTTTCACAAAACATAGGATCTACACTAGATCACTCAAACTTGACATGTCCATTTGATTCAAACACATAAAATTAAGATACAATCACCCCTTTTGGAATCCCCAAGGAATCTCACTCTTGATATTTGGAATGGATTTGTAATAGTTTGATAACAACCTATGTCAAGAATTTTTCACCAAGCTTTAAAAATCAGACACATAGAGATTCACAAAGATCCCAACCATGCATGAACACTCAAATATGGACTCCTCGTTGTTCTAGACATCCAATGGGATCACAACTTGACCCTCACACTCTCACAAAGAAAGTTGAATAGAACTAATTTGAGTTTCATACATACTATGTAAATTTTTGCTCAGTAAATTGAATTCATTCACCCCTATTGGATTCCATCAATGACTCTACCTCTTAAGAGTTGGAATGAAATTCAAAATTAAAAGTTGTGATTCTTCTTTCTCACTAAGATATTGTGCTTCAAAGAGCTAATGACACTTAGAAAGATTTGATCACTTAGGAGAAGACAAACTCTCCACCAATACCAACACAAAATGAGCTTCTAGATCTTGCCCTCTACAAAGGAAGGAACTCTTAGAAAATTGGATCTCTCTCTACACATTTGCCATACACACCAATGACTCTTTTCAAGCCTCACAAATACTCAAACATATTGAGTAGGGTTGAACAATGTGACTTGGATCTCAATCTCTTTTCTAGAACTCTCAATTGAAGCCAACCTATGTCAAATTCTACAAAAGATTTCCATAGATGCTATATATGCACTAGAAACTCTCAAAGGTTTCATTTGGAGGACAGATCCAAGGATGTTTTCTAGCAAATTGATGCTTCTAAACTTGACCCAATCACTCTTGGACAAATCTAGAGTGATGGTACAATTGATTCCAACCTCTCACCTTGCATATCACCCTTTATCTATGACTTTTGGCAATTT
The DNA here is from genome assembly GCA_029204225.1 of Diphasiastrum complanatum. Lineage (NCBI taxonomy): Eukaryota > Viridiplantae > Streptophyta > Lycopodiopsida > Lycopodiales > Lycopodiaceae > Diphasiastrum > Diphasiastrum complanatum. The sequence continues at coordinate 23,771,029 of CM055099.1, forward strand.
TCTCTCTCAACTTTGACATGTACTCAAAAAATCAGAGAAACACATTCATTGCACCTGAATCAAGCTTCAAATTAATTATTTGGATGATCTAATCTAAAAACAAATCTTAGCAATAGAATCTCTATAGAAAAAGCTTGAATCTGCATTAAAAATCTCTAAATTTGGGTGTATGAGTCAAATTATGCATCAATTTGAATTTTCTCAACCAAAATAGGTTATGTACGGACCCACATGTGTGGAAGGTACACCTACAACCTACAAAAAGTTTTAGTACAAAAAAATTGAATCTAGCTATCAATTCAAACTCTCTACTTCAAAATTAGCTAGTTTCTACAAACTTGCTAATTTGGGAGATTTAGCATCAAACTCAAGCATAAGGCTCCAAAACTGGTACTGTACGTTCTAGCACGTGTGAAAAGTAGCCCTGCATCCCACAACAAGTTTTTGTCCATAAATTTTGAGTATACCTATCCTATCCAACTCGCCACATCAAATTTAGCTAGTTTTCAAAAACTTGCTGATTTGGGCTTAGTTTTCGATCAATTCCATTAAATCTTCATAAATCCTCTTGTACTTGGCTCTGATACTGTGTGTAAAATCTGCAAAATTGGACCAAAAATGGATTCTAAAATGATCCACAAGAGTGATTGGATGTTAGATACAATTGATCTACCAGTCTGCACAAGACTTAGATCAATCTAGATCAAATTTAGATGAGAAAATCTAATAAGAACAATCATAAATGAGTGGAAATTGTACTTGCTAGTTTCAAACGAGCGAAGACCTGTCAGAATACGGACTCTAGACTGAAATCAAAGTACAATATGATAGAAACTCAAAACTATCAAGAAAAATCAAGACAAATGATGAAATTGACAAGATTGCCTCCAAAACCAAGATTGGTGTTGCTTAATGATTACGGCCAAATGTGGCTCTATATATACAAAAAGTGGGAGCTCGTGGTATTGATCATCCCTCTAATCTCACATGTGTGAGGGTGTTTTGTCATGTGATGATTCATCATGCAAAATTGACACTTGGACAAAACCTTCTACTATTGAGCACTTTTGGTCCATTTCTCTACTATATAAAGAACTAGTGAAAACTCTTCTAGAAGTGCAAATTCCACTTCCTCAGCTTATTCCACACGTGTGAGCAGACCTCTACACATGGGATTTGACACCTAATCTCGTGATGTAGCTCATGCAATCTCTAGATTGATGCCATGTGACATATGACTTAAAAACATGAATTTGGTATTTTTAGCCAATATAACTTGATTTAAACCATATGTACAAGCTATATGATTGTACTACATGAAAAGTATATTTATTTCACACGTGAGAATAGGCTCCAGACATGTGTAATCATCCTATATACATAGATTTGGCCTTGACCAAGCATAATTTTTGCATTTTTCACATTGGAAATGGTCAAGTGAATGTTTGTGCAAGATACTCGTCAAAATTGAATTTAAAACCGTCAAACAATACAAAATGGCCAGATGGAATGGGTGGTGACAGAACTCTTTATCTGGGTAGTGAAATATGGCTGGATACAGTTTAAGAGTTACTAAAATCCTATTGGTAGGAATTACATTCATGTAATTTCATATTTAGACATTTTGATAGTTTTTGTTAATATTGATGGAGTAATGCCAAACCAATCAATAAGAAGAAAAAACAGTCCAATTTTATTGAAAAAATTGTAATTAAAAGGAACTGATCAAAAGTAAAAAAAACTCATTTCCTGGTTAAATCCTATGGTGAATTGTATGCAAAAGGTCAGACTAGTATTGTTTTTTCATACGAGTGGATGATTTTTGTATATCGGTGATTTAACCCAGGTAAAGGATAGAAATGAAATTATTTCAAACTTTTTTCTACAGTAATTCAATTTTTACATTTACTAATGTCTTTATATCTTCGTTGTACCTTAGCTGTAACAAATTTTCAGGGGACTGAAAATTCTAAGAGGGAAAAAATAGTGGACATCAGAGGTAGTAAGTGTGATCGGGAAATGTATTTTGCAGTTAGGATTTTGGTAATCCCTAGGAATAATTGCTTAATACTAGATAATTTTCTAGATTGAATTCATTTAGTTGAACTCATAATTGATTTCTTTGTAATCATTGAGTTTATCTGTATCTTTGGATGTCAATTGTGATGTTAGAAGTGGAATATGATACATAGATTACATTGGATCTGTTAATTGATAGAAGCTCGTCCCTAGTTTTATTGCTCTTGGATCCATAGGGATTCAAAGCTTATCACTAACCTGGAGGGATTAGAATGTAATATTGAACCATGTTAATTCTTCTGTTTAAATCATAGATCAGGTATGGATCTGTGATATCCATCTGAAAGGCATGCAAGTCATCCAAATAAATGGAATCTCCAAGTTTTGGAAACAACCTATATGGACTATAGGACAACTAGATGATCAGGGGATCTCTAGAATATTAAATAAGACGGTTTAGGATTTTTTGGAAGGAAGAGCTGGTGGTATGAGACATCAATAATTTTGGAAAGAAAATTCTAGGACTGTAAAGATTTGATTATTAATGGACTGTTTTAGTACCTAGTCATGATATGGGAAAATGAAAAACCATTGATAAAATGTGGGGTATTTTGGAAAATTTTGAGGTTTAATCTAGATCCCAATGTGGTATCTCACTATTTACAAAATTGGAAAACTCTCAAATCTATTTCTCACTTTCTTAATTAATCCTTTACTTTCTTAGTAATTTCTCGAATATAAGACATCAGATTGATTTATATGATTCTTTTCAGCATAAAGTTATTCTTTTGAAAGACCGTTATATCATATGAATTACTACTTTGGTGAATAGACTTGGAATTCAGATAAATTCTAAGGTGATTGTGTTTCAATTTATTAAATCTAGGATATCTCTTTTGCATAAATGGATTTCAAAAGAATGATAGTACTATCACTCGGGTTGAAAATATTTGAGAGAAAAGTCCTATTGGTGATTGAGTGAATCTTTTTGTGGAAAGCACTTATTACTAACTTTTCATGGATTTGGATATTTTCATAGGGTGTTGAGAAAATGAAAAATCATCTATCTTGACTTTAGGCTTGTCACAAAGTTTTTTCTATGTGAGTTTGTTGTTTCATAATGTAAATGCCAAATTTGGCCTAGAAGAAACTCGAGCTACATGGGTTCTTCAAGTCTAGTTGGTAGTATACAACTTGCATATAGATTGTAGACTTAGAAATGTCATTAATAGGCTTGTAGAAACTCGTGGCATATCACATGCAATAGTTGTAAGTGATCCATAGTGACATGCAAGGCATGCACAAAGTGAAATGGACACATGCATGATGATTTGTACAATTCTAGTTGAAAAAATGACACTTGGTAAAAGTAGATAGAAATGCATGCATGAGAAGTGACAAATGTCACTAATACTCTAGTTTTCACTTATAGATGTGGATGGAAGTTGGATGGATGTGGTTCTACCTCGAGCTACCTCAAACTCCATAAATATGTGTAGACATTCTCATAATCTTTGATGAAGAACCAAGCTTTGAAGTTATTCCATGCCATTTTGGATCTACACTATCATTTGTTTGAATATTCCTCTCTCTTTCTCTCTCTAACTCGAGTTGAGGCTTATGCTAATGCATTAAATCCTTGTACTTTTTTTTCTTTTGTCTTTCAAATCTATCATTCTTTGATTCTTAGCATGCTAGATTGTGATTTAGCCATAAAATTTTGTACTAGATCTTGAGATTCAATCTAGAATCAATTTATGTGCCAAACACAAAGCTTAATAAGATCATTCACACTTGAGGATCATTCCCCACACATGTGAACTTGCTGGAAATTTTGTCAGAGGGCATGTTGATGACAGAACAGAGCCAACACAATTCTGAGAGTAGTGCATGATCCTCCGAGCAACATTAATTTGCTTGAGAAAAGGCTCATAGTTTAGCAAAGGATAGGATGATCCAATATGAGATATCAAACTAAACAATCCAATATGAAATATCAGACTAGAATAGGCAAGTCTAGAATGCCACACACACACATATACACACACCCTACAAATACATACATTCAATATAGACATTCAGTTGCATGAGAAAACAATCCACCATTTGTGAAGAATTGAAAGATTATCTATGTTAGTTATAGGGGTCTTATGTTTTTTATATCAAGCATCTAGGTGTAGGATGTTGATAGGACCAAATTTGGCATAGATGGCAAATTACCCATTTCCACTTGTAATGCCACTATTTAGCCAAAATAGAGTAAGAGGCTAAACTCATGCCAATTAGAGTGTAGACAAGTGTAATACTTTTGTTTGATGAAATTTAAGAGGTCCAATAGGATTTAGAGGTGGAACCTTGAGGGGTCCAATAGAAGTTGAGGTTTGCTTGAAAATGGTCCAATAGAATTTAGAGATGAATGGATCAATGGTCCAATAGGATTAAGAGGTGGCAAAAGTGTGGTCCAATCATAGTTAAGCATTGTGGTAGCTTGTGGATCTACTAGTATCATTGTACTTCTCATTTGGATCTAATTGATTAAGAAATTGAGTGGATTTTGAGTGTAAGTGATTTTCTAGCTTTCTCTCTCTACTTGAGAGCTCATGATAATTTTCTCTCTCTACTCAAGGAGAGCAGTTTGTTTTTACTTAGAATAATTTTTGGATACTTCCCACACGTGTGAGTGATAGTTGGAAGTGATTGAATGCATGTAGTAGTGTGTTTTTGCCATGGAATCAAAGATAGACCTTGAATCTCAATCTAGTCTTGATCTTCGTACATCTCACTTAGGAGATCACAAGTACATGTTGTGGACAATCCACACGTGTGAATTTGACATGGTACTCATGTTTGATCCATTTATCTTGCTTGATAGCTTCTTTTGAAGCTATTTTTGTCTAGTTTCTGATGCAATCAGTTTCATTCCATTTGGTTGAGCCAATCAAAAGTTATAAGCGTTTGAAGAGGGTTAGGTAGGGCACCTAGACCTGGGTGGACACATTTGGTTTGGTCAAGAGATTGCTTGTTTGATCTCTGTTCACAGTTGTATCGTTACCAATCTCATATGTAAGTGATCTAGACATTGTTTTGAGATCATAGCTAATTTGTTTCATGCAATATCATTGAGTTTGAATCAAATTTGGTTACTTAGTGTATTTCACACGTGCTAAGAGTAAATGATCCTAACTTTGTCTATAGTCCATCATTTGATGTGAAATAGATCTTGTTTTAGAGAGATTTGAGTAGCTAGTGAGAATCAATTCACAAATAGTTGCAAGATCTTTCATAGGAGGAGATAGCACTTCATTATTGGATCCTATTGAGAGTGTGTAGCAACATTTATTGTTCATAATTTGAGTTTTCTTCACTTTAAATGTCTTCAATGAGTTTATATCTGTTGGAAACAAGTGAAAGATTGTCCACTTCAAATTATTCAATTTGGAAGATGAGGATGGAATCCATCTTGGTCCTTCAAGATGTGATGGACATAGTTCTTGGCCTTGTAGAAGAACCACAAGTTCTTCAAGAGGTTCAAAAATACAAAAAAAGAGCTAGGATGGCTCTTCACTACATTAAGATGAATGTCTCTAATGAGGTATTGAGGGAGACAGGTACTTGTACAACAGCCAAAGAAGCTTGGGATTGTCTCAAGACTATCTATGAGGCTAAGAACACCTCTAGGCTCCTCACTCTTAGAAATTAAATCTTCCAAAGTAGCCAAAAGAGTGATGAGAGTGCATCTAGTTATGTTTTGAGAGTAAAAGTTATTCATAGAGAGCTTGCTTGCAATGGTGATTCCATCAATCAAAATGAGCTAGTCCAAGTCATTCTCAATGGCTTGAGAAGTGAATTCGATAACCTTGTCCAATCCTATGCTATTAAGGAGGAGCTACCAAGTTTGGAGGCTCTCCAAAGGGTGCTAATTTCTGAAGAATCAAGACAAGAGTACAAGCTCTTGAGGATGGACAAACATCCTCTCAGTCATAATGATGGCAAAGCCCTCTTTGCCAAGGACAAGCACAAAGGGAGGAGCAAAAACCAATATCAACAATCCTCAAGCAAGGGCAAAGCCAAATCCAAAGACAAAGATGTTGTGGGTATTTCCTGCACAGTAATAAACAAGTGGGTCCCACCACTTGAAATACTGTTGGCCAAGCCTTGCCTAGTGGGCCCCACCACACTATAGTGTACAGTTAGAATAATAAGTGCGAGGGCACCGGCTTCCTGCGTGTATAAGACCGACCCAGTGACCACACAAATCGGGTAAATAGAACTTGAATAAAAGGACTTTGAGCCTTAATAGATAAATCAATTAAAAAGCCCAAAGTCAAGTTCATAAGGTTCTAAGTTAAAAAGGATTCTCTTAAACTCACATGAATCATGTGAGTTTGGCCCTTTTCCTAATGAACCATTAGATTGAAGTTCAATTAGTTTGAAAGGCTAGAATGCCATTGTAAATAGGCCAATGAGAGCCAAGATGGCCCTCCCTCCTCAACTATATAAGGAGGCCATTTTTCATCGTTTGTGGGGTGATGGTTCAAGAGTGGATGCGGTTGGATGGGGAGCTGTTTGCGGTTGAGTGCGGGTGTGACAGTGCAAAGTGGATGTGGTGTAGATGTGAGCTAAGTATATTTCAATGTGGATGAGTGCAGTTAAATGCGGGCGCTATGGTTCAATGGCGGATGGAGGTGGAGATGGAGGCAAACAAAGTCAGATGGCAGCAGATGCAAATGTAGATAGAGGGAGTCAGATGCAAACGAAGATAGAGGGTGACGGATGCAAACAAAATGCAGTGTTGATGCAAGGTGTGGGATGTGATGTCTGTTGTACTCGTCATTTGTGATCGTCATTTGAAAGTTTTGTGGTCTGGCGTGGATTTTGTCCGGCTGAGATTGTGAGGGACCCCTTCGGGTGAGATTGGACCCAGAACCTTCTATCGAGATTGGATACAGTTTTTCGGTTGAGATGTGACACAGGGCCGTCGGTTGAGAGTTGAGTGAAGCCTTCAGTTGAGATTTAACAGTGGCCATTGGTTGAGATTTAATAGTGGCCGTCGGTTGAGATTTGACAGTGGCCGTTGGTTGAGATTTGACAAAATAGGTGTCGGCTGAGTTTTGAGGGATGGGCTCCGACTCTGGTTGAGATTTAAGTGATGGGCTCCGGCTCCGATTGAGATTGGAAGTTGAGGGGACATAAGGAGCGTGAAGGTCTGTCTGGGAGGAATACGGGGTTATGGTTGTATGCAGTCGTGATGGGATGGAATGCGGTCTCATACTCGGCTCTTAGTCTTCGTTAGTCTCGTCTTCTCAGAGACCTCCTCGGTCTAAGGTGAGAGGTGCTCTTGAGTTGCTCTGTCCAAGTATCTTGGGGATTCGTCAGAATTAGCCAACAATGATAATATGCATGCATGTTCTAATGAAAACAAAGATCACAAACAATTTGAGATGGATGAAGACGAGATTCTATTGCGCAAAGAGGCATACACTCCTCTATGTCTTGGAGCATCCAATTTGAGACTAGCTCCATCAATTCTTATTCTAAACTTTCAAGCAACATACAAATGGAGTGATCAAAGCGTGACATCTTTATTCGGGTACTTAACACATAACACAACTATTATACTTTATAGCGTATTTACATTAAGTTTATTTATTTTTCTTTTCTAACAACTCACATTGCTCTTTTTTTAGGTTGTTGCATCGAAGATTACTTCCAAAAGAAAATGTGATACCTAAAACATGAAAAGAAGCACGAAAGATGATGACCGTGCTTGAAATGGATTACGACACAATACATGCATGTCCAGAAGACCATGTTCTATATAGAGGTGAGCATTCAGAAAAGCTTCAATGTCCAATGTGTAATGCTTCATGTTTTTGAGATGACGTACAAGGGGATAAAGTGCCACGAAAAGTGTTACGACATTTTCCAATTATCCCACGATTTCAACGTTTATTTCGATGTAAATCTTTGGCACAACTGATGGATTGGCATGTCAAAAATCGATCTACGGATGATGTGATGCGAGTACCAAGTGATTCACTTACATGGAAACATATTGAAGACCAATGGTTCGAGTTTAAAAACAAACCTCATAATTTGAGATTTGGCCTTGCTATGGATGGCGTAAATCCTTTTAGCGTTCAAGCGTCAACTTGGTCCACATGGCCAGTTGTGCTCGTTAATTATAACATACCTCCATGGTTGAGTATTAAAACGGGACACTTGTTATTGGCTTTATTGATTTCAAGAAAGTACAAGGTCAAGAACATGGATGTATATCTTGCACCTTTGGTCGATGGATTGTGCATTCTTTGGAATGGTATTCACGCTTACGACATCTTGAGACCTTAACAACAACGGAACTTCGTTGTTCATGGAATTCTAATGTGGACGATGCATGACTACCCCGATTTAAGCGACTGTTCAAGTATCTATATAATGAATCTAATCCATTTTAGGGTTTAACGTTTGAGTATATTTAACTAAGCTTATGTTTAATTTGGTTTATGAACTATGCAGGTTTAACCACATCGGGTTACAACGCATGTTATATTTGTGGACCACTTTTGGAGGGTCGATAACACAAATATGAAAAACAAAGTGCTGTATGAAAATCATTGCAAATACTTGTCACCTGATCGTCCTTTTCGAAGGTTGAATAGGCGATTTTTTGGAGGGCGAGGAGATAATCCTCTAGCTACACCACCACCCCCACGCATGGGAGTAGCGGAATGGCATGGTGAATGGCTTAAACACCACGACGTTAATTCTTCATGGAATGAATACATTGATGGTATGAAACGGTTGTCTATTTTTCATAAATTACCCTATTGGAGGAATTTATTGATAAACCATCTATTGGATCCTATGCACATATTCAAAAACGTCGGTGAATCCTTATGGAACCACATCGTTGGCATAAAAGACAACTCCGCAACTCGTAAAGATCTACAAGCGGCCGATGTGAAAAGACCCTATTGGATTCAATACACTGAAGGTGGAGATGAGATTCTACCTAGCATGTCGTGGATCCTTACAAAAGAGAAACTCTCATATGTTAAACATGTTAGTAAAACAAATGAGAACTCCAACAGGTTATGCACATTTTTTATGCAAGTCATTTACCAAAGATGGTAAATTAAATGGATTGAAATCACATGATTGGCATAAGATGTTGCAATTCATACTTCCACTTTCTATTTGAGGTCACTTTAACGATGATGTACGAAATACGCTTTACAATTTGTCATCGATGATTAGGTTTGTATATGTTTTCAAGCACTTGTATAAATATGTGTTATTTCAATTTTTTTTTGTGTTAAACAACCTAATGTATTATCAATCTTGCAGGTGGATTTCCTCAAAAGAAATAAAAAATAGTGAATTGGATTCTATGAAAATCCAAATGATCGAAATGGTATGTTTGTTGGAAAGAGATTTTCCAACTTCCTTTTTGGATATACAAGTTCATCTTCTAGTGCATTTGGTCGAAGAAGTATCAATTGCAGGACCTGTGCACACGAGATGGATGTTCTACCTTGAGCGCTTTATGAAAGTTTTGAAGGGCTTTGTGAGACAAAAGACAAAGCCAGAAGATAGCATTGCAGAAAGTTGGCTTGTATAGGAATCTTTGTTTTATATCACGGAAATAATCTAACAATTGCATCCTGCAAGTCCAAAAATGTGGTTTGAAGAAGAAGATGAACGTGTTAAGGGTGAAGTACCACAAGGGAATGGTGTGCAAAAAAGACTTTCACCTCAATTAAAAGAGAAAATTGACACATTCATATTATATAATTGTGGACAAATGAAAAAGTGAATTTCAAGGTATGAAGAAGCCAAAAAGGAAAGAAACATAACATTGAAACGAAGAAGAAATATCAATCGAAGAAGAATGAAGGCATTGGAGAACAACGAACCTTTGGAGCCTTTACCTTCAAAATGCTTTCGTGAATGGGTTTTTGATACGATGCTAAAAGCATCCGAAAATGGAGAAGAAGTGATCGAATTAGAATGGAAATTTGTTCGCGGATGTGGATGGAAGGTTAGTGTCATATTGTTTTTGTGAAGTTTTGTTTTTGTACTACTCAATATATGAATAGTATTTCTAATTACACACATTTGGTTTTTTTTTTGTGTCTTTAGTATACATCCATCATACACTGCCATGTGGGCATATGGACACCTTTACCGTGTTGAGAGAGTTGACAACAAGCGACATACATATGATTGTGGTATAATGGCCAACTTTGAACAAGAGAGTCATTCTAATGCGAGGGACCCTAATGTCATTTCGGACGACCTAGAATATGTCGGCACATTGCAACATATTTATAAAGTCGATTATGAGACTAACGACAAATACTTATTTTTGACGTAAAATGGTTTAAGTTCACCTATCGTGGAAGCAACGCCACGATTAGAAATGATAACTCAAAGTTTTTTCAAATCGACTCAACAAAATGTATATCGATGGACTCTCATGACACTTTAGTATTGCCACGACATTGCGAACAAGTGAGACTTTAAAATTTCAATGTCATTAATATTCGCAATCCAATTATTTATGTATCGATCTTATAAGACTAACTTAATTTTTTTTTATTCTTTTGACAGATTATATTCCATCCAGATCGAAAAGACCCAAGATGGTGGTATGTGATCCAACTTAATGCAAGAAAACGACGCGTGTTTGAAAGAAATGATATTGTTGAATTGGATACACACGACGAACAACCACCCAATTTTGACGATGTTTTGGAAGATCCTAAACCACTCATCCAAACTCCAAATGATGTCGAAATGATGGGAGAAGAAGGTACAAATGAAAATGATGAGATTCCTACGATTGTACAAGACCAAATTGGGGGTAATTTGAGGCCCCCACGTTTGGATGAGATAGAATTAGAAGAAGAGGGGATTGAATATGAGGGTAACTCACATCATCAAAGAGACACGATCGGAAATTTACAATAATACCTAGACCTAGATTCAGATGAGTGTCAAGACTTGTGTGATGGCGAAATGATATAAATAATGAGAATGATCTATGATTATCTATCATTCTTTTTTTATATTCATCGCAATACTACTAGTCTCAAATTTAGACATTTCTATGAAAATAGATAACAGTGGTATTAAAAAAAAACACAATATCAATCTCGAACGCGAAACTGATATCAGAAAAAAAAAAATATTGCGCTCAAAGGCAACAAATATTGGTTTTGAGTGCAAACATAAGAGAAAAACATAAACAAAATAGGGTGTGCACTCAAAACCGATATCAGGGGCAACACTATCAAAGGCTAAAAACAAGATATCGGTCTTAAGCTCAAGAAGCAAACAATTTTGTGAACGAGAGGACTTGCGCGTTTGAAAATGATATCAGTGGCGAGAAGATCGTGAAAATTGCGTGAAAATTCGAGCATATAAAAAATTTCACACTTGTGGAACTCGTCAAAAAAGACACGTGTCATTTTTTCATTCGTACATGTGGCATGTCTATACTGTCATCATGGCATTGAATCTATCACAATGCCACGTAGACAAATGTCTGGCTAACACCGAATAATTACTCTACACGTGGACTAGTCAGACATTGACACGTGTCACATGTTATGTGGGGGTAATAATGAAGTCATCATTAGCTATATGAAAAAACACATGGCATCATCTGGTAACCACACATGTCCCAACCGCCAACTTTCACACGTGGACGAATCAAATATATAATAATGTCGCAAACGCTCATTTTTTAGCACAATTTTTTTTTTGCTTTCTTTGCACTCGAGTGCGTCTTTTGCCATCTACTACCGTACAAATGCCCAATTGCGCTCGACTTCGATACCACATGATATTGCTTTCGAGCGCAATGCCTCATTTGGTTTTTTTTGGTCTAAACTTCTGCGCTTGAGATCGATATCGTCCTCCTGATATCGTACTCAAGTGTGCTTTTTGTATATGTTTTTTGTTGTTGCCTACTGCGCTCGAAAGCAATATTTTATTTTTTGATCTTTTATCTTACTTATTTTTATAAGGAATTAAATAAAATTTGGCCACAGGGCTGCATTCGATGAAGTATACAACCACTTCAAAATTGGCCTCCTTTGCCTTTACTGCCGACATAAAAAAAGGACTACAAAAAAGTCTCATAGGGAATAGAGACTGATGTTTCTTTGCAAGAAATTTTGACTGGCGACAACAATTGTATTCAAAATCTCAGTTGTTTTATTTTTCATTTTCTCACAAAATTTGAGACCCATCCGAAAGCTTTTTGAGAATCTGGAAGAAAAAAATAAAAATAGTTGCTGAGACGATCAATCTTGCTGGTAAATAGGCCTCATACTCATTACAATGATCAGAAAAAAAAAAAACACCTGCCTAGGATCGTAGGAGATTCTAACAAAAAGGAAATGTACAGAGACCGGGAGGGAAGAGAAGACAATCTACAGACCTCCCCGCAATGTTGTCAAGTTTCTCTTGGATTATCTCCTGCTTGGGAGAAGAAACCTTTTGAGTAGCCTGAACAACAATACGAAGAGGGGAGAGTGACTGTGAATCCGATTCAGAGTCTGAAGACTCTGAAGAGGTGGAGAGAACGATGCGAGGGCGCTTGGCTGAAATAACTCCAGGAGGAGCTGAAGCTACTGGCCTACGTGATCTAGCTTTAAAGAGATGTGGCTGCTTCTTTTTCCTCCTAGAGGTGGTGGGCAGATCTGTCATGTCTAAAGGCAAATCTCTTGAGGTGCTAGCATTATCAACGTGAAGATTTGAAAAACGCGTCCGAAGTTGTCTGAGGACTATAAAATCTTTAGGCATGACAGTAACACGCTTACCGTGCACGGCTAAGAGACAAGAATCCTCAAAAAACTAGGCCAAGTAATTCTCTACAATACCTTACAGGGCCTGCATGATAGACAGTGGCAGTGAATCTCACGTGCAACCCTAGAGACAGTGTGACATTTCTAACAGATCGGTTGAAAGGAGCTTTAGAAATCAACAATTTAGTGGATCTATGTAGTTTCCTAATCTCAGTGCGCCAGACCTGCCTCCCACAACGACGGTCGGTACCAGGTGGAATATAGGGAGAGGAGGGTTGGACAATGTTATGCTAGCGGGTTGTGGACTTGACACGGGCCATCATTATTCACAGGAAAATTTATTTGAGATATATTCGTCTTTTAATTTGATTTTCAAATCTTCTTATATGAGGTCACCAATTCTTTTTACAAATTGTAGCCGACATTGTAGCCTCAATATTCTTTCAATAAAAGTCAATAAAAAAGGAGAATCAAATTTTTTATGTGTGAAAATAAATCAGTCGACAACACACATAGAGATTTTGATGCTTTGATTCCTTTAGCCATCCGATATATACCGACAACCTCCAATTCAATTGGCGATATACAAATAAAGTCTGTCTGGGTAAACATTATTGCTAATTCATATAATTTTACGGGCATAAATTTTGTATCTTTTTCTAAAGAGAATATTTTTTGGAATGCTAATACTTCTATTTCAATATATGCAATCTGTACAACATATGGATTCTTTCAGTTGTGCATGGTTCATTCTGTACAATACAAATTTATTTTTTGAGTGGTATAATCTCCAAGTGGATGTTGATCTTAATAAGGTAATGTATATTTTTTTCTAATTTAGAATTGACATATTTGTTCATTTGATTTTTTCTATTTAAGATCTGATTTCTTTAGTGTCATTTTTAGAAAAGTGACTTATCCATCTTGTTGTCAATGACAGTTCACTATCGAACCAGTGTACAAATTGCGCCAAGTGTTGATTAAGATTTTTGTTACAAATGACAGAATTTTGGTTCTTCAAATTGACAGTCCCAAGGGTGATACCAAAAAAATCGCCCCTGCTCTGACAGCCTTTCAAGTTGCTCAAAAAATAGACATTATTATTTAGGATCGACGGGGTATACAAGTCCTTCCCAATGGAGAGGAAGTGCAACCGTCAAGACATGAGATTATGCTTTATCAAACTCCTAATCCTGAAATAGTACAGGAGCAAGCAATTTTATTTGATACTTCTCTTGTTATAAAAAAAAATACTTAATAGAAATTCTACTATGATTAAAAATCAAATGTACATAAAATACATTAGAAAAAATATGGGCCCAAAGAGGGCCCTATAAGAAATGCCATGTAGGAGAGAGAAAAATAACTATAAAGTAATTATAATATCATTTTCTAAATTCTTTACACATCTGTCCGCACTACTTTCCATGTAAATGAATGCACCTTAGTTTAGTCACATCAAACTTCACTGGTGTTTAACTACAATTAAAATATTTTTTTTCAAAATGTTGAAATATTCCCTCCCAATAGTTGGGAACACTAAAAAATTTGAATTAGGAGTGACATTTCTGAAAAAAACCTACGCCATCTTTATCTCCAACAGAGTTGTTAGCGCCATCTCCAGCTTTGTTATTGTCATTGTGTTGTTTGTTACTATACTACTGTACTGATGACAAAGCTTTATCATCTTCATGTGGATCTATAACCAGAATATGCTCCGCTCAGGACGAAAAATTCAAAGCAACCCAAATTGTCAAATTCTGATATGATCCGATACAGGGAGAAAAAACTAAAACATGTAGATTTATGGTCATCAGGAACATTGTATCCTATTGATCAATGTTCATTGCAGCATCCAGATTTTCATTTGGTGAGTCAGTTAATAATCTATATGTGTTATGGTAAAAATGGCCTTTTGGGTTACTGTGAGAATTTGATGCTCTATGGGAATGCACATTCACTGCAAAGAATACATTATTTGGAAGAGAAATTAAGGAAAATATCAAAGGAGTGTGAAGAAAAATCTACAAAGATGAAAACTTGTTTGGATGAAAATGAGATACTCGAGGAGATCCAAAGGTTGAAATCTTCTTTGCATCATTATACAACTAGTAATGATGAGATAAAAATTGCATTTCAATCCGTGCGTATCTCATATTTGTCTCTTGTTAAAGATATGGATAGGTCCGAAGCAACAAGAAAAAAAGACTGGTAAACAAAGATATATGTGATCTATCATCTAGAGGAGGTCATAGAAAAAGACGAATCCGTGCATTCAAGTAAGTTATAGCTTATTTGGTACTGAAAATTGCTTGAACTTTTTGATTTATTCATAATCACTAATTTTGTTATTTATTCATTTCAACTTTCTGTTGATTTGCTTATTATATACTGTTGTGAATACTACGAGTGTCCTAATTTCTACTGACATTTTCATGAACATTATGTTTGCAATGCAGATCAGCATTGGTTGTTGAAGATGATTTGGCAGATGAGATTTCAATTGGAAACTCACTAGGCTCTATCTTGACTTCTAAATCTATGAAATCAATGCTAAATAATAACAAAATGAAAAAGATTAAGGCTTCAGTTACTGATAGCATTATGGATGAAGTTGGAAAAATATTAGACACTACTTTGCTTTAGGGGGGATGTGACTTTTCTAGCATCAGTAAGGAAGCATATGCAACAATGTTTAAGATGATAAAGGAGGCATTTGCACAGGTAAATACTAAAAAGTTTCCAATCCCACGACCATTAAAAAAAAAAATGGCATGTTAAACCATGGTATGCAGACAATAGTTGGTAATCCATCTCATATAAATGAAGTGTATTGCTCGAAAGGAGAAAGTCTAGCATATAACAATTCCAACAATTTATTTATTGACATTAATCAGTTATTAACATTCATCATAAATTTTTACGGTATTACAAATGAGAACGTCAATAACAAATTGATAGTTGTTCTCAAGTTATATGAGTCTGAAATTATAGAAGGAGAAAAAATGGAAAGAGTCAGTCTCACAATCATGAATGGAGCACTTTCAAATTCAGAAGACTCAGAAGGCCTCAATTTCAGTGTTCAATCAGAAAATGATATTTGGTGGTTGGCAGCATTTCAAGTATAGCAGTTCATTTGCATAATAAATAGGGATAATCATTGGAATATGGATTTCATATCTAAAACTTCTCTATGTTAATATTATGAGGCTAATCACGTTTTTGTACTGTCTTATAGGTGCTGAAAGAAGACCATAACATTCTATCATGGATATTTAAAGAACATTATATCCTGTCACCATAAAAAATCACATGGAGGGAGTTCCAATCTAACACACCTACTAAAGATCCACTCGACTCCCATTCATTTATGTTGGATGGATATAAATCTGCAAGAGAAAAATGATCAGGTTGGCAAGTTTACTATTAGATATTTATGAATGAAAAAAATCAAAGTATCAAAAATATCAATACTCACAGTTGTTTTTTTTGTGATCCTGACGGTTGAATCCTTGCACATTTATCTCTGAATGCATATATACATGTTGGACTAGAATTTCAGAAATAGATTTTCCTCCTGATGATGTTCTGAAATCCAAAATTTTGTGTGAAAGTACTATACTTTAGGACCATAAATGGATCTACAAAAGATCCACAAGAGTGATTGGATGCTTGCTTAACAATCTATCAAAAAACTAGACACAAAAAAGTTGATCTAGATTGGCAATTTGACAAACAACAAGCATTAACAATCAAAAGCATTGATAAACATTGAAATCCGAGCTCACACGTGTGTACTACAGGCTGTAGTACGGCCTTCAACCTGAGAAACAAGTAGAAATTGATTTGGTTTCATTTGGATCACAAAAACTCAATGTACATAGTGAACTAGCTTGAGATTGCCAATGAGCTCCAAAAATTTTCTATCTTCTCACTATGGAGAGAGGGAATACATAGCAAATTCGACTTCCTTCTTGAAGTTAGGTGGATTTACAGCATGTAATAAGGAAGTTAACTCACTTTCCTTGACCTAAAATAAAACCCTATTCTATTTCCTAGAGTTATGCTTGGTAGGTAGCTAGTTGGTCAAATTTTCACCTTAAACTTAGGTGTAGGTCCTATAAAGTAGGGATGACCACCAAATAGAAATGACCAACTATCTTGACTTGACCTACATTAGGATGGGTTTCCCATGTGGCATCATGGCCTCACATGTGTGGGACCCACTTGTGTACACAATTTACACTATTCTACATGGTTTTTTATCAAGCTAGATTTGCCAATTTTTGGCAATTCTTCACACTCCTCCTCAAATTTAGCTTGATCTATTTACAACTCTCTTGATAGATCAATGAAAGATTTTAGAAGTGTCTAAAAAATCCAGCTACAAAGAAGGAACTTTTGAGACTCCAATAGAGAATGATGTCCATGAAGGATCTTTCACCACCTCTTAGAGGATCCCTTACAAGATGTTCCATAAATGTGTCTATATACATGTAGCACACTTCAAAACTAAACATCATGCCAAGCCATGGATTCCAAGGCATTTTGTGCACTTGAAGATAAATCAATTAAAATATTAAGTGCATAAATAATGTTGCCAAAGACAACTTGTCTTGCTTGATCCATATGATTGAGCCTAGATGGCTCCATCTTGATACTCAAGGTTCTTCTTGGAGTCCTCGGGTCTTGAGCTTGCTCCTCCACTTGACTTGAATCCAAACCATCAATCAATTGAATAAGGTGTTGATCCAAAGGTGCTTCTTCAAGTTTACAAATCTTCCACTCTTGAAAGATCACATTTCCACCATTGACAAATTCTTTGGTTGAAAACAAGTAGATTCTACAATCTCTACTTGAAGAGCAAAACACTACCATTATTCCTATCATTGAAATAGGATAATCTTTGGTCCTTACATTGGAATGATCATGCACAAAGCATGTGGACACAAAGATTTCCAAAGCAAATGATGTTTCATCTTTTATGACTCTATTCAAACTATTACAAAAATAGTTATCCAATGAAATTGCTTTATCAACAACAAATGTAGATTTCAAAGCATCCCATTTCATTGTCTTGTCATATAAAGTAATAAACACCATGGATCTTAAAGATAAGAAACAAGTCACCTCATGTCTACTACTACTTTTCAAAAGTATTCAAAGATAGTAGACTCTCCAATGCTCACCACCCTTGCAAGATGCACAGTTGAATGGACAATTTGCATGCAATTTGATGACTCGGCCATTGTCATTGAGGACTCCCTTGGAACTCTCATGCTTTGAGGCTGATCCTCAAGATCTTCCTCCTTTTGATGCTCGTCCTCAATGCAAGCAAGACCACACTTTGCCAAGATCTCCTCTTGAGTGATCTCCTCCTTTGCCAAGCTCATTCTTTCAAAAGCAACACTAGCCTCCAACTTAAACAATCTTCCATGTTTAAATCCCTTTGCAATGCAAACATCATTCTTCAAGATGAAGCAAACACCATGCTTAAAGTGGACATCCAAACCACTTTCTAAGAGTAGACCAACACTAAGCATATTCTTGGTCATTGATGGTACATAAAGGACATTTTCTAGATCCATGCATTTTGAGGATTCTAGATACAAAGAGATGGTGCCAACACCATCTATCCTACACTCTTCATCATTTGCAGTAAAGACAAACTTTTTAGCATCATTGAAAGAGTGTAAGGTTGAGAAAAAGTCCTTTTCACAAGACATGTGGAAGCTAGCCCCATTGTCAATCCACCAATTGTCTCTTGAATTGCTATTGCTTGTTGGTGAGGATGTAGATGCCATCAAGAATACATCTACTTCATCCTCCTCCTCCTCCTTTGCAAGGTTTCCTTGTTTGTCCTCCTCCACTTGTGCTCTTAGCCTCTTGTAGCATTCAGATGCATAATGCCCCTTCCTTTCACAAAAGAAGCATTTTTGCTTTGACTTGTCCTTTGAGCTTGATGTATCATCCTCTTCTTTGGCCTCCTTTGGATGCTTCTTCTTTCCATTGGTCTTCTTTTTGCCCTTGAATGAGAAATTGGCTTTCTCATCACCATCCTGCAACGACAAGGAACTCATCCTAGATTTTGCATGGAGCATCCTACACTCGTCAGCCACTAATACACCGTGAAGTTTTTCTATAGTTGGCAAAGTGTCTTGGATGGCAAAACTTTGGACCAAATTTGCAAAGTCATCTCCTAGACCATTAAGGACAATTTGTACAAGCTCTCCATCATGAATCTTCTCTCCAATGGAGGCCAACTCCCTATTTAGAGACTTGATTCTGAGTACATAATCTTGTGCACTCTCCTCACTTCTCCTCATGCTTTACAAAATTTGATTTCTAAGCATAAGAACTCTAGAAGTGTTGCTAGACTCATAGATTGATTTTAAAGACTCCCAAGCCTCTTTAGCATTAGTACAAGTTGATACTTCTCTCAACAAATCATTGCTCACATTCATCTTCACACAATGAAGTGCAAGCCTAAATCTCTTCTTGTATCTAGCTAACTCCTGTGCACCTAGAGGTTCATCTTCATCTTCAATCAAGAACTCATAAAGGTCTTGGAGCACCAAGAGTGACTCCATTCTAACCTTCCAAATAGCATAATTTGTAGAATTCAACCTCTCACTAGCTTCTAGAAGGTATGCTCCAGTAGATCCCATCTTACTAGTGACTTCTACAAACAAGAAATAGATTTGATTGACTTGAAACTCACAATGGTCTCACACTTGTAGTGTTTCACTCAAATTTGATTTCTAATCTAACAAATGGACTTATAATCACAGTTCTATCACTCCCTCACAAAGCTGGAATGAAGATAAGATGAAGTGAAAACTACTTTCAAACAAATCTTGCCAAGAAATGGATTTGATTGTCTCTAGAAGCTCACTAAGGTCTCTCTCTTGTAGTTTTTCACTCAAATTGGATTTCTAATCCAACAAATGGACTTATAATCTCAGTTCTAGCACTCCCTCACAAAGTTGGAATGAAGATAAGATGATGTGAAATCTACTTACAATCAAATCTTGCCAATTTTGGCTATTTTTGGACAAAAAAATGACTTAATCTTTTTCTTCCTTCTTGTACTTTCAAGACCTGTTTTTAACCTTAATAGGAGTTGAACTCAGCCTAGATTAATTAGATTCCATGAAACAAATTCAAATCTAATCAATGGCAAATGATCTTGGTAGATTATCCTAGGATCTCCACCAAAAATTACACCAACAGCTCACAAATTGAGTTTTTTTTGGATCAAATGAATACCATGCATTAAATGCAGGTTCAGAGGTGCTCACACATGTGGACAGTACGGATTTGGACCCCTACCAAGTTTGGGATCAAATCTCCTCACCAAAATCAAGATTCTAGCTTGCCCTCTCAATACTAGCTTTTAGCACCAAAACTTGCTAAAAATGGATTTGCATTAGATCAATGGCTTATGCTCTTGTACTTGGCTCTGATACCATGTGAAAGTACTGTACTTTAGGACCATAAATGGATTTACAAAAGATCCACAAGAGTGATTGGATGCTTGCTTAACAATCTATCAAAAAACTAGACACAAAAAAGTTGATCTAGATTGGCAATTTGACAAACAACAAGCATTAACAATCAAAAGCATTGATAAACATTGAAATCCGAGATCACACGTGTGTACTACAGGCTGTAGTACGGCCTTCAACCTGAAAAACAAGTAGAAATTGATTTGGTTTCATTTGGATCACAAAAACTCAATGTACATAGTGAACTAGCTTGAGATTGCCAATGAGCTCCAAAAATTTTCTATCTTCTCACTATGGAGAGAGGGAATACATAGCAAATTCGACTTCCTTCTTGAAGTTAAGTGGATTTCCAGCATGTAATAAGGAAGTTAACTCACTCTCCTTGACCTAAAATGAAACCCTAGTCTATTTCCTAGAGTTATGCTTGGTAGGTAGCTAGTTGGTCAAATTTTCACCTTAAACTTAGGTGTAGGTCCTATAAAGTAGGGATGACCACCAAATAGACATGACCAACTCTCTTGACTTGACCTAACCTACATTAGGATGGGTTTCCCATGTGGCATCATGGCCTCACATGTGTGGGATCCCTTGTGTACACAATTTACACTATTTTACATGGTTTTTGATCAAGCTAGATTTGCCAATTTTTGGCAATTCTTCACATTCTGGCCTTCGAATAAGATCGAAATGATAGTTTTGACTTTTTCCTTTTTCGAAATGCTCCTCTTGATGATAAATGCATCAAAACCCAAGAGTTTTTTGAATATTTTCTTGGCACCCATAATCCAGTATCATCTGTCTTGTTGAATAGAAGCACAGAGTCGATTGAGGAGCACGACTTCCTTGATGGCGCCATTCGTAATTTGCATGCAAAAATCTGAAATAATGAACTATGAATCTGAAATTTTGGGTAGACAAAAAGCCATGAATATGAAAAAAAGTGTTGGCGAAAATTTGAAACACTGATCTATTTGGTGCCACAAATTAACTCTGGTTATCCCTGTTAACCATGGTTTGACAATGCATATACATTAATGGTACATCGATTTTCTCATCTCAACAATCTATCATATTCATTTTCAATATTTTTGGCTCTCTTCGGGTAGTGATGAGCTGGAAGGGCAGGCCACATCAACCAATAGCATTTCCACATGCTGCCCGATGAAACAACAATATATTTAAAAAGTTTTTATTTTATTTATATTTGGAAAATTCTACGTTTCGTAGAACCCCAAAGCTAAGGTTTCAATTGGTCCACATGGCAACAAAAATAAGAAAAAAAATAAAAAAGCATATTTTTCAAAGGCCCTCGTCGAGCTCTAAGTTTCTCTAATGTATATTATCATCAAATATAGATAGAATATGACTTGTACTCAACCCATCTTTTGGATTTTTATTGATATGAATATAAATTATTACAATCAAGCTGTGTCTATGTGATGTCATTGTATTACAATTTCTACTTGTTTTCTATTCCATAATGATGATGGAATTTTATTATTATGACTCTAATGAAAAGTTTTTCGCTAAAGGATGCCAAGTATTTTATAACCTTTATTGATGAATTTTCTAGAAGGACTATGGTGTATTTCATAAAGAAGAAATCAGAAGCCTTCAACCACTTCAGAATATTCAAGGAGTATGCATAGAAGGAGACTGAAAGGACGATCAAGACTCTCAGGTCAGACAACGGTGGAGAATATATCTCTATCGAGTTTAAGACGTACTGCCAAAGCCAAGGCATTGAGCAGCAATTCATCACTCCTAACAGTCCTCAGTCTAATGGCTTAGCCGAGAGAAAGAACTGTACTCTGGTTGAATCTGCCAAATGTAAGCTATCGCATGCATTGTTGCCCAAGAGATTCTGGGCTGAAGCTGTCTCCACTGTAGCTTATGTCCAGAACTGATGTTCGACCAAGGCCCTCTCAGACAAGACACACCACGAGGTGTGGATAGGCTCTAAGCCTTCTTTGAAGAACCTAAGAGTGTTTGGGTGCATTGCCTACATGTAGATCCTTAAGGACACAAGGAAGAAATTGGACTTCCAAGGTCTCAAGTCCATCCTGATCGGATATACTTCATCTGACAGTACTTATAAGCTGTATGATCCTGATACCCAGCAAATCTTGTATAGCCGAGATACAGTCTTCATCGAGGATCAGTTCGTCGACCTCAAAGGCAAGGATGTTGCTCAAGAAGAACCCTCATCACCTGCCGTTGACACGACAGTCCGAGCTTCTGGCTCAGACATGTCTATTGTCGACCCACTTCGAGACAATGAATCAGACGAAGATGTTGCTGCTACCCAGCAACAAGTCCCATGAGTGGTTCTTCAATCGAATCCTCCCAGAAGGTCAAGCCGAGTGCGCACATAGCCCACAAGGTATACTCTTGAGTCTGCCTGTCTCTTGATACAGGAAAACTCGCCTCCAAACTTTCCCACACTTTCAAAAAGTGTTTATTCAAATGAGATTTAGACTAATGAACTTTGAAAAGTCAATCTCTAAGTCTAAAACAAGTTTTGGCCTCAGTATGCCAAATGTGGAAATATTGACAAAATGATCAGAACTAGTTGAATTTTTTACACTCTCTCTTCAACTAGTTCGGCATAGACTTTGATAGCACTCCAAGTGATGTCCTATGTGTGAATTATATTAAAATATTATCTTCCTATCTCGAGTTTGGGGCCATGTCCATAGTGATTTCCACTAAATGTCATGTTGTACATAAAAGGAGTGTGAATTCTAGTGTAGCTTGAATTTGAGATAGATAGGTTCAATTTTGATGACATGCAGATTTTTAGATAGCATGCAAAGTCATACCGTATGCATGCAAGCCACATGCAATCAGTGCATGCAACATGCAAAGTAGTTTCTGTGATCTACACATGTCTAGGCAGTTTTATGAGTTGACATGCAGTACATGCAACATCCATGATGCAGTTACACATGTGAATCACTGGTAGGTGAATTAGTTCAGTTAAGTGGACTTTCCATGCAACTCCACTATAGGAATTCGAGTCTCTCTCATGTAGGGAAAGCTGGGCATGTTTTGCCATATTGTGAATATTGAGATTTTGGTGTTTTGATCTCATTCTCTTTCTACCCGAGAACAGCCTATTTTTCTCATACTGAGCACTTAGAATTATTTGACATTCATTTCTCATAGTGAGGAGTTAGATTTTTTCATCAAATGTATGCCATTGTGCTCTTGTCTTAGATTTTTCAAGCATACTATTCTTTGATCAATCTTGTGCAATCACAACACCTCAGTAAGATCCTATAGGGTGTGTGGTGAAGTTCACACGTGCTAAAAACTTCACATGGTATCAGAGCTTCATGCTTTGAAGAGGTGAGGGTGTATACATCAGATCATCAGTGCTTTTGCTTGCAAGAACTCGGATTTGGGAGAAGGATTCAAACTCGCTGAGAGACAAGCTATTTGTGGATTATAAGTGGATCAAATCAAGGCTGATCTGATCCAGTGGAGCTCTGTACGGATAGAGATCTCACACGTGTGAAATTAGCCCTCATTAATGAGTGCTACTTCTCAAGGAATGATCCAAATTTGATGTTCTGTAGCTTGTTGGATAGATATTGAAGAGTAAAATGTGTTGCTCTTGTTTATGAATCAATTTGATTTGTTTTTAGAAGAGTTTTAGGCAATCAGAGAGTTTGAGAGGGTACTCAACTCGTGGGATATGCCAAAGTGAACACACATATGTCTTTTTCACCAATTTCATCATTTTTCACTATCAATCAAGAAGAATTGGATAGAAGTGAGTACCTTGAGGTCTTAGACTTTTCATTTCACACATATTACTGTGTTTGAGTTGAAAGTAAGTTCCTAGAGAGTTTATCAGCACTTTGAACCTCGTGGGAGAGATAGACTTCTTGCTTGCATGTGCTTCTTTTTTGTGACTGAAGCAAGATCCAAATTCAAGATAGATTGATTTTCTATGTTGATAATTTGTTCTCACATCTGTTTCTAGATTTCATAGGTTTGGATCAACATCTGTGTTAGATCCTAGATTGAGATAGCAAGCAACATAATTTCAACTCCATTTTTTATCATTACTAGAATTTCTCATAGTGAAGATGTCTTCATCTGGTTCACATTTTTTAGAGCACAGTGAGAGATTAACATCTTCCAATTATGCAATGTGGAAGATCAAAATGGAATCATTATTGATTCTACAAGATGTAATGGATATTGTGAGTGGAGTTGAAGAAGAACCTGCTGTACCTAATGACGCTGCAGCATTTCACAAAGGAACCAGAGTTGCCCTTCATTTTATAAAAATGAATGCTACCAATGAAGTGTTAAGAGAGATCAGTACATGCACCATTGCCAAGAAAACTTGGGATATCTAAAAGCAATCTATGAAATCAAGAATACTTCTAGATTGCTTACACGTAGAAACCAAATATTTCTAAGTTATCAGAGAGTAGATGAGAGTGCTTCATCATATGTCATGAGAGTTAAGGATCTCCATCAAGAGTTAGCTGGTATTAGTGATGCCCTTAAGAACACTGAACTTGTTCAAGTAGTCCTAAATGGACTTAGAGATGAGTATGACAATATTGTGCAGACTTATGCTATCAGAGAGGATTTTCCATCCTTGGAGACATTGCAAGGTGTTCTCATTGCTGAAGAAAACATGCAAGAGAACAAGATGCTGAGGATCAATAGACTTTCATTGAAAGATGGTGGAGATGACAAAGCACTCTTCATCAGAGACAAGTTAAGAGACAAGGACAAATGACAACAACACTTCAAGAAGGACAAATCCAAAGAAGGTAGTGAGGATCAGTCCTCACAAGCTGCAACATCACGTGGCAAGAAGAAGCTATCAAAGATCAAGTGTTTTTTCTGTGGCAAGAAAGGACACTATGCATCAAACTGTTTCAAGAAGAAGAACCAATCTAAGCAAGCTAACCTTACTAATGAGGATGAGTGTGAGGGTGTAGAGAGTGAAAGAGAGGATTCACTAATGATGTCTACTTTTTCATCTTTTTCTTTTAAGAATGAAGAAGTCTAGTGGATAGATAGTGGGGCTAGTTCCCATATGTCTAGTTCTAGAAACTCTTTCACTAATCTCATGCAATATCTAGGTGCAAAAAGATCAATCTATACTGCTAATGATGTAGAGTGTAGGATTGAAGGAACGGGTAGTATTCCACTGCATGCATCATCATCAAAATCTTTTTGCTTACATGATGTAGTGTATGTACCTAGATTGACTAAGAATCTCATTAGTGTAGGACAGTTGTTTGATAGTGGATTGGATGTCAAGTTTCAAGTTGACAAGTGTATAATCTCAAGAGAAAATGAAGTTATTGCTAGAGGATCTAGAATTGGTAAGTTGTACAAACTAGATTCTAGAGAGAGTGCTAACATTTCAGATATTGCTTATGAGACCAAGGTTCTACAGGAGGATTGTGGCACAAGAGATTGGGACATCCCAATTTCAAAGCCATGCAATCTATGGTCAAAGAAGGAAAAGTTGTTGGTCTACCAAAGACATCGTCAAAGGAGCTTCTACCTTGTGAAGCTTGTGTGCTGACAAAATCACACAGAAGGCCTTTTCCTAGATCAAGTATAAAGACAAAGCAACCATTTGAACTTGTGCACTCTGATGTTCATTTCTCATCAACTAAGAGAAAAGGAGGAGCAAATTGCTCTGTCTCTTTTGTAGATGATTATACAAGATATTCTTGGATCTATATGTTGTCTTCAAAAGCCATGGTCTATGGTGTTTTTCTTACTTTCAAAGCTTATGTAGAAAAGCAGTTTCCTTTCAAGTTAAAAGCTTTGAGAAGTGATAGTGGAGGAGAATACACTTCCAATAAGTTTAAAGACTTTTGTGAGAGAGATGGTATTCAAAGAGAGTTTTCTTGTTCATATACTCCTCAGCAAAATGGAGTTGTTGAGAGAAAAAATAGAACTTTGTGTGAATGTGCAAAAGCCATTAGGCTAGAAGCTTCTCTGCCTAAAGAATTTTGGGGAGAGGCAGTTGCATGTTCAAACTATCTTTGTAATAGGCTTTCAAATCTTGCAATAGGAGGAAAGACACCAATTGAGATGTTGTATAAGAAAAGGCCTAAGGTAGATCATCTTAGGATTTTTGGCTATGTATGCTTTGTGCATGTGCCTCTAGAAACTAGGAAGAAGGAAGATCCTAGTGCAGTTAAAGATCTTTGTAGGATATGCATCCGGTAAAAAAGCATACAAAGTTTATCTTCCCTCTACCGACAAAAATGTTGTTAGTAGAGATGTGATCTTCCATGAAGATCAGAAGTTTAATTTGGATGATGCACAGGTCAAGGAATCTCATGCAAGATCAATTATTAATCTTGATGTTGTTCAAGAAGAGGTGAGGCCGAGGATTGAGGAGGAGCAAATTCAAGCTACCACACCAAGAAGATCTACACGAGCAAGATCTGAGCCAAGCAGGCTCACATATGATGCTGAAGGAAGACAAGTGGAAGGTGAAACTTCCTATCATACACTTTTTATATCAGATGAAGAGCCTAAGGATGTCCAAGAAGCACTTCAATCCAAAGAGTGGGTTGAAGAAATGACCCAAGAGTTTGAATCCTTGATGTCAAACAATACATGGGAGCTTGTGGATCCACCAAACAACATGCATGTGATTGGATGTAAGTGGGTATTCAGAATCAAGTATAATCATGATGGATCTATCAATAAGTATAAAGCAAGACTTTGTGTCAAAGGCTACTCACAAATCAAAGGTCTTGATTATGAAGACACCTTTGCACCAGTTGCAAAGATGGTAACAATTCGAATACTCATATCTCTTGCATGTTTTCACAAATAAAGTATGTTCCAGTTTGATGTTTCTAATGCATTTCTCAATGGTTACCTTGAGGAGGAGATTTACATGGGACAGCCTCCAGGTTTTGTGAAGGAGTGTGATGAATCAAAAGTTTGTCTTTTGTTCAAAAATTGTATGGACTGAAACAGGCACCAAGGTCTTGGTATGCAAGGCTCAACTCCTATCTCATATCACTCGGATTTTGTCTAAGTAAATATGACCCTTCTCTGTATTATAAGTTTGTAGATAACTTTATAATTATACTTCTCATCTATGTAGATGATATCATTCTTTGTGAAAATAATGAGAAGTTAGTTGAAGAAACTAAGCATGCACTTGGTACTGAGTTTAAGATGCAGGACTTAGGAGTTCTTCACTATATTCTAGGCCTTGAAATAGATTTTTGGGAAGGTCATGAATTTATAAACCAAAGTAGATATGCACTTTTCATTATCAGGAAATTCCATATGGAAAACTGTAAAGTCATAGATAGACCTATGGAGCACACTGTAAATGTTCCTATGAAAGATGATGAAAAATCCTTTGTGAACATCACTCTTTATAGGAGTCTTATTGGCTCACTTATTTGGTTAACAGTGACTAGGCCTGATCTAAGCTTTTGTGTTCATAAGCTAAGTCAACACATGCAGGATTCAAAGTTATATCATTGGAAGTTGGCTAAAAGAGTTTTGAGGTATATGTCTTCTACCTTGGATTATGGATTATTCTACAAAGGAGAAGATCTGACTTTGATTGATTTTTCAAATTTAGATTTTGTAGGAGATAGGTTGGATAGGAAATCCACAAGTGCTTACGCTATATTTCTTGGAGAGAACTTGGTTTCTTGGCTATCAAAGAAGCAAGCAACTATTTCTTTATCATCTTGTCAAGCTGAATACAAATCTATATTGACCACAACAAAGGAGGTTTTTATGGATCAAAAGGCTACTTTTAGAGCTAAAGTGTTATGCAGATGAAGATCTTCCAATTATCAAGAATGATAACATTTCTGCTCAGGCTCTTGCAAATAATCCAGTCTTTCATGCCAGGAGCAAGCATATTGAAGTGGCTCATTATTTTGTAAGAGAAAAAGTCAGTGGGAGAGAGATCTCATTGGAACATGTTGCATCTTCAGATTGTTGCAGATCTTCTCACCAAGCCTCTACTATGGAAGGAATTTATGAAGATGAGGTCAAACCTTGGCCTAATTTCGAAGTCTATGTTGATAGGAACATAGATTTTAAGGAGTGTGAAGATTATTAAAAGATTATCTTCCTATCTCAAATTTGGGGCCATGTCCATGGTGATTTTCACTAAATGTCATGTTGTACATAAAAGGAGTGTGAATTGAGCACATATCTTTCTAGTGTAGCTTGGATTTGAGTTAGATAGATTCAATTTTGATAACATGCAGATGTTTAGATAGCATGCAAAGTCATACTGTATGCATGCACATTGACCCTACGATCCACAATGAGATAGATACTTGCTTCTCTCTCTCTCTCTCTCTCTCTCTCTCTCTCTCTCTCTCTCTCTCTCTCTCTCTCTCTCTCTCTCTCTCTCTCTCTCTCTCTCTCTCTCTCTCTCTCTCTCTCTCTCACACACACACACACACACACACACACACACACGCACACACACACACAAAAGTATAATAACATACAATCCCAATAACATTCAGATCCAACAATTAACAAAATGTAACAAAACCATGAGAGATGGAGGAAAAGAGTAGAGAGCAAGAACATTCACAAGTCCATTCCATAAGAGAACCAATCTACTTGTATTGAAATGAAGATTTGAACATGAGGAGCATCTCGAGTTTGCCCCTATTTATAGTGGAAAGGAGGACCTCGGCCTCAAAATCCTATTGTCCATTTCTATTTCCCTAACTATTCAAACTTAAAAAAGAGTGGGAACCCATTTAAAACCAATTTAAATTTGAATTTGAACCAATTTTGATGAGGACCCCAACTTTATTCACTAACTTGACATTTAGGCCTGTGACATTAAAAGTCCAACAAAAAGGCCTAAAGTCCTTTTATTAACTTTCTAATTATCAAATAACTATGTGATCATCGGGTTGGACTTACACACGTAGGGTGCCAAATCCCTCTCAATTATTAATTAGGGCTAGTATTGCCTTGGGATCCGCAAACCCTCCAACATGGACATAGTTGTTGGACTTGAGGAGGAGCCTCAAGTGCAACAAGAAGTGCCAAAATATAAGAAGAGAGCTTGGATGGCCCTTCACTTTATCAAAATGAATGTCTCTAATGAGATTTTAAGAGAAATTGGCTCTTGCACCTTTTCTAAGAAAGCTTGGGATGCACTCAGAGTCCAAGAACACCTCTAGAATACTCACTCTTAGGAATCAAATTTTTCAAAGTTTCCAAAGAAGCGATGAGAGTGTTTCTAGTTATTTATTGAGAATCAAATATCTTCATAGACAACTTACTTGTGTTGGAGTCTCACCAAAGTGAGCTAGTTCAAGTCATCCTTAATGGCTTGAAAGAAGAATATGACAACCTTGTCCAATCCTATGCTATCAAGGAGGAGTTTCCCAACTTGGAGACTCTTCAAAGAATTCTTATTTTTGAGGAAGCAAGACAAAAATACAAGCTTTTGAGAATGGACAAGCTATCTCTCAATCATAATGAAGATGGCAAAGCTCTATTTGTCAAAGATGCTTACAAAGGGAGGAACAAGAACCAACACTATATCTTGCCTTCAACAAAGACAAAGCAAAAGACAAATACAAAGATGGAGTTAGAAGAAGATGATTCTTCACATCCTTCTTTCTCCAAGTTTGAGAAGAAGAAGATCAAGTGTTTCTTTCATGGCAAGAAAGGCCATTATGCCACTAATTGCTTCAAGAAGAAAAATAAACTCAAACAAGCCAACATCATCAATGGGAAAGAAGAAGATTCCATTGCAAGTGAAGGAGAAGGATCCCTTATGGTATCAAGTTAATTTTGCAGAGGATTTTATTGGATGATTCTACTTATCCATTACAACATGGATAATAGGGGGTGCTCTTTCTATGAACAACCAAATAAGAGGATAATAGGTGAGTGATAGTCTCATTTAAAAAATGTATTCCACAATCACTCACAAGTTTTAGTGGGCACCCAAAATGGACTAAGATGTTCTCATACAGGAATTTGGCAGTGGAGTTGGCGTCGGCCTTCCTCACCGCCTTGGCTTCTACCCATTTGGTCAAGTAGTCGGTGGCCACTCTTATATATCGAGCTTGTGAGCCACGGGCAGCAGGACGAATAGGCCGACATAGTCAATGCCCCATTTTTCAAACGACATTTCAGCCAAAACAGGTCGTAATGGCATCCTATCTTTTTCATGGATTCAGTTGAATCATTGACACATGTCACACCTCTTGACCTGATAGTGAATATCTCTGAACATCATGGGCCACCACAGGTCGTGTTGCAGAACCTTCCTATTGGATGTGGTACATGAGCCAATATCACACAACAATTCATTTGAAACATTTAGCTTTATGATATGTAGAGCCATCCTAGCTCTCTTTTTGTACTTTTGGACCTCTTGGACCTCTTGAGGTGCCGCCTCAAGTCCTAGCACAATCTCCATATTGGAGCACCAAAATGGACTCCATTCTAGCCTTCCAAATAGAATAGTTGGAGGTTGATAGTCTCTCACTAGATTCCAATAAAAAGGAACCCATAGATTCTATGTAATATTGAAGACTCCTTGTGATTTAGACAATAAATGTTGCTTCTCTCTCACTATAGGATCCTTGAAAGGTGTACTACCAACTCCTATGCAAGATCTTGCAGCAAAATCACTAGATCTACCAATCTCTCTCAAACTAGATCAACCTCTCATCAATTGATGGAGTATAGGCAAAGTTTGGGTCAAACTATCTTTGGCACGTGTGAAACACTCCAAGAATCCACAAATCACCCAAATACAAGACAATTGTATGAAATAAAGTGGCTATGACCTCAAAATGATGACTAGACCTCAAATAGATGACATTGGCAAGCCTCGTCTTGAATTTTTTGGTCAAAATAGCAAGATATGATCAAACCAAATGTGTCCACACAGGTCTAGGTTCCCTACCTAACCCTCTTCAAAAGCTTATAACTTTTTATTGGCTACCATAAGGATTGAAACAAATAATTAGAAAAGGTAGACAAAACTAGCTTTCACACAAGCTATCTAGCACCAAATTTGGATCTAAGTTGGTAGAGAACTTTCCAAATAAAATTGGATGTAATTCACACATTCCTGAACAGGGGATTCCGTACAGTGCCTGAAATGGTTCAATAATCATGATAATGAACCCTCTTGATCCATATTTGCTTGAGATACCATGGGAGATGCAATCAACACTCTCTAGATCTTGATTTTCATGAAATTTTTGAAACTTTGGATGAAAGATGCAACAAATACTTAGGAAGGCTCTGATACCATGTGAAAATTCACACATGTGGGAATGTTCTAATGTGTGAAATTGATCTCCTAAGCTTGGCTCATGCACTATAGATCACCTATTGATTGAAATCCAAGATCAATGGCAAGATCTTAGGCAAAAAGACCATTCTACATGCATTCATTCATTACCGAAAGAAGGTAACAAAACCTTGCTAATCGCCAACGAGTTATGAGATGTTGTTACAGGTACAAAAGTAAAACCTGAAGACGACACAAAAGACTCAAAGTGGAAATCGAAGGATGGTAAAGCTTTCACGCTTATTATCCTCAATATATCAGATACACAAATTGGACACATAGTTGAAGCTAAACTTTCAAAAAACATTCGGGACATCCTGAACTCACTATATGACATGAGGGATGTAACTACTAAGTTACATCTATGAAGGAAATTCTTCACATTCAAGATGTCTAATGGTGATTATCTTCAGAGTTACATTAACCAGTTTAAGAATCTCTTGCAAGGATGGCCGCTGTTGGATCAGTCATAGATGATCAAGATGAAATTATGACATTGCTTTCAAGCTTGTCTTCTACATATGAGAACTGGCTGATGATCATATCGACGCACTCAGATTTAACTCTTACTAGAGTTATCACTATGTTGCTGCAAGAAGACAATAGAAGAAGTCAAGACACTTTGTCTACTTCCTCCTCTCAGGCTCTATATGTCAATAAAGTCTCTAAGCGACAAAAGCATAAAAGCTCCAAGAAGGTTGCAACAAATTAGAAGCTGACTCAAAGTCAAGTATAATCATCAAATCCACAGTCGAAGAAGAAGATGTTTTGTAGGTATTGCAAGCGCAATAACCATGAGATCAAGGATTGCCGAATTCTCCAAGTGAAGAATGCAGCCAAGCAACCTGATCAACAAGAAAACACAGTTTTATCATCTCCCAAGGTCGAAGCGGATGAAGGCGCATTCATGGTCAAAGACCAAAGCACATTTTTGTTTCTTGATTTTGGAGCAACTCAGCACATGACCAATCAATGTGAGACTTTCAACTCCTACACGCCTTACAACAACATGAAGAAATTCATCTTGGTGACAATAGTTATAAGGGAAGCTCCCTAAGATCCTGCTTACAAGATCATACACAATGGAAAACACGCTATGGAGCAACCACCCAACCAAGTAGAAGCAACCAATCAACTCTGGAAGCTTCACCTCCAAGCCAAGGGATAAGAAGCATGAATGTAGAGTGAAGACAATGAATCCATGATCACAATGATGAGTAGGACAAGTTTGGCCTCAATATATACAGCCAAAAGCAACCTGGGCACATAGCCATGCATAGCCCTAAGTTCCCTATACATAGATTCACCTAGAATAGAGTCCTAAGCATGGACCACCTATTCATAGAATTGCTATTGATAGTTCCACACATGCGTACACTGTCTCATACCTCGTCTAACTCCATTTAGTGTGTTCTGGGCCTCACAGGAATATTAGTTACTTTCGGGACACATCCAGTATGGCGTGACATAACTAACAGCTTGATTTACTGGAGTACCACATGTATCCAAGACTAGGAGTATACTAGATCCTACTTATTGGTCATGGACATAACATTCTTCCCTCCTTAAATTGTTTCTATCCTTAGAAACAGGAAAGAATAACAAGAACAGTTCTTTTAACTTTAAATATCAACCTAGAAAATCATTATCCTTAGTCTAACTTTCACATCAACAAGTACTAAGAGATAATCCTATTTCCAAGTGATAATCTCTGCACTGAAGTACAACTCAAGTTTGAAAAAGTACACTAAGCGATAAGTTTTTCATTTGGGTTACATTCATTACAAGTTAGTAACATCACCTTCATGTAAAGCACTTACATGAAACACTAGGTGAAATAACCTAACTCAAGAGATTAAAGTTAAAGAAATAATAAAATAATACAGTCTGAAACTATCCACAACTCTGACAGATAATTTATTAAGCTTTCAAGTACAAATATCCTTAGAATCCAAATTCTAAGATATGATATTTCATTCAATTAGAATCTCTAGGAGAATCATTAAGATATAGAATGATTAAAACTCAACTCTGAGTATCCTAGACACTTTTTTTAAGTTAAATACTCATGTTTCTAGCACCAAATACAAGAAAATAGCATTCATTCATCTTAATAAATTTGTCTGTCTCCTAAGATAACTTGAGATCCAATCAAATGAAGAATTGTACTCAAGCATTTACAGACCATAAACTGTAGCAAAATAACATCCACTAGATAAATTAAATTCTCCACAAATTAAATACTTATCTTGTGAGAATATCTGTGAAATCCATAGGTTCTCAAATAAAATACTGGAGTAGAGAGATTCAAAACACTGATTTGAATTCTTACTCAAATAATAGATCAAGAATTAATCATCACACTTAAGAATCATTACAATTCCTTATAATCCTCAGTAATTAATATCTAGTTATGATTCGTCAACCATAAATATTTAGATTCATATGATTCGTCAATTATAATTTCCTGAAATCCAAACCATACTTAATCATTTACAAGATACTGGAGTATATGTCTAACATAACTCAGGAAAAGTAAGACATTTCAAAAATCTTCCCATTAAGAAAATACTGGATTTAGGAATACTTTCAAAACATGATTCTTTAACTGAAGCACAAGATTCAAGTTCTATAAACAACTGGTAATTAAAGACTGAACGTGTACCAAAATGACAATCATCTTCAACTACAAAAACTTTAGATTACAATCTCGAATCACATCTAGATACCCAAAGTCCTACTGAATATCAATTCAGTTGCTATTCTTGGACTCATTATGATTTGTTATCCATTTGAGCTTTCTGGGATACAATCACTAATGATCTGAGTCCCTTCCTTAACTAAGGATCACTCTATTCCAAGAACACTGTATATCCAATGCACATAATTTCGACTGATGAATCCAAATGATTCATTAATCATGCGTCTTACAAACAATATAATTCAAAGACCATCAGTTCCTGGTGAATCCACATCACACTAATCGTTTTACCAATTAACTTCATCTTGGAGTAATCAACTATTCAAGTTAATTGCCAATTATTCAAAAATATCAAATGTCTAGGTGAAGAATTCAATTATACTAGTATAACACCACATTTAGATCCTTACCCAAATCATTTATAAGTTAATCCATAAATCTTCTATACAAAGATTTGTTAACTCTACAAGTATCTATCAAAACAATACTTGATCATATGTTCATGTTCATCGACTAGGTTAAGTGCATCGGATAACCTTAGTAACTAGGATTTCACAATAGATTCATACAAGATCACTCATGCACATATGAGAATAATCTCACTATGACCCAGTACATAAACACATTCTTATCTGGCAAATTCCTCCAGAACCCACATATGTTACTCACATATCTCACTGAGATCTTGTAACTCAGCTACAAAATATTTTCTATTTCTTCTGAGTAAATAACATATCCAGAAAATCTCTGAGATGAATAAAATTCACTCTCAACAGTTTTCCAATCTCACTTACCTCTAGTTACATAATTTCTCCCACTCGATTAACCCCTTTATGATCCTAGTACTTAAACTAAGATTAGGTTGATCCAATATAGAACTTTCAGACTCAAATTCTGATCAAACTTACTTCTATTCCAATCAAAATGGAATTAGTAAACTTTTGACCTTTTACTGTACTACTAATAGATAATGATTCAAAATTCAAACCTGTTCTAGATCCAGATTGTCCATACAATCCCTAGAGAATTCCTCTTATTCGAAAAGTTCCAATTAGGCATCTTACTCTGAATCTATCTGAAATTCCTTTCAGATCCAATCTCATTTCTATATCCTAGCTGGTTCTCTTCCGAAAGCTATGCAACCAACAGATTTCCAAATAGAATTTTATCCCACCACTTCACCCCTCCTCTTAAAGAAATTATAAATTTCCATAAAAGTTAATTGAAAAGATGATATATGAACATATCTAAATTCTAAAAAAGTCAATAATAAGTGCTTCCACTAAAGGATTCACCCTATTACACACAGGATTTCTCCTTCAAATATTTCCACTCTGAGTGATAGAAACTACTGTTCCATCGAAATCCATTTATGCAACAAAGATATCCCATGGTTTAAGAAATTGAAATATTTTAACCTTAGAATTTATCTGAATTCCAAGTCTATTCACACGAGTAGTAATTT
Source organism: Diphasiastrum complanatum (assembly GCA_029204225.1). Lineage (NCBI taxonomy): Eukaryota > Viridiplantae > Streptophyta > Lycopodiopsida > Lycopodiales > Lycopodiaceae > Diphasiastrum > Diphasiastrum complanatum. The sequence continues at coordinate 23,806,874 of CM055099.1, forward strand.
ATATGATATAACAGTCTTTTAAAAGAATAACTTCATGCTGGAAAAAATCATATAAACCAGTCTGATGTCTTATATTCAAGAAATTATTAAGAAGTAAAGGATTAATTGAGAAAGCGAGAAATAGATTTGAGGGCCTCTGATTTTGTAAATAATGAAATACCACATTGGGATCTAGATTAAACCTCAAAATTTTTCAAAATACCCCACATTTGATCGAATGGTTTTCTTCTTTCCCATATCGCGACTAGGTACGAACACACACCATTGATCATCAGATGTTTATAGTCCTAGAATTTTCTTTCCAAAATTATTGATGTCCCATACCATCAGCTTTTCCTTCTAGAAAATCTTTAACTACCTTATTTGATATTTTAGAGATCCATTGATCATCTAGCTGTCCTACAATCACTATAGAAAATTATTTTTTGTTTCCAAAACACTAGAGAATCCATTTATTTGGATGACTGGCATGCCTATCAGATGGATACCCAAAATTCACATCTAAATATGTGACTTAGACAGAAGAATTAACATGATTCAATATTACATCCTGATCCTTTCTGGTTAATGATAAGTTTTAAGCCCCTACTGATGCATCAAATCTAGGGACAAGCTTCTGCCAATTAACAGATCCAATGTAATCCACGTATCAAATTCAACTTCTAAACCTCACAATTGACATCCAAAATTGTGGATCACTCAATGGTTACAAAGATATAAGTTACGAATTCAACTGAATTCTAACCAGAAAATTAAGAACCAGTATTAAGCAATTATTTACAGGGATTACCAAAATCCTAACTGCGAAATACATTTTCCGCTCACACTTACTACCTCTTATGTCCACTCTTCTTCCCTCCTTAGAATTTTCAGTTCCCTAAAAATCTATTTTAACTAAGGTACTAAGAAAACGTAACAACATTAGTAAATATTCAAAAATTAATTACTGTAGGAAAAAATCCTAAATAATTTTATTTCTGTCCTATACTTGGACTGAATATCTGATATATCAAAAATCATTTACTAGTATATGAAACCGTACTAGTCTGATCTTTTGAATATAATTCACCATAGGATTTTACTGGAAATGAAAACAGTTATGTAATTCCTATTATTACAAATTTTCAAACCAGTTGGATTGTTCTTCCTTTTTATTGATTGGTTTGGCATTACTCCATTAATATTGACAAAACCTATCCAAATATAAAATATGAAATTACATGAATGGAAATCCCACCAATAGGATTTTAGTAATTTTTGAATCGTATCCAATCAGATTTACTGATTAGATAAAGAATACTATTGTCATTCATCCAATCTGGTCATTTCATATTGTTTGACGATTTTAATTCAAATTTAACGAGTATTTTGCACAAACGTTCACTTGACTGATTTTTATCGATCAACATCGATTAGAAAACTTATCAGACAAGTAATTGATTCCAATTTTTACTAAGTTGTAATTCAACAAAAAAGAAAAAAATCAAATCTTAACTTTCAATCTGGGAGTTCCCAACTCCAAATTAAAAAAATGAGAGCACAATGAAAACTGTCGGTAATTCATTGCGGTTCCTTCTGTCAATTTTAACTTATCTATCACTAGGAAATAATTTAGACTTAGTGAAAACACTGTGATCAATTTCTGACTGATACACTCAGTTCAATAAATTCACTAATCTAAATTGATTCCATAGATAATGAAAAAATAATCAAAATTTCACTTTTTTTGGAAAATTCAATTCTTGCCTAATTTTATGTAATTCAAAAATTCTGACGAAAATACTATTAGTATAAAAGGCAACCAGAGTCGAAAAAATCGAAACACTGTCCGATTTCTAATGTTACTAACCCAATGTCAAATTGGCATGCAAAGCACACTACATCAGTCACAAACGTCATTACAAATTTTTTTATGTAAACTTCAGGTTTACGGAATTTGTCAGCCATTAACACATATTTGTGACCCAACTGTCAGAGCACATGCATATGACCACTCAAATCGATTGTAAATCTCTCATGCATGTCAGAATCACTCTGAGAATCAACATGCAACTAATCCATGCAAACACAGTACTACCAATTAGGGAAATGACTGGCATGCAATCAGAACAATTTCAAATTTTGCCAATTTTCCTTACAAAACTGCAAAACTTCAAATGATCATAACTTTGGCTACAGGACACCAAATTAGATGTTGTAAAGCTCAATACAGAGGAAAACCAAGTGAACAAGATGCTTGCCATGTTAGCCTACCATCTAGGCTTCACACATGCAAGATTAGAGCTACCAAAAAACTATAATAGGATGCACTTTTTGTAGACCAAATGATCAAAAAACGTTCAAACACCTCACCAAGCTCAAAATTGATACTACCAACAGTCTTAAACCATCAATTAGACTTTTGTGAAGCATTCATACTGATCCTAAGATGCAGTATAGACTGAGAACGAAGATTTCTTGATTTGTAGAAGTCAAAATAACTTCAAACTTGATGGAGATGGTGCATAAGCCACCGACCATCAATTCACAGGTATGATAGCTTGCTAGGAAGATAAAAAGGAATGATAATCATGTTGTAATTAATTCCAGAATGATCTCCTTATGGATTTGGAGACATCCATCCCCCAAAAATCACCATAAATGATCATTTTTTGAACTTTTTTTGACTTCCTGCAAGTCCAATTGCTGGAATTCTTGGCTCTAATTTCAGAAAAATCTTTAAAAGACTTTGGTCCACCATTCTACAAGCTCTACATGGTGTTTTACAGCCACTTACTATCCAACTTTATGAAAATAACAAGCAAAAATGATGATTTTTGGCTATTTTCCTATTTTTTTCATCACCATAAAGTGGAAATTCATGACATACAACTCTTTCTCTATCACATGCAAACCATTTTACAGAATTACAACCATCTAATTGATCTGATCTTGCTGGATTTTGGTTCTTACTATCTATTTTGTGCCAAACAGCATGAAAAACCAAACAATTTTGACCAAAACATAGTCTAGAATCATAAATCATTGGAGAGAACCGGCATGCATCATTAATTTCATCATTAATGAACCCTAAAATGAAAGTACACTTTCTTGAAAATTCAGATCTATCCACAAAGAATTCCAAGAATCACAATAACATATCGTGCATATTCCGACGTGGGCATCCGACGTATGCTCAAAAATTTCATAATTTGTCGCAATCCGACACGTCGAAGTCCGACGTCCCAGTAAAAAATCTGAAAATCAGAATTCGGAGATCGAGAAATATGGGTGACAACCAATTTTTCAAAGGCACGTCGGAGTCTGACATGTTGGATTCTGACTTGCAGACGTGGATATGACCTGCCATAGATTTTTAAAAAAAAACATGTAATCCGACGTGGACGTCGAAATCCGACGGACATCAGATTCTGACGTCCACGTCGGCAAGCCAAAAAGCCTGTCCACGACATCTGGCACCTGTTGTCCGGGCCTAAGTGGACACAAACGTCGGATTACGACGTGTTTGGAGAATGTCAGATACCGACGTCTGTTTCAATCTTCAAATTCGCATAATCTAGCGCCTTCTCTCTCACTTTGTTTTTTGCATATTTGAGCGTCTTTGGAGCGATTGAGGGCAATCAGTGCTAAAGGGCTTGAGGGCTTGAAGATCAGTGCTTGAGGGTGCTTCAAAATCAGTGCTTGAAGATCATTGTTTGAGGTTGGTGCTTGATTCTTGTTTGTGCTTTTTGTTTGTTTGTTTGAGGTTGGTGTTTGTTTGTTTGTTTTAAGAAGAGAGAGAGAGAGAGAGAGAGAGAGAGAGAGAGAGAGAGAGAGAGAGAGAGAGAGAGAGAGAGAGAGAGAGAGAGAGAGAGAGAGAGAGAGAGAGAGAGAGAGAGAGAGAGAGAGTTTAAATTTTGCATTGATTTAAAATGGTTTTGGATGGTCTTGTAATAGATTATTAGTATTATTTAGGATAGTAGATTTAGGATTATTAGATTTGTAATTTGTGAGAGAGAAAGAGAGAGAAGAGGTGAAGTGTAGATGTATGGTCGAAGATATTGAAAGATTTTGGAGTCTTTTAAAAAAATAAAGTTTTAAGAGAGAGAGAGAGAGAGAGAGAGAGAGAGAGAGAGAGAGAGAGAGAGAGAGAGAGAGAGAGAGAGAGAGAGAGAGAGAGAGAGAGAGAGAGAGAGAGAGAGAGAGAGAGAGAGAGAGAGAGAGAGAGAGAGAGAGAGAGAGAGAGAGATAATAGATTGCGATAGTGTTTATAATAGATTAGTTATTGATAGTGTTTATAATGAATTGTTAGAATTATTTAAGATAGTGTTTAACATTTTGCATTGATGTAGAATTTAAGATTATAGATAAATACATAATCTATGGTAGTAATAGATTGTTAGATTTATATTTATTTAGGACTAAGAATGAGAGAGAGAGAGAGAGAGAGAGAGAGAGAGAGAGAGAGAGAGAGAGAGAGAGAGAGAGAGAGAGAGAGAGAGAGAGAGAGAGAGAGAGAGAGAGAGAGAGAGAGAGAGAGAGAGAGAGAGAGAGAGAGAGAGAGAGAGAATGTGTGTGTGTGTGTGTGTTTTATTATGCATTAGTTTAGGGTATCTAAGAGTGATAGATAAATAAATAGTGTTTGATAGAAAATTATTAATATTGTTTATAATAGATTGTTAGAATTTTTTAAGATAGTGTATGTGTGTTTGAGAGGATGTGTATGTGTTTTGAAATTTGCATTGATCTATAATTTAGGTTAATAGACAAATAGATATAGATAGTGTTGGGTAGTAATAGATTGTTAAATTTATAATGTGTGTGTGTGTGAGAGAGAGAGAGAGAAAAAAAAAAAAAGACGTGTGTGTGTGTTTAACATTTTGCATTGATTTAAAATTTAAGATTATAGATAAATACATAGTCTATGGTAGTAATAGATTGTTAGATTTATATTTATTTTGGACTGAGAAAGAGAGAGAGAGGGGGGGGGGGGGGGGTTGGGAGGAAGTGTGTATGTGTTGTGTTTTGCATTTTGAATTTAAGATGAGAGAGAGAGAGAGAGAGAGAGAGAGAGAGAGAGAGAGAGAGAGAGAGAGAGAGAGAGAGAGAGAGAGAGAGAGAGAGAGAGAGAGAGAGAGAGAGAGAGAGAGAGAGAAAATGTGTGTGTGTGTGTGTTTTGTATTATGCATTAGTTTAGGGTATTTAAGAGTGATAGATAAATAAATAGTGTTTGATAGAATTTATATTGGATTTCTAGAGAGAGAGAGAGAGAGGGAGAGAGAATGTGTATGTGTGTGAGTGTGTTTTGATTAAAATTTATAGTAGTAGATGACTAGATAGTGTTTGATGGTAATTGTATGTTTGAATTTGCTTATAATAATGGTTCAATTGTGTAATATAGTATTATTTTTTAATTGCTTCTGCATGTGACAAAAATATTCAAAAAAAAGAGAGCAAGTGTTTAAAGAGCGAGCAATTGCACGTTTGCACTTAAGCTTCGAGTGAGTTTACCGGTGAGTTTGTGTTGTTTCGATTTGTTTTATTATTAGAATACGTTATCTAACATAGTAAGAAATTAAATGTAATTCATAATTTTCATTTTGTTCAAAGCAATATCATATTTTATCGCATATACTAGCAATTAATTAATATGCAAAGGTGAAATGTAGATAATTAAAATTCCCAATCCTAGGAAGGTGTGTAGCCCTTACTTTTCTCCCGTTAAAGGCGAGGTTCTAATCTTTCCAACTTGCATGGAAAAACCTACACGCCGCAGGGAGGGAATATGTTGTGACATTCTGAAATAGGACATAACCGCAAGGTTCGGGTATTATAATTATCACATTCAACTCTTTCTATAAAAATATACATAAAAAAAGAATTGAGTAAGGTACGCAACTACAAGCACTTGGATCCATATGAAAGAAGAAAGCTATTGCATACTCCAAGTTGCAAATATCATTGGAGAAGGTGTCGAAAATGGAATAGATTTTAAGAATTACTAAAACTTTGTATAATTTCTTTGTGTGTCAATATATAAAATGATATCTTTATGTCTATTGCCTATTCGCATGTATAAATTTGCATGCTTTTTGATATTTTTCATAATTTGTCGATTTTGTATTGTGGCGGATTTGCACTCTTCTGTAAAACCATTGTAAAAGCTGCAAAATATAACTGTTCTTTGTACTAGTTCCACCATGTTGTGTACTTTTATGAAATGTCGCTCTTGTTTGCCAATGCGATTTCTCCATTCCTTGTAATAACCATAGGTTGAGGCTTCCACTATTTCTTGCAATGAATGTTATATGATGCCGTAATATGTGCTATATTTCATAAATCTAAATTTAAATCAGTACTAGAAAAAAATATAATGTAGTAGCATGAAATTTCGTAATGCATTGAAATCTTACCATATAATGTGTTATGTGATCTTCTCCCCATGCACTCTTGACTACATCAACAAATTCACTGGTTGTTTTTAGTATCATTTGCACATCATTATTTGAAAATTTATCTTTTCTTAAATATTTCACCATGTTGTCAACCTTCTTCCAAACTTCTGCTTTGAGTAGGCGAGTGGAACCTCGTTTCTCAAAATCTTGAGTTGCGGCTATTATCTCTTTCCAAACAGTATTGAATTCTAGATTCTTTTCCAGAGTAATTTGATAAGAATCTTTGAGATTTAGAATCACCAATGTTCGGTTTGCATGGAATATTTCTTGATTTACCTTAAAGCTTGTCGTCTTTTTTTATTTTAACATGGCCTTTATGTAAGCCCGCTTTAGACAAAACATCATCTAATCTAAAAATGACTTGCTTTAAAGATGATTCTGGCTTGGTATTCCACACAAATAATATGTGAAGATATATTAGTTTTTCTATTATATGCACCTCTGCATACAATGTACAAACATGAACATTAAAAATTGGAATCGGTAGTACGGGTTTCCAATTTGGATCTTCTTGATTTCTTGATATTCATTTACTCCTTGTGATGTCTTTTGATGTCTTCATGCAATACAGACAAGGGTGCTTTGAATTAGCTCCATGAGAGACGTTTTTGAACATACACTTTAATGTCTTTAGATCTCCTACCAAATGCCACTCTATGTTGAAATTGCCAATGCTTGGAACAGTAAGTGGAACTCCCTCCATGTGACTTCTGATGATGGTAGGATATGATGTTCTGCTAAATATCCATGAGAGAATGGCATGGTCTTCTTTCAACACCTAGAAGAGAGACAAAATATTGTTGTATCATAAAATCAACATAAAAGTGATTATCCATATAGAAATTGCAATAGAGCAACTATACCTGAAAAGTTGCCAACCACCAAATATCATTTTCTAAATAAACTCTGAAGTTACGGTTCATGCGGGTATTCTGAATTTGAAAGTGCTCCATTCATGACTGTCAAACTAACTCTCTCCATTTTTTGTCACTATACAACTACTAACTTGTTATTGAAACTCTCATTTGTAAAACCATTAAATCCTATTATGAATGCTATCAACTGATTAATATCAATAAACAGGTGGTTAAAATTGTCATAAGCTAGACTTTCTCCTTTCGAGCAATACACTTCATTGATATGAAATGGAGTACCACTATTTTTGGCATGCCCTAGTTTAACATGTCTCTTTTTTTAAAGATACAATGGCCGTGGGTGGGATCGGAAACTTTTTTACAATAACTTGTGCAAATGCTTATTTTATCATCTTAAAAATTATTGTGTATGCTTCTCTATTGATACTAGAAAAATCACATGCACTTTGAACTAATGTCATGTCTAATATTTTTCGAACTTCGCCTTGATTTTTTTCATTTTGTTGTTGCTTAACATTGACTTGAGAGACTTAGCAATTAAAATAAAACCCAATGATTTTCCAATGAAAATCTCATCGGCCAAGTGGTCTTCAGCAACCAATGTAGATCTGCATAGCAAATATCATATTTTGAAATAGTTACTAAAGATTTGGACATGCAGTCTCAATCATTGTTAAAATTCAAGGAAGTGGTAACAAACCATCAAAAAGCTCAAACACTATCAATACAAATAAGCTAAAACTTACTTGAATGCACGAATTCTTCTTTTCTGATAACCTCCTTTGGATGAAAGATCACAAATATCCCTCGTTACCAATCTCTTTCTTTTGTTACTTTTTGCCTTCTTATTTAGCATTTGAGTCTCCTTCTTGAGTATCTCATTTTCCTCCAAACAAGTTTTTACCTTTATAGTTTTCTCTTGACTTTCCCTTGATATTTTATTATATTTCTCTTCTAAAAAATGTATTTTTGGCAATGAATTTGCGTTACCATACACTCTCAAATTCTCACAATAACCCAGAAGACCATTTTTTCCATGACACATATAAATTATTAATTGAGTTACTGAATTAAAATCAGGATGTTGCCTTGAATCTGGTTCAATAGGATACAATGTTTCTGATGACCATAAATCTAAATGCTTTAGCTTTTCCTCCCTGTAATGGATCATATCAGAAGCTGATAATGTAGATTCTTTTGAATTTCTTGCTCTAAGCGAAGCATACTCTGGTAAAAGATCCACATGAAGATGATAAAGCTTAGACATCAGCTAAAATAGCAAAAGACATAATACCAAAGAACACAAAATCAATAACGAAGCTGGAGATGGTGCCAAACCTGTGCCAAACCCGACTCGGGAGATGGAGATGGTAGACTCTCATATTTATAAAATGCCACAGTCCATGTATTTTTTGAACTTTTAATTTTCCAAATATTGGAAGGGAATATTTTGACTTCTTAGGAATCACATTTAACTGTGGTTAAGGACCAGTGATGTTTGATGTGACACTCATAAGGTACATGGCATGCGCATCTAAAGATGTGCAGGATGCATAAAAAAGCTCAAAAATGATATTTTGATTTTTTAGAATTATTTTTCTCTCTCCTACATGGCATTTCTTATAGGGCCCTCTTTGGGCCCATATTTTCTCTAATGTTGTATAGTACGACATCCAGGCATGCTTATTCGTTTGGTAGGTGGAGTTTGGTGACCTCATAGGATTGGTGGCAAATCTCACCAATCACTCCTAGATTAACTCCTAGATTTTAGAAACTTGATTTGGGGATCAAGGAATGCCAATGAAATTTAAGGTATGAAACTACTTATCTATGTATAATCATGCATTTGATTTGCACAAGTCATGAGGAGGTTGGAGTCCAACCTCATGATGACACTTGGCATGCCACTACCTAACTAGCCTTTTTCTTCTTTCATGTTGCTTCTTGAAACAAGCTATTTTATGAAATGAATGAACTAATGCAACTAAGCCTACTATTCACATGTGGAAACATGCTCCACACATGTGATACTAACAAATGTACATGAAAGTGAGATTTTATCAAGCAATTATTTGCATATTCTTCACAAAAAGTACTATGACTGAAAGAAAAAAAATTGGTGATCGTATAAATGTTAGAAGAGACAACCACACAAAAAAAAAAAAAACATTTTACCATGAATAATTGAAACAACAAAAAATGTAGGAAAACTGAATTCTATGTGACGAAACAGAAAACCAACAAACTTAAACATTGACTAACTACTAACTACATATATTTAAAACACAACCTGAAGACTAAGGAAGAACAAGGAGAATAGGAAAAAGCAAACAACAAGCAAAATATACATAACAGAAGAATTAAGAAAAGCATAGATTAAAGGCATAATGCAAACACAAACCGAATGAAAGTTAGAGTAATAAAAACAAACAAGGAACTAAAAACAAAGTGCTATTCTAGCTTGAGGTAAACCACAATTGGAATAATTCTAGACAAGTTTATGTTTGTACAAAATAAATTTAGTCGCAATAAAAAGCTTGTCCCTCCCAAATTTTTACAAGTTGAAGTAAAAAGGCTACCCCCTATACCTGGCTATGGGTAGCACCATTAAAAGAACTACTTTGTAGAAAAATGAAATGCAACAAGGCTACTAACTCTAAGAAGCCCAAAATTGAAGTTGTAGCTTGCTATAGGGCAACCAAAAAAGGAATAGCTACTCAACTAGTGGTAAGAAATGCTAAAAAATTAGAGAGCAATCTTCAAATCTTCTAGTGAGCATAGCTTTAGCTCAAAAAGAAAAGGTTAGAATCAAACTCCCTTTGCTCACAAAAGAACTAAACCTAGCTCAAATGAACAAGTTGTAGAAAAGTCTCTAATGAAATGCTCAAAAAGCTACAGTCTGCCACATAAAGAAGAGACTCCTAAATAGTTGTTGTTTGAAGAAAGATACACAGTCAAAGAATCCATGCTAAAAGCAAGGCTTGAATAATAATGAGCTTGTTTCATATATTGAAGATGTCAAAAACCCAAGAGGTGTCCTTGGAGGTAACTCGAATGAGAAAAATGGTGAAAGTGTGGGAATCTCTAAGAGGGAGCATGCACTTGTTCTAGTAGTTAGTACCAATGAGAGTTTGTTTGTGCGTGATTCAAACTGAAACAAGAAAGCAAGTTTTTTTTTGCCAAAATCGGTGTGACAGAGCCATTAGGACAAACAAACAGACATATCTAGATAAACTTAAGAATTCAAGCAAACAGTAAGAGAAAAGCTTAGACATGAAAAGAAAGAAAAACAAAAAGCAGGGAGAGACCAAAGATATGCCTGCCTTATTATACAACCAAGGGGAAGCCAAATAGAGGTTAGCAAGACTAGCATAAACAAGGACAAGAAGGCGAGCACCACATCCACCCAGTTCTTGCTCAGAAAAGTAGACCACTATCGTACCACCACCACTAGAGAAAACTGAATGAAGCAGGCAAGAGTAAGCACAAAAAACAAGCATACCAAAAACATAGCAGGTAGAAGCATATACATACTGGCCTAAGCCGATAAAAACTAAGAACCAAGAAAGAGAGAAAACCACTTGGGACCACCAAGGGCACCAAATCATGAAAGTAGTGAACAACACATCCATTATCTATTAGAGAAGTGATATAGGCATATCAAAGGGAGGACAATCAAAATTGCACGGGATTGGATAAGACAACGAAGCAAAGGACCATAATGCACTCAAAAAGAGCAACACCATAATCGAGCCAAGGATGTAGGACAGAGACGGAACACATGCACATTAAACCCACACCAAGAAGCAATGCAACCAAGAGGACAAGGAAAAATGGCGGCTAATAAGTCAACAGAATGGAAGATGGAGAATGCCACAATTAGCCATCAAGCGTGAAAAAAGTCAGAAAGGTAAAGAAATGGGAGCAAGGACGTAGGAGCATGATAATAGAAGCACATCAAACCAAAAACAAGAGAAAACACAGCCAAGAGGATGACAAAAAATGACCACGAATATGTGAACACCAAGGAGAAGAGGCAGTGCCAAGCCAACAAACAACAACCAGAAGCCAGATAAAAAAAGAGACTCGGGGCAAGAAGGATAAACCTAAAAACAAGGAAAAAATCTATGGGGGCCAAAAAAACCAAAGAAGAGAAGGATATGAGCAAAGTTAACCGAGGAAACTAAACAAAGAGCTCTAAAAAAATTGAGAGAAACAAGTGCCAGCAAGGACGAGCAACAAATATATTTAATCATCAAAATTAACGGGGAAAAATGAAAAAGGCAGGGCAATTTGAAAGCCAAAAATGGACAAAAGATAGCAAAAATTTCAAGAAAATAGAGACAAAAATACAAAACTGCAAAAAATGACGATCATAGCAAAGACAACAATCTCAAAAAATGATAGTAGTATAAAGGGAAGAATAAACATACAAAGTAAAAACAATTGAGCAAAAAGAGACCTAGAAAAAGAGTAGAAAGTATTAACCATGAAGTATAGTAAAAAAATATGGGACCATAACAACTGAATCGAAAGTATGGGTAAAATGTCTTTCATCTAACAACCTACCATAAGAGTTACAATTAAAGTAGATTTTGTTATATTTTGGGTCCAATCATGAGACTTGGGCTAATTGAATATTTTATGAGACACATATAATTCCATAAATGGAAATCTAAGCCATGTAGGGATTGCCACCAGGAGGAGTAGTTTGTATATATCTTATTTAGATATAGAAAAATACACAATGTGCATAAGCTCTTGCAGGTTTGTGAGATTTGGGGTGTTTTGTCCAAGTTGATTTTATACTATGTTGCTTAATGATCCTGTTAAGTCAGAAATTTATCTTGGTATTAGAGACTAGTAGGTGAGTGTGCAGGTCAGAGAGATTGACACTTTTCAACCATTAAGAAGAATTTTCAAAAACTAGCCTTTTCGAAAGTTCATAGACTATGGTGGAAATCGGGCATAACCAGAGCATCAGTGCGCTAAATTGGGAATATCGAGGCTTGCCAAGCTCAGGGTTGCGTGCTTAAACCTATTCATAGCATTACACAAAAATGGAATTGGTCAAAAACCAAGAAAGATAAAAATTGTCACAAGTTCGAGGTTTTTTTTTTTTTATTTCGTAAAGCCAAGTCATTGGCTAGAAGAGGCCACTAGAGGGTCGTATCTACTTCCAAATTTTCAATCAATTCCTAGTCATTGTTAGAGAAGAAAATTTTGCTTTCTCAAGAGAGACAAAAGTTATTTTAACAACATCAAAAACTCTGATGGAATGGAGAGCCTTCAGCTCATAAAATACATGGAAATTGTTGGATTCCGTTTGATTCGAATCAACGGTCTAGATTGTGTAATCCTAAGAGAAATCTGAGTTGTCGATGATAGTTGAATCGTTGGATGTTCATTGAAGGGACCCACAAAGCCAAGGGCAATGAAACTTCATTGAAACTTTCAACGTTGATTTAAATGGACCCAACATTCAAAGTGGGCCTTTCTTCATTGAAAAATTTCAAGGTAAAGTTTTAGTTCAGAATACTTTAAAGAAATGGTTTTGGGGCTGTAGGGCTTTGATTTTAGCCAAACGAAGGGTTGTGTCCTCCAAACGAAAGGCATCCAAATTGTACCTACAAGTACAAAAGGCAAACTAGTGGAGAAAACATCTAGTGGATCTTCGAAGGTGTTTTGTCCCTTTCAAGGACCACATAGTCAAGAGTGTGCGGTGAAAGACAATTCACAAATTTTAGGACTTTGATTGGTGAATTCTCCATCCAAGCAACATGAGGGCCTAGTAAGAAATTTTGACAGGTCAAAAATATCAAGCTCGAGCATCACCACTGTACTTAGAATACCTTATTTAGTCTGTGATTGCAGTTTTAGGCAGTTTCAGCATGGAGAACATGGGAGAAATCCATTTTGAGTAAAAGTAGCAAATTGAACAAAATTTTCAACTATTTCAATGTGGTAAGATTGAAAACACCTTTAGAGAGGAAACTATGGGATATTGTCATAGGGGATGAATAGAGACCACCCAATGATGTTGACATCAAAGTGTTCGAGAGAAAAGCTACAAGGGGACTTACCTTCATTAACCTATCAGTGAAGGACCATATGATTACTCATATTAGCAATGTTGTTATACTAAGGCAAGCTTGGGATGTGTTTAAAGAGCAATTCGAGATGTCAAATCCATCCAAGATCATGTTTTTGAAGTAAAAGTTGAATAATGTCAGAATGGAACAAGAAGAGCGTCTTGACCAAAAATGAAGACAATGAGAGACTAATTGCATTCTATTGGCAAGCGCATATGTGATTTTGAGTTGGTGCATGATGCAATCTGCAACATTGCAAAATCTTATCAAATGTTTGTGAGCAAAATAGCTTCAAAGAAGAGATTGCCAACCTTTGATGAAATCATAGGAATTTTGTTGCAAGAAGAATTGTGATGCCATGAAAATGTTAAATATTGAATATCAACATAAATATGGCATGAATACTCAAAAATGAAGATATGAGCTGGTTAAGTATAAATCATGAAGAGGCCTAAGTCATTTTTCGGGAATATATCTCCTAAGTACTTGCCTTGTAATTAAGGGCAAGACTTTTAAAAGGAAAAGACATTGCCTTGGATAACCTTTACTAGGTCGTCCATACAAAACGACTAGATACGAAAAGACATGTTAAACTAGAGTAACTTTAACTCATAGTTAAGTATACCTCCTATGGTATAGTTGAACATATTCTTAGTCTAATTGTTAACTAGACCCTTTCGCGGGAGCGACACACTTATTGTTTAAGAGGTATGTTTGTTCGTCCCGTAGAACATATATAGATCTCACACTTCAGTCTCGATCATCGAGAGAGAAGAGTTTATGCTTATGTAAGAGATTGAAGAAGTGAATAGAGTTCTGTGAGTTATTCTCTCTTATCTTTGTTCTCCGCACTGTTGAGTGTGAGTGATCTTGAGTCTGCTAACAATTTCTAAAGCATTTCATGAATTACTCTCTGATCAGACAAACACTCTAGTGCATTACAGTCGTTTGTTGGGTATCCGTAAAACATGCTCTAAAGAACTGTCTTAAAACCATCTTATTTGTCTGTCGCAAACACTTTCTTTTCGGCACTCGAATAACGACTATCTTTGGTACAATCTAGCACGATCATTGAATAAAGCTGTATGCATACATATGAGATGACAGTCCATGTCTGAAGAATTGAGTCTTTGATCTGTTTTCCTGATTGGCATTGACATAAGTTTCTAACATGTTCTAAAACCATTTGTGTTCTTTAACCATTAATTTGGACTCTAGTTGTTGAGGACTTCTGTCTAGAAACGAACAGTTTACGAACGCGATTAATTAATTGTCTGCACAGTCATGAATACATCGAACAATTCTTGATTCTCAGTTGACACCTTAATCAGCCAGAGTGTAGTACTGTTGTACTACTCTAATAACATCTCATCTGTAGAACGTGTTTCATTCGATTTAATAGAGGCTGGATTGTTGTTCTGAAATTATTAACATTACATTTTCCAAACCATAAGTAATACTGGCTACTTTTTATGTCTGTTGACAACTAGAATAACACTTGAAACCACTTGCTATAATTGTACCAAATACATAACTTTCTAACGTTGTCCTCTATGGGAACGACATTTTTTACTATAAAATCTATATTAACCCTGTTGGTATAGTACGACATATACCAATTTTTGGCGCCGTTGCCGGGGATAGTTTAGGAAAGTTATAAGAAATCTGACAAATCCATCTCCATCTCTAGTGTATGTCAGATAGAGAATGCATATTAGAACGATACCGTAAGCTTAGAGAGGAATGTTTACGAAGACAAAGTGAGAGTACTAGTCGAAGAAATCTAGATGAAATCATTGCCCAGTTACTTGAACTCCTAATTAGCTTCGGTATGGAGGGTTCTGCTGCACATTTCACTTCTATCTCTAAAATTAAATACGATTATTTTATAGGGACTTCTTCCGATGATGCAGATATCTATGTCTCACAATTTGAGTCCATAGCCAATGCAAATAATGAGGGAACTAACGTAGACAGACTACAAATCTTCCTTGGTCTGCTAAGAAAGCAGGCGCGCATCTGGTACAGCCAAGTTGAACCAGGCTATGTAGGAACCTGGTACTTGCTGAAGGATGCATTTCTGAACCTTTTCAGAGAGATCGGTTACAAATCTAGAATTCTTGGACATCTGAACAATGTTTAGAAGAAGAATAAAGAATCCCTTCGTAAATATACACGTAAGGTTAAAAATCTCATAGGAAAACTAACCGGTGTATATCCCGTGGATATGCAGATCGAATGGTTTTTGGCTGGTTTACCACCAAAGATTGATTGATATTGAAGACAAGGGGACATGACCTCCTTAGCAGCAGTAATAGCTAGTGCCAAAAATTTTGAGACCTCAAAACTAGCATGAAAGCGACGATCGACTAAGAAATCTCGAAAGTCGAAGACTGATTCTAGTGACAGTGATGATGATTCAGATTCTGATTCAAGTACCAATTCTTCAAGCTCGGAATCTGAAAGCAGCAATTCATCAAAATCAAAAGCTGACAAAGGAAACAGAAAGAATAAATGACGAACTAAACGAAAGGACGACACGAAAGTTGTCGAGGATAAGTCGTCAACTTCTAAAGTTGAAAAGCTTTGGAAGAGTAATATGGCTAACCTTAATAAAAGGTTTAATGACTTGAAAGTGCAGATCTCTGAAGTTGCAGATAAAAGACTAAAAGCGTCTTCTTCCAACTCAGGAATGTGGTGTAGTTCTTATATGTCCAATATCTCAAAGGAGGATGATCACACAAGATGCGCATATCTTCTCTCTTCAAGTATTATGGTGTATGATTATTCCTTATTATTCAAAGCATATGTTGAGAAGAAATTCTCATTGAAGATCAAAGCTTTGAGGATTATTGGAGCTCTTGAAGGAATAGCACCATATGAAGTTTTATTCAAGATGAAGCCTAAGGTTGATCACCTTAGTGAACTTGGTAGTGCTTGCTTTGCACATATTCCCTTGGAAACAAGAAGGAAGGATGATCCAAGCTCATGGATCATGATTGGATACTCATCCATTAAGGATGTCTTTAGTGTCTTTACACTCTCTATTTCAAAAGTGATTGTGAATAGAGATGTCACATTGCATGAAGATTCAATCTTGGAAGTGGCCGAGATCAAGGCTTCTCAAGAAGCATCACAAGTTATCTTTTTTGAAGGTATTCAAGTTATGATGGGGCCAATGTGTGAGGAGGAGTTTCTTCTTCATATGATTTCAAGAAGATCTTCAAGATGCATGGCCAAGTCTTTATGGCTCACCTTACATGGCAAAGAGGGGCATCTTTCATGTTGTATCTACTACAACACATTCATATATGCTTCTCTTCTTTTGCTTGAAATGCTATCTTGCTTCATTGAATTTTTTGGATCTCAAAGTTCAAGAAAAGCTATACTAGTTTTGTATGATGCTTATGGTATGGACATGTTTCTTGTCATTATTGACTTAGATGTGTTTCCAATACTTTTTGAAAGCAAGATATTGTATTATCAAAAGTATGCTCTTGGTTCTAGTAAGAACAAGATTGAGCTTGGTACTCACTTTTTTGAAAATCATGTTTTCACATGTTTTGAGGCAAATTGTAAACTCCTCTTGAGATTAAGTGAATCATCCAAAGTGGACACTTACATCCTTGAGAGAGTAACTAGCCTAAAAAAGATCAAGATAGTCTTTGATATCAAGATTAGATCCATCATGGATATAGTTCATTGTATGTGGACTAGTCAAGCTAGAAAGCATAATCTTGATAATCATCATTGTTTCACATCTTATGATCTTGATCTCCATGATCCTTATGAGGCTTGGAAGCCTCAGATTTCTCTATTTATGGTGCATCCATCATGCAAGTGGAACTTTCAAAGCAAAGATCATCATCAAGCATGGAGAAAGCCCATGATCATAGTGGCATATTGGTGGAGCACTCTTCAAAGGCATTGGCAAGAGATCTCTACCAAAGAGATCTTATCATGGATATGGTGAGGGTGCTGCTATGATGGATCTCTTGGCTGATTTTCACTTCTTATGCATACCAAAGGATCCACTCAAAAAGATTTACAAACTTCTCAGGTGATCTAGTACCTTTCCAAGCTATTTTTTGAGGAGTGTGAGAAATTGGCAAAAATCTAGCTTGGTATTCTTTATGATAGAAGTTTGTAAGTGAATCTCACATGTGTGGAGGATGTTCCCACGTGTGGAGAATTGTAAAGTAAATCAAAATGTTTGATATAGGGGTCTCATATAATCTCATAGTCAAGCATTTAGGTGTAGGATGTTGATAGGGTCAAATTTGGCATAGATGGCAAATTATCCATTTCCACTTGTAGTGCCACTATTGAGCCAAAATAGAGTAGGAGGCCAAACTTGTGCCAATTAGAGTGTAGACAAGTGTAATGCTTTTGTTTGATGAAGTTTAAGAGGTCCAATAGGATTTAGAGGTGGAACCATGTGTGGTCCAATAGGAATTTGAGGTGTGCTTGAATATAGTCCAATAGAATTTAGAGGTGCATGGATCAATGGTCCAATAGGATTAAGAGGTGGCAAAGTGTGATCCAATCATAGTTAAGCATAGTGGTAGCTCATGAATCTATTAGTATCATTGTACTCCTCATTTGGATCCAATTGATTTTGAGATTGAGTGGATTTTGAGTGTCATTGAATTTCTAGTTTTCTCTCTCTACCCGTGAGCTCATGATGGTTTTTCTCTCTCTACCCGAGGAGAGAAGCTTGTTTTTACTTAGAATACTTTTGGAACACTTCCCACACTTGTGAGTGAGAGTTGGAAGTGATTGAATTCATGTAGTAGTGTGTTTTTGCCGTAGAATCAAAGATAGATCTTGAATCTCAATCTAGTCTTGATCTTGGTGCATCTACACACCTTAGGAGATCACAAGTACATGTTGTGGACAGTCTACACGTGTGAAATTCAACACTGGCCACAAGTATCCTGACTGCCCTCAGCCGTAGAAGCCGCGACCCAAATATCAGTATGTAGCAACACCAGTTGTTGCAGACACGAAAGCGAAAGCTGCGACTGATGCTGTTGTGCAAAAAAATGACGTTATTGAAGGGAAACTAGCAAAGACAGAAGATCAATCCTGGCCAAGTGACATGGAGAAATTATTCAAAGTCACAACGAGAAGCAAAAGCTCCTTGAAAGCTGATCAGAAATCTTTGACAAAGCGCAGAAAATCCTCGAAGAAGAAATCCTCTAACAAAACAACGAACAAATCTACGACTAAAGAATATCTCAAAGATGACCATGACTATGACCGCGATGCTGCGAAGTTATTTGCAAAAGATATCTCGGCAGAAGCAAAGGAAATCATCAACGATGAACTTCAGACAGCTGCTGCAGAGAAGGTGGTCACTTTCGAAGAAGAAGACGAAAAAGTCGCGAAGACGAAATTGTCTAGTGTTGTTATTGATAAACCAACCTTGAAATTGAAGACAAAAGAATATGACATCGTGACTGATATTGGATCCCTCCGTCCAAAGATTACTTTTGAGCAGCTGTTGGTTGATAACACTTATTACAGAAAGCAACTGAAAGGCCTTTCTGTGTCCAAAAAGAAGAAAAAAAAATTCTTTGCCAGATGTTGGTGTTTAGTCTATCGATTTAGGTGATCTCAGTGCACTTGAGATTGAGATTACCATTGCAGGATGTCTGATCAAAAAAGTGCCAATTGACTCTGGTTCCAGTGTGAACATAATAATAGAAGACACAGCTCATGCTTTGGGGCTGATTGACATTCAACCGACATAGCAAAACATCAAGTTAGCTGATTCGACGCATTGAAAACCTATTGAGAACTGAAGGATGTCACTGTTTACATTCAAGCCAAGCCATTCACAATGAATTTCATAGTTATCAAACCACTCGGTTTGTCATCTTATTCTGTGCTTATTGGACGACCTTGGCTTTATCAATCAAACGCAAGTGTACATTAGAAATCCAGAGAGCTGAGATTTCATACTGGTGAGACCAATAAGCGAGGTAAGCCAGCAGAACAAATCATAACTTGGAGTCATGACAAATACGAAGGTGAAACTCCTTTGTCCGACACTAGCTTTACATCAGAAGAATCTTCGTATGCCTTGAATATTTTTTTCAATGAATCTGATATTGAAGTGCAGTACTTTGAATGTTATGAGAATGCTGATGACAAAGAATTCTTCGATGCCTGCAACGCTAGAGCAGATGTTTCGTATGAAGAAATTAATGTTGCAGACACGAACTCGAAAGAGTTTGATGATTCGATTGACGAATCTAAACACGAATTTGGTAACAAGAACCAGGTTGATGACAAGAAAACATCTGTGGATTCAACCATGCACAAAATTCATGGCCATACCAAGGCCAGTATGACAAAAGGTATCATTTTACCATATTCTACTGAACTGATTGAACTTGCACCTGGCAGATTTGTGCATATTTCAAAGTCACTTGGAGAATCGGAGTTAGCAGAATTCATTGAACTATTGAAGGAGTATCAAGATGTTTTTGTCTGGTCGCTCGACGATTTGAAGGGTATACCTACAGAATTCGGAGAGCACCGAATTGATCTTAAGAAAGATGCTGTACTTGTTCGACAGAGATAGTTTCGTCTCAATCCTAAGTACTCTCTCATCGTCAAGGACGAACTTAACAAGCACCTTAAGGCAGGTATAATCTATCCCGCCTTAAGTAGTGAATGGGTTTCACCCATTGTTGTCATCCCAAAGAAGAAGACTGGCAAAATACGAATATGCCAGGATTTTCGCAAACTCAATGCTGTCACAAGGAAGGACCATCATCCTCTGTCTTTCACTGATTCCATCCTAGATCAGGTTGTTGGTCAAGAGCATTACAGTTTCTGTGATGGCTTTTTTGGATATAATCAGGTTGGAGTGCAAAAGGAGGATCGTTCAAAGACCACATTCACTACGGATTGGGGCACTTATGACTACAACAAAATGCCCTTTGGTCTTTGTAACACTCCAGTGACTTTTCAACGAATCATGATGTTAATTTTCGTTGCCTTCCTGAGAACTTTTCTCGAAATATTTATTGATGATTTCTGTGTATACTGTGATATAAAGACACACCTGCAAAAGCTGAAATTAACATTGCAACGGTGTCGAGATACTTGTTTATCTCTTCATCCAAAGAAATTATTTTTTGGTATGAAAGAAAGAATATTGCTCGGACACAGAATATCTAACAGAGGAATAGAAGTCGACAAAGATAAAGTCGAGCTTATAAAGAATCTCCAGATACCAACCAATTTACGTGAACTAAGAGCTTTCTTAGGACATGTCGGCTATTACAGGAGATTTATTCAAAATCATGCTTCTATTGCTGCCTCTCTTACACATCTACTGAAGAAACAAGTGGAATACTTGTGGACGAATGAACAGCAGAAAGCATTTGAAGAACTTAAGCAAAGATTGATCAATGCTCCTATTCTGAGACCACCCAACTGTGAAGAATTGAAAAAGATTATCTATGTTAGATATAGGGGTCTTATGTTTTTTACATCAAGCATCTAGGTGTAGGATGTTGATAGGAATAAATTTGGCATAGATGGCAAATTATGCATTTCCACTTGTAATGCCACTATTGAGCCAAAATAGAGTAAGAGGCTAAACACTTGCTAATTAGAGTGTAGACAAGTGTAAAGTTTTTGTTTGATGAATTCCAAGAGGTCCAATAGGATATAGAGGTGGAACCTTGAGAGGTCCAATAGGAAATTGAGGTGTGCTTGAATATAGTCCAATAGAATTAAGAGGTGCATAGATCAATGATCCAATAGGATCAAGAGGTGACAAAATGTGGTCCAATCATAGTTAAGCATAGTGGTAGCTCGTGGACCTACTAGTATCATTGTACTCCTCATTTTGAAATCAATTGATTTGGTGATTTCATGGATTTTGTGAGTTATTGGATTTCTAGCTTTCTCTCTCTACCCGAGAGCTCTTGATGTATTTTCTCTCTCTACCCGAGGAGAGCAGCTTGTTTTTACTTAGATTATTTTTTGAATACTTCCCACACGTGTGAGTGAGAGTTGGAAGTGATTGAATGCATGTAGTAGTGTGTTTTTGCCATAGGATTCAAGATTGATCTTGAATCTCAATCTAGTCTTGATCTTGGTGCATCTACACACCTTAGGAGATCACAAGTACATGTAGTGGACAGTCCACACGTGTGAAATTCAACATGGTATCAGAGCCTACCTAAGGTTACCATGCATTTTGATCCATCTAAGTGAAAAATTTTCATCAATCTTGAGCTAGAAATTGTCAAGGCCCATTTTCCTAGCTATCTTGTTCAATCTTGGATCAAAAGAGATCAAAAGGACATTGATTGGGTCTGATCTGGTACTGTACGGAATCAGGTGCTCAGACACGTGTGAGGAACATCCAATTTCAGTTTGGAAGTTCTCTCTCATGTTTGATCCATTTATCTTGCTTGATAGCTTGTTTTGAAGCTATTTTTGTCTAGTTTCTGTTGCAATCAGTTTCATTCCATTTGGTTGAGCCAATCAAAAGTTATAAGCTTTTGAAGAGGGTTAGGTAGGGCACCTAGACCTGGGTGGACACATTTGGTTTGGTCAAGAGATTGCTTGGTTGATCCAAAATCACAGTTGTATGCTTGCCAATCTCATCTATATGTGATCTAGGCACTGTTTTGAGATCTTAGCCATTTTGTTTCATGCAATATCATTGTATTTGAGTCAAATTTGGTTTCTTAGTGTATTTCACACGTGCTAAGAGTGTTGGATCCTAACTTTGCCTATACTCCATCATTTGATGTGAAATAGATCTTGTTTTAGAGAGATTTGTGTAGCTAGTGAGAATCAATTCACAAATTGTTGTAAGATCTTTCATAAGAGGAGATAGTACTCAATTATTGGATCCTATTGAAAGTGTGTAACAACATTTATTGTTCATCATCTGAGTTTTCTTCACTTCAAATGTCTTCAATGGGTTCATCCTTGTTGGAACCAAGTGAAAGATTGACCACTTCAAATTATTCAATTTGGAAAATGAGGATGGAGTCCATCTTGATCCTTCAAGACGTGATGGACATAGTTCTTGGCCTTGAAGAAGAACCACAAGTTCTTCAAGAGGTTCAAAAATACAAAAAGAGAGCTAGGATGGCTCTCCACTACATTAAGATGAATGTCTCTAATGAGATATTGAGGGAGATAGGTACTTGTACAGCAGCCAAAGAAGCTTGGGATTGTCTCAAGACTATCTATGAGGCTAAGAATACCTCTAGGCTTCTCACTCTTAGGAATCAAATCTTTCAAAGTAGTCAAAAGAGTGATGAGAGTGCATCTAGTTATGTTTTGAGAGTAAAAGATATTCATAGAGAGCTTGCTTGTATTGGTGATTCCATCAATCAAAATGAGCTAGTTCAAGTCATTCTCAATGGCTTGAGAAGTGAATTTGATAATCTTGTCCAATCCTATGCCATTAAGGAGGAGCTACCAAGTTTGGAGGCTCTCCAAAGTGTGCTAATTTCAGAAGAATCAAGACAAGAGTATAAGCTCTTGAGGATGGACAAGCTTTCTCTCACTCATAATGATGGCAAAGCTCTTTTTGCCAAGGATAAGCACAAAGAGAGGAGCAAGAACCAACATCAACAATCCTCAAGCAAGGACAAAGTCAAATCCAAAGACAAAGATGAGGAGGAAGATGATTCCTCTAATGCTTCATCATCCAAGCTCAAGAAGAAGAAGAAGATCAAGTGCTTTTATTGTGGCAAGAAAGGTCATTATGCCACCAATTGCTTCAAAAAGAAGAATCAACTCAAGCAAGCCAATATTACCAATGAGAAGGAAGACACTATTGCAAGTGATGGAGAGGGATCTCTTATGGTCTCTAGTTTCTCATCTACTCCTTTCAAGAAGGACGGCCAATGGTATATTGATAGTGGAGCCTCTTCACATATGTGTAGCTCCAAGGACTCTTTCTCTTCTATTGCACCTTATGATGGAGTGAAGAAATCAATATACACTGCAAATGATTTTGAATGTCCTATTGAAGGCATAGGGAACATTCCCTTGAAGCTTGCATCCTCTAAAGTTCTTTCTCTCTCTAGAGTTCTTTATGTACCTAAGCTTACCAAGAATCTTATTAGTGTTGGTCAATTGCTTGATAATGGCCTTGATGTAAAATTCAATGTTGATACTTGCACTATCAAGAAGAATGATGAGATACTTGCATTAGGATCTAGATTTGGTGGCATCTATAAACTAGATCCAAATGAGTATGTGAATGCTTGTAATGTTGCTCTTGTGAACAAGCTCTCTATGGAGGAATTATGGCATAGGAGGTTGGGACATCCCAACTACAAATCCATGCTCTCTATGATCAAAGAATCCAAAGCTATTGGCTTGCCAAAGTCATTCTCCAAGAAGATCAAGCCTTGTGAGGCTTGTGCTATTGCTAAATCTCACAAAAAGCCATTTACAAGATCTTCTATCAAAAGCAAGCATCCTTTGGAGTTAATCCACTCGGATGTGCATTTCTCATCAACTACAAGCAAGGGAGGAGCCACTTGTTTTGTTACTTTCATTGATGATTACACAAGATTCACTTGGATATATCTTCTTGCTTCAAAATCTATGGTGTTTGATCATTTCCTTATTTTCAAAGCTTATGTAGAGAAGCAATTCTCATTCAAGATTAAAGCTCTTAGAAGTGATGGAGGTGGTGAATATATCTCCAATAAATTTCAAGACTTTTGTGAGCTTGAAGGCATTAAAAGAGAATTTTCTTGTGCCTACTCTCCATCTCAAAATGGAGTGGCCGAGAGAAAGAATAGATCTCTATGTGAATGTGCAAAATCTATGAGAATTGAGGCATCTTTGCCCAAAGATTTTTGGGGAGAAGCCATCAATTGTGCAAATTATCTTTGCAATAGGCTCCCACATATAGCTCTTGGAGGAAAGTCACCATATGAAATCTTATTTTTGAAGAAGCCTAAGGTTGATCACCTTAGAATTTTTGGATGCTTATGCTTTGTCCATATGCCCTTGGAAACAAGGAAGAAGGAAGATCCTAGTGCATGCAAAGGGATCATGGTTGGATACTCATCCACCAAGAAGGCCTATAGAGTCTTTATACTCTCTACTTCTCAAGTTATTGAAAGTAGAGATGTTGTCTTTCATGAAGATCAACACTCATCATTTGAAGAGGCCGAGATCAAGAAATCTATGGATGCATCATCAATTATTGATTTTGAAGACAATCATGATGTGATGGGGTCGAGATTTGAAGAAGACTCTCCTCGGATTTTTTCACCAAGAAGATCCATGAGAGATAGATCCGAGCCTAAGAGGCTCTCATATGTTGACAAAGGCAAACAAGTGGATCTTGATTCCACTAATTATGTTTTTTATGTCTCTCATGAAGAGCCAAAGAATGTACAAGAGGCACTTAATACCAAGGAATGGTATGATGCCATGAAGCAAGAGTATGATGCATTGATCACCAACAATACTTGGGAACTTGTGGATCCTCCTTCCAACAAGCATGTGATTGGTTGCAAGTGGGTATTTCGGATCAAGTTCAATCATGATGGCACCATCAACAAGCATAAAGCAAGATTATGTGCCAAAGGATTTGCTCAAATCCATGGTCTTGATTATGAGGAAACCTTTGCACCCGTTGCAAAAATGGTGACAATAAGAATTCTTATTTCTCTTGCTTGTTTTTTCAAGTGGAAGGTGTTCCAATTAGATGTATCCAATGCTTTTCTAAATGGTTATCTTGAGGAGGAGATCTATATGGAACAACCTCAAGGATTCATCAAGGATGAGTCCAAAGTGTGCTTGCTCTTCAAAAGTCTTTATGGACTCAAGCAAGCACCAAGATCATGGTATTCAAGACTTAACTCCTTCCTTATATCACTAGGATTTACTCTTAGTGACTATGATCCTTCCATGTATCTAAAGTTTGTTGATAGCAATATTGTCATTCTTCTAATTTATGTTGATGACATTATTCTTTGTGGAAGTTGTATCAAGCTAGTTGATGAAACCAAGCTAGCACTTGGATGTGAGTTTAAAATGCAAGATCTAGGAGAGATACATTACATCCTAGGCCTAGAAATTGATTTTTATGAAAATCATGTCTTTATATGCCAATCTAGATATGCTCACTCTATGTTGAAAAAATTCCATATGGAAAATTCTAAGAGCATAGATACTCCAATGGAGCAAATTGTAAAAGATCCTAATAAAGGTGATGAAATATCCTTTGAGGACATCACACTTTTTAGGAGTCTTATAGGCTCCTTGATTTGGCTTACTATTACTAGGCCCGATCTTAGTTTTTGTGTGCACAAATTGAGTCAATTTATGCAAGAACCTAAGATCCATCATTGGAAGATGGCCAAGAGGATTTTAAGATATGTATCTTCATCTTGTGATTATGGTCTACTCTATAAAAGTGAAGATCTATCCATTATTGGCTACTCGGATTCGGACTTTGCAAGTGACAAAATGGATCGGAAGTCTATTAGTGCATACACTATCTTTCTTGGAGGCAATCTAATATCTTGGCTTTCCAAAAAGCAAGATACTATATCTCTCTCTTCATGTGAGGCCGAGTACAAAGCACTCACTACAACTACCAAAGAAGTGCTTTGGATCAAGAGGTTATTAATGGAACTAAAGTGCATCAAGGAGGATGATCTACCAATGATCAAGTGTGATAACATCTCGGCCCAAGCTCTTGCCAATAATCCCATATTTCATGCAAGAAGCAAGCACATAGAAGTGGCACACCATTTTGTGAGAGAAAAGCTTATTGGAGGAGAAATCTATTTGGAGCATGTCAACTCGTCCTCTTGTATTGCCGATCTACTCACCAAGCCTTTGAGCAAAAGTGCTTTCATCAAGCATAGATCTAATCTTGGAGTTATATCAAGATCAATGCTCAAATCTTCATAGATAATTTTTTAGGAGGAGTGTGAAGAATTGAAAAAGATTATCTATGTTAGATATAGGGGTCTTATGTTTTTTACATCAAGCATCTAGGTGTAGGATGTTGATAGGAATAAATTTGGCATAGATGGCAAATTATGCATTTCCACTTGTAATGCCACTATTGAGCCAAAATAGAGTAAGAGGCTAAACACTTGCTAATTAGAGTGTAGACAAGTGTAAAGTTTTTGTTTGATGAATTCCAAGAGGTCCAATAGGATATAGAGGTGGAACCTTGAGAGGTCCAATAGGAAATTGAGGTGTGCTTGAATATAGTCCAATAGAATTAAGAGGTGCATAGATCAATGATCCAATAGGATCAAGAGGTGACAAAATGTGGTCCAATCATAGTTAAGCATAGTGGTAGCTCGTGGACCTACTAGTATCATTGTACTCCTCATTTTGAAATCAATTGATTTGGTGATTTCATGGATTTTGTGAGTTATTGGATTTCTAGCTTTCTCTCTCTACCCGAGAGCTCTTGATGTATTTTCTCTCTCTACCCGAGGAGAGCAGCTTGTTTTTACTTAGATTATTTTTTGAATACTTCCCACACGTGTGAGTGAGAGTTGGAAGTGATTGAATGCATGTAGTAGTGTGTTTTTGCCATAGGATTCAAGATTGATCTTGAATCTCAATCTAGTCTTGATCTTGGTGCATCTACACACCTTAGGAGATCACAAGTACATGTAGTGGACAGTCCACACGTGTGAAATTCAACACCAACTGGGCTATTTTATTTCACAGTTATGTGGACATTTCTGCATTTGCTATTGGCGTCTGTCTAAGCCAGAAGGATGACCAGAAGAAGGATCGTCCCATCTATTATGCGAGTCGACAACTCAGTGCATCAGAGAAGAATTATTTGGCTACAGAAAAGGAAGCACTTGGCATGATTTTCACTGTTAAAAAATTTCGGCATTACTTGCTGGGATATGCATTTAGTTTTTATGTGGATCATTATGCTCTTAAGTATCTTGTAAATAAACCAGATCTATCAAGACAAATTGCTCGATGGGTCCTACTTTTGCAGGAATTCACTTATCAAGTAGAGCTTCGTCAAGGAAAATATCATTCAAATGTTGATTATCTATCGTGACTCAGCATCGAAAAAACTGAAGACCCTATCAATGATGATTTTCCAGACGAACATTTATTCGAGATTTCATCTACAAATTTGCTATATGCTGATATCATTACTTATCTCAAAGATCAGATATATTTACGATTTGGAGCAAAAGACAGTTTTTCAATATAAGGAAGCACCTTATACAATTATTAACAATGTTCTGTACAAGCTTGGTGCTGACCATCAACTACGAAGATGTCTCGAAACTGAAGACATTAAAAAGGTCGTTAAAGCCTTACACTCAGAAGATGTTGGTGGACATTTTGCTTTGAAGAATATAGTTAATAAGATATTGACTGCCAAGTACTGGTGGCCAACAATGTTCAAGGACGTGTCAAACTTTATTCATTTATGTAATCCATGCCAGAGATCTGGTAAGCCTACAAAAGCGAGGAATTGGCCGTTGACACCAATCCTGCCTCTTGCACCATTCGAGAAGTGGGGGATTGACTTTGTCGGTCCAATCAAACCTGTTACCCGACATACGAAATGTCGTTATATTCTAGTTGCAACGGATTATGCTACAAAGAACGTTGAAGCATAGGCGACGAAACGAAACGATGCAAAAACTGTCGCGACGTTCTTATTCAAATATATCATCACCAGATATGGTTGTCCACTCGAACCAGTAAGTGACCGAGGTACACATTTTTTAAATGACACTATACGGTTGCTGACAACTTATTTTATGATCAAACACAGAAAAACTACAGCGTATAATCCAAAAGCAAACGAGTTGACAGAAAGAGCTAATGGAATTTTATGTAAGATCCTGACTAAAATTACTATTGCACATGCAACGGATTGGGATCAGAAACTACCATCAGCTCTCTGGGCTTATCGCAACACAGAGAAAATCACGACGAAACAGACACCATATTTTCTTACGTATGGTAGGCATCCTATTTTGCCAATTGAATTTGAGGTGAAAACCTTTTGTATTCAAGCTCAACGAACAGATGCAGAATGTATAAATGAAGAACTAGCTGAAGCTTGAGAGACTTCACAAAAACTAACGGAAGAAATCCAGGAACAAAGAAAGAAGAAATATGACTATCATATAAAAAAATGCGATCTTAAAGCTGATGATTATGCACTGATATATGACAGTCTCCATCAAAAGTTCCTTGAAATACTCCATATGCAATGGCTTGGACCTTATAAAGTCGTAGAGGTGTTTGACAATGGTTCTGTGCAACTTCAATCACTTGAAGGTGAACTATTACCTACACGTATTAATGGGTCCAGACTGAAGAAATACTACCTTTGACCCAAATTTTTTTTATTCTTATAATTTTCTAGTATTTTCCTGGAATTAATCGCGAATTTTCTTTTATCTTTTCTAGAAATTTTCATGAAATTTTCTACCACCATCCAACATTTTTCATAATGTTTCGTGAAATTTTCGAGAATTTTTCTTGACTTCTCTCAATCTTTCAATATCATTTTTAAAGTATTTTCGAGAATCTTTAGCGACACTAAATTTGTTAATCAAATTTTCGTAAATCATTTTCGAGAATTTTCCTAGAATCTTTTCTAGCATTTTCTCCAGTTTTTTGAGAAATTTTCTAGTATGTTGCTAAAATTTTCGAGAAATTTTCATGAGTTTCTTTATCATTTTTTTTTAGGATTCTGCGAAAAAGTTTCGCGAAACTTTTCTAGAATCTTTTTAGCATATTTTCGAAAATCTTTTGAGAATCTCTCGACCTACTTTTTGTATCCCTCCATTAAAGATGATGGCCACGTGATCATCATTATTCACACGTATGTACGCTCACATATCAAAATAGATATTGTTTCTCCTTAATTTATTTCTTTTCTTTTCACAAACGGTCTTCCGTCATTAAAGATCGATCTGTCAAATTATAG
The DNA here is from genome assembly GCA_029204225.1 of Diphasiastrum complanatum. NCBI lineage: Eukaryota > Viridiplantae > Streptophyta > Lycopodiopsida > Lycopodiales > Lycopodiaceae > Diphasiastrum > Diphasiastrum complanatum. The sequence goes on from CM055099.1 coordinate 23,836,242, forward strand.
TTTCAAACACTGAGCCATGCACGTCCTCCATAAATGGAAGTGACAGATGTCAAGTTACAATGCCACGTCATCATCCCTTCCACACCGCTACTGCTTATCAGAGTTATTTTCCATTTTCTTTCCTTACACTTTTTGCCTACGAGTTTATGCTTTCTTGCGCTCATTTTCTTTGCAATCAAAGCACTCTTTTGCGAACTATTGTGATCTACGGAGCTATCGTCAAACATTCAACCAATGGCTTCCGGATCAAGCTCTAGCTCTAATATCATCTGGAAAGCACGCGCAAGAATCCGCCTGGCATCCATCCAGTCCTTTTTGGATCGATGCAGGTTGGGTGATTTGAAAGTGGACCCCTCCATCATCCTCTCTGAAGTATTGAGTTTGTGAACTCTATCCATTCAATTTCGGAGGAGGAATTCAAACTTCACGTACGAGGCAAATTCTTCACCATCTCTGAAGACCTGTTCTGCACAGCCCTCGGCTTACCAATGGATGGGAAGATGGTTGCAACCTACAAGGATTCGGTGGATGAAGCTGCCCACTTCCTAAGCAACTACTTTATACCCACGAAGGGGTACAAAATCTCTATGATCCGAGATACAACATTCAAACTATTTTGTAAATACGCAAACCAAGCAATATTTTTGACGGATGCGGATGTCACAATTTCAGTTCAAAATTTTGAATACATATTGGATGCGCTTGCGGGTAATCCAGTGTGCTTCGGGGTTATCCAAATGAAAAAACATTTGAGTCTTTTTTTAAAAAGCAAGCCTAAATGTCTTATGGAGTGTAGAGCTTAGGCATTCCTATTATCATATTCTAGTAAGCAATTGGAAAGATAAGACATCTAAAAGACTACCATATTAACTTAGTATAATGATGAACAAAAAGGAGTAATTAGCAAAGCCTTTTGTGTTTAAGTGTAATACATGTCTCCGAAGTAGTATAGAAAAATGAATGTAAAGTCAATAGCCTGGTGCAACCGGAAGGATTAGGCAAAAGGATTCAATTGAACCTCTACATTACAAGCATTTGAAAGGATTGCATACTGCCCACTACATCCAGCAAACATATTGTTGATTGTGTAGCAATCTTTGTCAATCAAAATGACATTCATTAAGCAAGACAAAGGTTACATATGAAGCAAATCAGTGATGAGCTACTTTGCACACTTTTTCATTGAAACCAAAAAAAAAAAATTCAGAAACTGGCCACGGCCAATGGGCGCTACTGGACAGTGACTGTCCATCACTGAAAACCAAAATCATAATTTCCGTTTTAGTGTGCGATTTCCTTAGAGGTTCATCATCGTTGGAAAAGAGGCATTCATAGCTGAAAACAACATACTAAATGTGTTTTTATTACATAGAGTAATCGCTGACAAAGAAGCATTTGATGAGCTATTTGGCTAGCGCACCTGTAGCCAAGAGGAGGGCTACCAAAAGAAGGGAAATGATGACTGAAAAATCCTTCTTATTCTTAGTAAGTCAGCGATGGTCTATAGGGAAGCCAGATCGTTGTGTGCCTCAAGTAAAAACAGCTCTTTAGTCTACAAAAAGAAACTCTTTTCATGTAACAAAAGAGAGATAGATAACTGATAGAGCTCTTACCTTAACAAGATGTCGTGAAGTCGCTTTGCGATAGGGCACCACCCAATGCCAGGAGTGTAGCTTGACAAAGAGAGGAAGAGAGTAGAGAGAAGAGAGAAGAGAAGAGAGGATGGAGGAGAGGCTATGCTTTCGTCACGTACAAATAGCCTTTGCTTCCTCATGCATCGGATCTCGGCCATTGAATGTGAACCATACGAAACTTGAAGAGGTATTTTAAGTAAAAAACCGATTTCTTAAGAAACTTCAAAGTTTAGACCGTAACATGCCGTAAAAAAGTTTAGTACAGGTAGAGGGATAAATTTAGATACTCTCTGATGTAAAAAAGTTTAGTACAGGTAGAGGGATAAAATTAGATACTATCCATGAGAGAGAGATAGAGAGAGAGAGTGTTTTGTGACATTATTTATGTTGATTCTATTGATAATCCATTCATTGATAGTTCATCCAATCTCAACATAATAAAATTGCTAGTGATACACTTGGTTTTGTTGAAACTCTGAAATCTGGTGATCTTGTTACTCTTATAGATATTTTTGATCGATTAATTCTAATTATGAAATCAAATCTCATAACTGATTTTGTGGGTCATCTTCATCATTTTAGTTAAGCTTGTTAGTCAAATAGAATATAAAATACTAGGATATGTAGACTTGTTGATGGCATGGGATTAATTGGATGGTAAAATGTGATGTAGATTATGGACAAAAGAAAGTAAAAGGAAAGAACTTGGAATAACTGACTAATGTAGAAAGTTATTCATGTCAAGAAAGTTTGTGCTGCACTTTTATTATATACAATACACGAGATGTTTTTTTCACTGAGCTTATGTGAAGCATTAAAGCATGAACCTAAAGAAATGGTCACTAGTGTTATGAGACCATATTAGGATACTTATTCTTTATTTAAATGCACATGAGAGTCATTTGACAGCAAAAATCAGTTGTGAATATATCACAAAGTGACTTCTATTAAAAAGAAAATATTTATGTGCTGCACAGGGATCAACATGAAATCTCTCTGACAAAGCACAATGATTTCAAATGTGTCAAGTGTTGGAAATATAAATACAAGTGCATTTTGGTAGGCTCTCCTATTGAGCAAATACAGGCAAAACACTCCGTGTCGGCCAAAGTCAATGACTTGTGATCATCTCAATAGAGCGAGAGTCATCCACATATTAACAATCTGAAATTGGAACTGGCCTAAATTTTTAACTCAAACTGACCACACGCACAAAAGGAAACAATAGCTGTGGTAATTTAGAATCTCCTTCCTTCCAACCCATGCACCGAAAGCAGGCAATATGTAAGACATGGGATTGCTGATGCAAACAGAACTGGGTAATTGGGAAAATCAGTACATTAGTCAAGATAACAGCAAATACTAACTATATGAGCACAAGATCCATCTTTCCCAAGTAACACTGATCACGTGCTGATCTAATCCAACATTTTAACTACTCATAAAATTCAAGCCTAAAAGTAGGCCTGTAGGTTACCACTGGCCTGCCAGCCTCTGACAGATCAGCATTGGTCTCATGTCACAAAAGCTGGTCGACAGCCACAATCCACAAAACTTCAGCAAATCATATTCCAATGTGTTATATTAAGGCCAAGGTTTTCTGGAGACTTCAGATATGCAACCTCTAATCTTCGCATCACAGTCAAAATTTAAAAGGTCAGCAACATCAGAGAATGCAACTTTCCTAAGTTATCTGTCCCCACTTACTAGATTTTTGCCCAGCTCCTTGAGTCCATTGGTCAACCAGAGCACAAGAACCAGAAGATTCAAATAGATTGCTTTATCAAGATAATGAGGCATGCTGCCTGTACAAACTTGGTCAGAGGAGACTAACTTTGTATACATAGACAAATATTGTGAGAGTGAGGAATTGCTAATTTTACAAATAGGTACTACAAATTTCACCACCTCTTGCAGTTAGCAGAGCATGGCCTCAGTTTGCCCCAACTGTGGAGGCAGAAACACTCGCACTTCTCGCTCCTCTGAGAACATCATGTGCTTTGGGACCATGATCTCAAGACCAGCACTAGCTTCTACATAGAAAGCTTTTAGTTCTGCATTTTCTGGTATCCTTGTTTCTAGCTCAATTTCTCTTACAAACTCTCCAGGAGGACAATGTTCAGGGTTAGGATCAGTGAGTTTAAATGTTCTATCCCCCCTTGTTACAAAAGGGGCGCATGCTGTACTAGTGCAATGAATTTTCACAACTCCATGCGTTCCATCATTTCTCCAAGATACCCTGACTCTATGCATATCAGTAAATGGAAGACTGACCATTATAAGATAGCCCTTGTCATCCTCATAGATACTTTTCGCTCCAGTAACAGGACCAGAGGCCTGAGTCATCACTCCTGAAAAACTAGAAAGCCACTGTTGCTCCAATTCTTGATCATCATCCAGATCTGTTAGACCATTAGAAAAGTTAAGTAATTGGACAGAAGAGTCCACTTCAAGAGAAGGCGAAATTTTCCTCTTTTTATTCAAACCTGAGGACAAGTGCAGACCACTCCCCTGGCAGGGGAGCTGTGTGGAAAGATTCAAGGTAGTTCCATTTGTCTTTGCAGAAATTTTTGAAGAAGTAAGCTTCTTGATTGAAGCATTTGAAGGCTTACTTTGCAATGGCAAACTCAAACGCTCTGAATCATGATCTGGGCTTGGAATAGACCTCCATTCACTAAAAGACTCTGCATCAGGGGATATTGAGAAATTTAGATCTCGCCCTGTAAGCTCAATCCACCTTTTCCTGTCCTCTTCGCTTACAAAACTTAAAATTGGACATCTGACAACCTCAATTCCATGAATGCACTGAGGATTTGAAAGCCCTCTGTACTGCTTTCTCTGCATTCTGTGAGAGCGAGTAAAACCCTTTTCGACACTGAAGGGAAACTGTGGTTCACCAAAACGGGAGTGCCCATTCATGTAGCTTCGAAGCTGCATTTTTCCCAAAGCATTCTCTGGTCTTTCCTTGAAAGCCCACATGTACATATTCTCCATATCATGCTGTACCAAAAACATGTCCAATCTTAGATCGGATTTGTCAAGCTGATCTAGCATCAGTCCCTCCCTGCTCTTTTCCTTCATGGCTGGCCTGAAATAGTGATTGAAGAAAAACCACGCCCCCCAGATGGTGTCACTGCGTCTGATCAATCTTCTGCCTTTGGGTTGGGGTGAGGACCCCAAATCATCGACCTGTGGAGCCAGGCTGACATCAAGCGCTTCAATTTCATTTGAGGAAAGCCACTGCCCTGCAGAATAAATATCCACTGTAAGAGGCAGATTGATGTCTGGAGCCCTACCCACTTCCATTTGCCTGGTCAGAAAGGAATCCTCATGGGCTCCTGTGTCCATGCTCAGCAATGTGGAGGGATTTTCCATAGAAAGGGAGATGAGCAACGCCTCTGTCATGTTGCCAGACATTTCTTTGAAAGACCCCATCCCAATTTGAACATTCCTTTTGGGGATTTTTCAAAAAGTTTGCAGATCAAAGTGTTATTCCAAACCCAAAAGCTTCCATCTGCTTTGCATCATGAACAAGCAGCACTCAAGGCAGCTTGAAAGCATTTCATCTAACCCTAACATGAGTGATCTCGCCCCTCTGCCGCCTCCGTGCTGCTAAAGCATTCACAGATCTGATCCAAGGCATCAGATCAAGCCCATAGCTCAAGCTGGAATCAGCCCACAACTAAAAGCCCCTAAGGAGGCCATCAAAGAGGCAGCACCTGAAGAATCAGGGAAAAACAAACCAGAGCTCAGAATCAGCATCAAACAAGAACCATTGCAAAGCAAATCAGAGGAGTGGGAAGAATCAGGCAACCTTAATAGAAGCTTGTTGAGCAATGGCAGACCCAAAAGCAGAGGCCACAGCCAAGAGTCCCTGAGGAATCCAAGACAGGGAAGGCAGCAATCAGAGATAACAGAGCAGAGCTCAGAATGGACAAGAAAAAGAATGAATGCGAAGCAAATCAGAAGATTAAGCAGAATCAGGCAACCTTTTCTGCTGAGATTGTGAAGAAATTTGCTGAGATTGTTGCAAAAACAGCCCAAAAACAGCACAGATGATGATGATGATCACAGCTAAATCTGCACAAGAACAGAACAGAAGAACGCTGATCGGAAGAGTATTGTTTTCTGCCCATTGAAGCGCCCAAGAGCCACCCTTTGTACCTTCATAGCACGCCCTCATCTCAGGCCCGTCACCGTTCGATCATCTCGTCAGCGTCCAGATTTTGCCACGTCTCTACCATCGGCCATCCTCTGAATCTCCACGTGTCAATTATGCCACGTGTCGAAAATCCAACTGGTTTAGCTTAGAGAACGTCGTGCTTTTAAGACCCAGCGAGGGGCCCACCCATAGAGCAGCGATGGTGCTCAGAGATATAATTAGGCCGCACGTTTAGATGTTTGCCACGTGTCAAACGACAGATCCGAGCTGGCATAATATGGCACGTGGCAGAGAATGAATGTTTCCTCATGGCTTGTAACGGTGGCGCGGTGAAAGCCTCCTTGTGCTGTAAAAGACTGTGAACTCAGGATAATGTAAGGCTCAAATTAGGGCTGTGCGCTTCTTGAATTGCCTCAGACACGTGGCGTTATTGCACTGGATGTTTCTCAAAGCCACAAGAAAAAAATTTAGGGCTATGTAAGAGGGCTAGTTAGGGTTTCAGCATGTACAGTTTTCTTAAAACCCTAAAAGCAGCAAAACATGAATAACTTCCCAAGTACTCAAAAAAAATAATTTTTTTCTCAAATTTATTGAGCTAAAATATAAATCAAGTATCTTTTTGGCCCCTAAATTATAATAAATGAGAAAAAAATAATTTATAATAAAAAAGTGCATAAAGATGAATTTGCATTCTCCTAAATTGCCCCTAAAATCATAAAGAATTTCATTGGATTTATTCATTCATAGAATAATGCTTCTTGGTTTCCAAGGAGAGGCTCGAACTTGAGACCAAAGAAACTTTGGATGTCAAGATAACCAATTGAGCCAACACCCTTAACTCTTCATAAAATAATGGTATAAACTTTCGTATATCACATCCTAATTTTTATTTAATATAAGAGTTAAAAAAATAAAAATTTGTCTGACCTTTACGCCTCGAATGTATTTATGGTGACCTTTATTAAGAAGTGATTCGGAGTAATTTTTGAGGTAATGCCTCCCCTTTATAAGCTCAACTTACTTGCACTAGAAAGATCACATGAAGCAATGTTGGTATTTCATTAATAATGTGCAGAAAGATCATTCCTCAATACCTGAAGCAATATTGGTATTTCATTAATAATGTGCAAAGTTGATACTTAAGCCCAAAATTATAGGTTGCACTCTAATTTTTGCCTTTTTTTTTTAATTGAATTGTCATTGGTTTTTAGTTTTTGCAGATAAAGGAGCTATTCAGATAATTTTCCAAAAGCTGATATAAAACTTGCATGAAACTCCATAATCATGAAACTTACATGATATGTATTTGATTCTAATTTCTTTGGTGAACGATATAACTCATTATGTTAATCAATTTGTTACAAAAATTGATGCATTGTAGTTTTTTTTAACGCTTTCTATTATCATTTCAGGTAAGAGGAAATAAAACTTATGCTAACTCTCAAGCTCTATAGGATTGGTCTTTCAAGAAAGAGACCTATACATGTGGTTTCGATCATTTGAGTAGTCATGGTGAGCATGTTATTTCATGTAAGAGACTGGCATTTCTAAAGACCTTCAATGGTGATTCGGTAGTTTTCAAAGTTACATTTTACTTGTGAGATGAAGTGAAATTCTCTCTCAACTTGTATGTATTAGGGGAACTAGAGACCTTCATTGGTGGTTGCAATGAAGTTACATCCCACTCACCTAGTGAGATGTAACTTTGTAAATTAATGTGAATACGTAGACATCCCTAAAAAGACCATTCAATCATACATATAGTTGCAACCAGTTTGAGTCATTTCGGTTTTTCATACAATGACTAAGAAGACCATCTCAATATAAACAAGATGCACATAGTATCTGAAGGGTGAAGATTTAGGCACCATACTGTAAATCATAGGGGTCCCAATGTGGCAACTAAATATAGTCCTTATTAGAGTGTTGTTAGCAACAGACATGAGGGTACAGAGCAACGAGGATAAACGACTAGGTAACTATGTAACATGTAGGGAGGCCAACAAATATCAAAACTATGCTCATAATAAGACAAGAGTCTATACACATGGATAACATAACCACAACAACAAAAAGGTGGAGCATCACCATCAAAAAGCTTTTGATTGAGCAGAATCCAAATGCAACACGAGATATCTAAACTTGCAAAAATGGTAGTAAAAAAAACCATTAGCAATAAGAATGCTAGTAACTACAAGCAATACGTTTTCAGCCAAGTAAGGTGGAAGCATGCAAAGATGGGAGAGGGAAGACCAAAGATTGTGTTAAAGCTTTTTTCTCTCTCAAAGCTACACTTTTTTAGGCATTGAAAAGAGTTCAAGACACCCCAAAAAATCCCAAATTAAAAACATTTGATCAACCAAGTAAGGCATCAAGAGGAAAAACCTAATCTGATTCACCACCAAATTCAAAAACACTTTTGCTAAGTCAAAATTCCTAGAGCAGCGTGGTATAGTAAGTGGCCATAACTTTGAGAAGGATTATATATCTAGCTCAGCATCATAGAGTTTTGAATGCAGTTCATAGAGAGATTTTAAAACCTAGTGTGATGTCTTCTTCTTTTGAAGTTGCAGAATGTCCTTCCATAAGTGACTATGAATTGAATGGTTTTACCTTCTCTTTTACATCTAGAACAAGTGATTTCTCCCCTATCTTTCACTTTCACCTAAATAGCTTGATGAATGATTCATTGAGAGTAAGACCTTGTATTTGAAGAGTTGTTTCATCTTCCCTAAAACAATGAGGTCATTTGTGAATTGATTGGTGGGGCCATTTAGCTCTTGTAGGGGAGGGAGGCCATTTGAGAGTGGATTTCATAGAGAAAGCTCTTGAATCTCAGGTAGGAGAACTAGTGTCATAAAGTCTTAAAACACGAAGCCAAAAGAACTCGGGACCAACATTATCCCACTACCTATTAGGAGTAATGATGTCATTGTTTCCCTTGGCATTCTAAATACAGTCCAACCTCCTTCCATCTCCAAGGCTTGTCGAGATAGGCTTGAAGAGGCACTAAGTCACCGATTCTATGGAAGATGCTCTTCCTAAAAACATCGTGTCAATACTAGTACGGAACTAATAAGTTGAATAAAAGATACAATAAATTTCTACAAGCAAAAACAAGTACCCAGCCATGTGCTATGTTAAATTGAACTACAAGATTTGAGGGAATTAATTCAAAAAGAGCCAACATATGGTATGCTAACCTTCTCAAATTTGGAAATTTCACAAAACTTACAAAAAAATTACTTGAAAATTAGTACATTCTCCTCTTTTATAACATGGATGAAATCAATTATTTAGAGTACTATTGCAAAATGTTTACATCATTTTGGCTCTACAATGCAATGTTAACATTAATTTTTATTTCTTTTGTTGTGGTGCTATACCATTTGTGTGAAAGAGTCCCAATGTATAGTCTAGCCAATTCAATAACAAGCCATGGTTGAATGTGCAAGTGTTTGTTGTTGGGTGGTGGATTCCCAACATCTAGTGCACCCTTTCTCCCCATGTGAAGATAGTTTGTCTCATGTGTTTCCTATTCAAAGATATATGAGCTTCATATAAAGGGATAGAAATGCCATGCATATGATTATCTCGTGACTTTTGCCATTATATGTATACACCCAACGGGGTTGGCTCAACTGGTTAGCTTGGCATCCAAAGTTTCTTTGGTCCCAGGTTCGAGCCTCCCCTTGGAAACCAAGAAGCATTATATGTATACACCCAAGGGAGTTGGCTCAATTGGTTAGCTTGACATCCAAAGTTTCTTTGGTCTCAAGTTCGAGCCTTCCCTTGGAAACCAAGAAGCATTATATGTATACATGGAAGTGAAAGAGAAAATGTTATTTAGAAAAAAAGCAGAGGCTTTTCGTGTGCTAACTAGAGACTACAAGAGAGAACTTTTATATCAAGGAAGTGGACTTTTATGTGGAATAACATCTTATTACATGAGACCTTGTATCTCAAGACCATATAAAGAAGAACTTAAGCAGATATTATCATATATGAACAAGTAATACACAACTTTCTGGATCTTAACAGACTTCGTCCCCACATTTACTGGAGATCTAGGTTGAAAACTGTACATCAACATAAACAAACTATAACCTGTAGTAGAATGCTTTCTACTAAGCAAATTCAATTAAGGAATATAATCCTCCCAATGAGACTGCTTGTTAGACACATATGTCCTCAACATATTCTCCATAGTCTGATTAGTCCTTTTCATCTGACCATCTGATTCATGATGATCACTAGAACTAGAACTAGGTAAGATTTCTAGCTTATGGAATACAGTTGACCAAAAGTGATCTATAAAATCAGGATCTCTCTCATTAACAATATCATATCCATAAAGCCTGAACAATCTTTCCACAAAGATTTGGGCTAAATCAGAAGCCTTTGCAGTTGATTGATTTATTGGTACGAATATAGCTAAATTAATTAACTTGTCCACAACAACCCAAATAGAATCATTCTGACATTGGGTCTTGGGAAGTCCAACTACAAAATCCATAGATATGTTTCCCATCATTTTTGAGAGATATCTAAGGGATGTAATAACCCTCCAACCTTTAAGCGTTCTGCATTGGCTAGCATACCTGGATGACATGCACAGGGTACATTATGACATTCATAAAGAATTATCTTCTTTAATTCATCATCCGCTAGTTCACAAACTTTTCCATTTTGAAGTAGGAAACCACCTCAAATAGAGAACTATTCCATTATCTTCTTATCTTTCTTAGGAAACTAAGATCCTTGTGAGTTAATCTCTATTCCATTCTCATTTTTTTCAACCTCAACCATTTTCCAAATGCGATCAAAATGAGAATCTATTTCACACTTTCCTCTCAATGAAAGATATAGATCAGTGAAAATCTGGGTAAATAAAAGTTCATTTAGTTCACCAATCCGACTAAAAGTGTCTGCAACTTGGTTAGAGTTGCCTTTGACATATCAAATTTCATGATCAAACATAAAGGTAATGCCTCCAGGTATTGAATGCATGTATCATAGCAAATAACTCCTTCTCTTGAGTTGTATAATGCAACTAAGGCATGGTAAGTTTCTTGCTTTCAAATGCTATTGGCCTATCATTTTGTAAAAGAACTTCTCCTATTGTAGAATCACTTGTGTCAGTTCGTATAGCGTAAGGTAAATTTGGATTCATGGTCTAGAAAACAGGAGCTGAAGCAACCATATGTTTGAGTTTCTCAGAACATTGATTTAGTTCTTCATTCCACTCAATGGGTTGACTACGTTGATCGTGCTTCTTTTTCTTATTAGCTCTACCTTTAGCCAGATTATTTAGAGGCGCTGCTACCTTTGCATAATCCTCAATTGACTTACGAAAGAAAACAGTGAAACCAAGAAAAGATTTAACTTCTCTAACTATGTTTGGTATTGGCCACTCAAGCACTGTCTTTACCTTACTCTCGCCTATCTTCAGTCCTTCCGGGGTGATCTTATGACCAAAGTATATTAACTCATGCTTAAAGAACTCACATTCAGACTCTTTAGCAAATAATTTTTCTCTTCTAAAAATCCTCAAGACATTCTTGAGATTATTCAAATGCTCCTTAAGAGTTCTACTGTAGATGAGAATATCATCTAGAAATACAACTACAAATTCACCGAGATATGGACAAAAAATATCGTTCATCATCTATTGAAATGTCGTTGGTGTATTTGTCAACCCAAAAGGAAGCACAAAAAGTTCATAATGACCGAATCTCATCCAAAAACCAATCTGTTACACATCATTCAAATGAATTCTAATCTGATGATACCCGGTTCTAAGATCTATGTTTGTGAATTATTTAGCGCCACCTAATTGATCCACCAGATCATCCATTCGAGGCAATGGATATTTATTCTTGATAGTTACTTTATTCAACCCCTTGTAATCCATGCACATCCGGAAGCCTCCATATTTATTCGCTTTTAGAAGAACAGGAGCACCCCATGGTGACTTACTAGGCTGAATGACCCATTTTAAAATAATTTTCAGCTTGATTAGTGATTTCTATCTCTTCCTTTTTGAGAAAACCGGTATGGTTGTCTAGAGATAGGGTGACTACCTGGAATTAACTCAATCATCCGGTCTATCGACCTAGACGATGGCATTCTTTGAGGTAAATTCAACTAGAAAAACATATTTAAATTCATCTAAGATCTTATTCCTCTCTATGTTCCCCTGATCTAAGTCCACTGAGTTAAGAATTTTAGACAATTCACAACTACTTAGATGCATTTCAAAAAAATCCAAAATGGGTTTGACAAACAAAGAATAAGCTTCATACTGTGAATCAAAAAATTTCATTACATTAGCAAATGAAATCATCCTAGATGGATGTACATATATGTCTCCAAATAGAGCAACTATTTCATTACCCTCCTAAAATGAGAGCACATGTGTAAGGATCACCAAATGAAGATCGGACTAGATCCTGTTGCAAACCAACCAAAAGGACACCTGTGGAGCAAAACCACCCATCCAAACCTAGATCCCTCCTGGAGTTTTCTCCTGGACCTAGCCCCCAAGCCATAGTGAAGAACCTAAGAGAGAGGAAGAGAAACAACTCAAGAAACTGAATTTTCAATTGGTAGATGAGTGAGTTTTCACTAGACTTATTCTCCTCAAGAGAGAGAGAATATTCCCTTTAATTCCCATGCAATCCATATTGAGCTATTGACCTCCTATTCTTGCATGAAGGCAGTCATTCACTATGCATGTGCTCCTATGTCCAATTATAGGTTTGGGCCCTCATATGATTATTAATTACTTTACAAGCCAAGCCCGGACTGACGAGGCATAACCAATAACCATATACACCTGGAGTGACCGGCTATCCACGTCAGGAATTATTCTGATTCCCTTGTACAGGACAGTTAGAATTAAAGTAGAATCACTGTATTACTGTACTGTGGGTCCTATCAGTGGATAAGGATCAGTTGGCCTCGCCACGAGGCAAGTCGATGGGACACGCGTCCCGCCAACAGCAACCTGGGTCATGCATGGGTTGCCTGAGTGAACAACTATATGTACAGTGTAATTTCATTTTGAGAAATACAGTTGCTATGTGAGCTTGTTGTGGAGAGTGTTTTCTGTCTGTCTTACTGTGTAGCATGCTCTGTGTTCCTGTGCAAAGCAAATTCTAAGTTGGTATCAGAGCCGTACAGGGAGTGTACACAGTACAACATCGCCGTTGAAGAGAGCTTCGAGAGAATTGTCTTTTGAGAGTTCGGGGTTTACGGCGGGTTGAAGACGGAAAGAGAAGCACTAGTGCACAGTTTCTAGTTTATGGAGGCTTGTTAAGCTCAGCAGAGTTTGGTGAAAATTTGACAATTTTAAAGCCAACTGAAAATTGAAACCGGGTTTGGGGTTACGGTTTTTATACATAACTGGTGATTTCTTCGCTGTTTGTGCACCGTTTTGGATGTCGTAATGACAAGAAGGAAGCTAATCACATTGTCAACCAGCCATGGAGAGATTCTGAGGTTTATGTCAGAGAACTGTCTCCAGACAGTTAACCTAGCAGATTTGCGGTAAAAGGTGAAAAAAAAAGCCACTTTGTCAAGTTGAGCTAAAATCAACGTTTCTCCACGGAATTTCTTGAGTGAACACTCTACAAACTTGGAATCAGTAGGGTGACCCTGCTCCAGGCCTCAGATCGTGCTCAAATCATCCATAGGCGAGTTAGATCAAGCAAAAACGAGTGTGGGGAGGCGTGGTCGTAGACAGGGAGGTCGCGGACTGTTCGCGTGTGGAACCATAGTGTTTCGAAGTGGACAGCATCTACAAGACTCGTTGGATAGAGAAGTTACAAGATCGATGGCTCAGATTGTGCTACCCAGAAGGGATATCCATAGTTGGATCAGATTCAACCATTGGATGGAGTCTGAAGGGTTGTTAAAGAGGGCCCTGAAGAAGTGAAGTGCATTTTGGCCTTCAACTTCATTAAAAATTTTCATACTGAAATTGGAGTTGGGTCCCTTCACAAGTGAAGAGTGAAGTTTCTTCAAGGTGAAGAAATAGTTCAAAAACTAGAAAAGTTCCTATTTTTGGGTCCTTTGCCCGTTTTGACCCAAACGAAAGGCTATAACCTCCAAACGAAGGGCACCCAGACTGTACCTGCAAGTATGGTACAGTAAAATAGAGTGATTACAGCAGAGAAAGTGTTAGGAGTATGCCAGAAGTGATTTCACCATTCCACTGGGCACGTTGTTCGGAGTTGACGACTGAGTGCATTTCGGAAGGCAACGCCGATGTCTTTCAAATTGGTGGAAAAGCGGCGAGTGGCCTGGTAAGGGAAAAAGTGCAGGTCATTATTTTCAATTTTTGACATCACTGTTGGCCTCGGCATACTGTTTTTAGCCTAAGACAGAAGTCTTAAGCAGTTTTGCGATGGCAAACATGGGAAAGTCCATTTTGAGTGAAGTAGCAAATTGGACGGGATTTCTAACTATGCAGTGTGGAAATTCAAAATGAAAAACATACTGATGGAGAAAGACATGTGGGAAGTCATCACAGGTGATGAGAGAAGGCTGCCAAATGAAGCGGATATCAAAGTGTTCGACAAAAAGATGAGGAAAGCTTTGACCTTCAATAATTTGTCAGTGAAGGATCACATCATTACCCACATTTGTGATGTTGTTACGCCCAGACAGGCATGGGATGTGCTAAAGGAGCAATTCGAGATGCCAAATCCATCAAGAATCATGTTTCTGAAGTCAAAGTTGAATAGTGCCCGCATGGAGCAAGGAGAGCACATTCCAACGTACATGACCAGAATCAAGACAATGAGAGATAAACTACATTCTATTGGTGAGCGCATACGTGATGTGGAGCTGGTGCACAATGCATTGTGCGGCATTGCAGAACCCTATCAGATGTTTGTGAGTGGAATAGCATCAAGAGAAAGATTGCCAGCCTTTGACGAGCTCACATGAATCTTGATGCAGGAAGAGCAACGTCGAGAAATGGTGAAAGCTAGACATCAAAATACTGATGATCAGGCACTTGCGACATGCCAAAAACAAGGCAAGGGCAAGGGCAAGAAGAAGTCTAAACAAAAATTTGCCAAGTCTCAGGAGGACAAGGGATCTTCCAGTAAAACTAAGAAGAAAGGCAAGTGCCTCCATTGTGGTAAAAAGGGCCATTGGAAGAGTGAATGTCGCAAATTCCTGGCGGAACAAGGCAAGGGGAAACCAAAACAAGCAGGTAACCTTGTCGATGAGGGTGAGATTGAAGACTCTAACATCTTCATATCTGCATTGTCATCTAATCAAGATGATCAAGCATGGTATATTGACTCGGGAGCCACAAGACACATGAAAGGTAACAAGAATTGGTTCAGTAGCTTGAAAGTGTTGGATAATGGAACATCTGTTTCACACGCAAATGGTGAGGTGTGCAAGATCAAGGGGATAGGCACCATTTAAATCCAACTACCTGATGGCAAAAGCAGGATGATCAGGGAGGTCCTTTACATACCAGGTTTGAAAAAAAATCTACTTTCTATTGGAGTCATTATTGATCAAAAGTTGAAAGTAGAATTCGCCCATGATCGTTGCTTTGTGAAGGATGTGAAGCAAAAGTTCAAAGTTATTGCGGATGGAGTAAGAGAGCCCAATACAAAATTGTACAAGTTGAATGCTACAATTAAGGGGCAACATGGACTTGTATCGTCCATTCCATCGCAAACTGAGTTGTGGCATAAGAGGCTTGGTCACTTGAACTTGGGAAGCCTCAGTTTGATGAGAAAATTGGAGATGGTAACAAGATTGCCTACCATAGAAGATCACTTGAAATCGATGTGCGAATCTTGTGTATATGGGAAGCAGCATCGAGAGAAGTTCAATAAAGAGGGTGTTGCAAGAGCAAAGAACATCCTGGATTTAATCCACACAGATTTATGCGGGCCTATGAGGACCATGTCCTTAGGTAAAGCCTTCTATTTCATGACCTTTATTGATGATATGTCACATAAGACGTGGATCTACTTCTTGAAGAAGAAATCAGATGCACTTGATAACTTCAAGAGCTTCAAAGCATTGGTCGAGAATCAGACAGGTAGGAAGATCAAAGTCCTAAGATCAGATAGTGGAGGTGAGTACAAGTCTAATGACTTCAATGATCTTTGTGATCAATGTGGAATTAAAAGACAATTTATGCAAGCTCATACTCCTGCTCTCAATGGTGTAGCTGAACGCAAGAATTGTACAATTGTGGAAAGTGCCAGATCTATGCTAGCTGAGATGAAACTACCAAAAGATTTTTGGTCAGAAGCATGTAGCACGGCAGTCTATCTTCAAAATAGAAGTCCTACCATTGCCATACCAAAGATAACACCTGAGAAGCATTCACGAAGAAGAAGCCAAAGGTGAACCACTTGCGAATCTTTGGATGTAAGGCCTTTGTACACATTCCTAAGGAAGAAAGACGTAAACTTGATGTAAAAGCTATCAAGTGCATATTCTTAGGATATGATGATCGTGTGAAGGGCTATAGATGTTTTGATCCAGTGGAAAACAAAATCCATATAAGCCGTGATGTTATCTTTGATGAATCCAAGATGTATGAAGACGAGAATGCTGAGAAGATAGACACATCCAGTGGAAAACAAAATCTATATGAGCCGTGATGTTATCTTTGATGAATCCAAGATGTATGAAGACGAGGATGCTGAGAAGATAGACACATCCAGTGGAAAAGATGGTATAGTGAGGATACCACTTGATGATGATCCATTCATTGACCTTCCAAGTGATGAACATGAGGATACATCTCAAGATACCACTACTCAACCTCAAGAGATAGGTTGGAGAGGTAGGGAAAACCTTTTGGTACAAGAAGGATTGAAGTTGCAGGTGACAAACACAAGGAGAAGTACCGTGGGATACATTTTCACCAGGAAGCCGATCACCTGACAGGAAGCTCCCTAAGTGGTTTGAGAGATTGTTGTAGAGCCGTGACATGGATGACTTTCCAGGATCATCTAACTAGGGAGAGCTACAAAGATCAACAAGAGAGAAGACTCAAGCTGAAAGGTATGAAACAAATTATGCTCTCTTATCTAGCATTATTCAAAGCAAAGAACCTTCGACTTATGGTGAAGCAAAGGATGATGACATTTGGATCAAGGCCATGGGAGCCATGGGAGAGGAGATGGAGTCAATTGCTAAGCATAGCACATGGGACTTAGTAGAACCACCAGTTGGCAAGAAACCCATTGGTTGCAAATGGGTATATAGGACTAAGTATCATGCAGATGGAAGTATAGCAAAGCACAAGGCAAGATTGGTGATCAAAGGGTACGCACAAAGTAAAGGCATCGACTATGAGGAGACCTTTGCGTTGGTTTGTAAGTGGAATGCTCTACGTCTACTTGTTGCTTTAGCTTCTCATTTTGGTTGGCCTTTGCATCAGATGGATGTGAAATCTGCTTTTCTAAATGGTGAGTTAGAAGAAGAAGTGTCCATGGATCAACCTGAAGGCTTTGTAGCGAAGGGACAAGAAAATAAAGTATGTCGCTTGAAGAAAGCGCTTTACGGTCTTAAACAAGCAGGATTGATGCCTACTTTCGTTCAAAGGGAATGGTGAGAACACATTCTGATCCAAATATATATGTCTTATGCTTTGATGGTATGGTTGCTTTGATTTCTCTTTATGTTGATGACTTGATTATTACGGGAAATAATCAAGAGATGATAGACATGATCAAGAAGGACCTCATGGAACAATTGGAGTTGACAGATCTCAGCCTGATGCATTACTGCCATGGAGTAGAAGTGTGGCAAAAAGGACATGAAGTGGGTTTAACACAGGTGAAGTATGTCAAAGAGTTGCTGCACAGGTTTAGGTTGCAAGATTGCAAACCAGTAAACACTCCTATTGAACTAGGTAAAAAGCTTTCTAAGCTTGATGAGTCATAGTCATTTGATGCTACGCTGTATAGACAGTTAGTAGGGAGCTTGATTTACCTTACCATGACTAGACCAGATATATGCTATGTTGTTGGCATTGTAAGTCAGTTTATGGCAGCACCTATAGAAATGCATTGGAAGGCAGCTAGACGCATTTTGCGTTATGTGAAAGGCACTTTAGAGTATGGCTTGATTTTCAGGAAGCATGATGGTGTACCTGAGTTGTGTGGCTATGTGGATGTGGATTGGGGAGCTGACTATGATGATCTAGATCCAACACAGGGTATGTATTCCAATTTTGTGGTAGTTGTTTTTTCTGGTCTAGTAAGAAGCAAAGTACAATTGCTCTTTCCACCAAAGAAGCAGAGTATAAGGCAATGTGTAGTGCAGCACAGTAAGCTATATGGTTGAGACAAATCTTGAAAGAAATTGGCATGAAGCAAAAAAATCCCATGACTTTACATAGCGACAGTCAGAGTGGCATTCAGCTAGCAAAGAATCCAGTGCTCCATGCGAGAACTAAACACATTGAGATTCAGTATCACTTTATACGTGAGAGGCTACTGAGGAGTGAATTCATGTTGTTCATTGTAGCACAAAAGAACAACTAGCTGATATTTTCACTAAGCCACTTATTGGAGAAAAGTTTGATAAGTTTAGATCAAAGCTTTGTGTACTTAAAGTTTGTTGACTTTAAAGCTATGTATATGACTGTATAAACAGTAGACTCTACTTTAAGGGAGAGAGTTAGAATCTAAGTAGAATCACTATGTTACTGTACTGTGGGTCCTATCATTGGATAAGGATCAGTTGGCCTCGCCACGAGGCAAGTCGGCGGGACACGCATCCCGCCAATGGCAACCTAGGTCATGCATGGGTTGCTTGAGTGAACAACTATATGTACAATGTAATTTCATTTTGAGAAATATAGTTGCTATGTGAGCTTGTTGTGGAGAGTGTTTTCTGTCTGTGTTATTGTGTAGCATGATCTGTGTTCCTGTGCAAAGCAAATTCTAAGTAGGACATGGATGTAACATTCTTCCCCCCTTAAACCAATTCTGTCCTCAAAACGAGTAACTAGGGAAAATCCAATTTGTATGCTTTAAACTCTTCCCATGAATCATTATCCTCAATTTGACCAACCAACTTAAGCAAGCACACAAGGATAAAACAATTTCTCAATTGTTTGTCTCTGATCCTGAGTACTCATTCAGGGTCCAAAGGTACATTGAGCGATAAATCTTCCAAATGGGCAAAATTTTCAATACATCAAACTGTCATCATCATATAAACTAGATTTACATGATAGACCGGATGAGCAGTCGACCAAACCTGAAGATTAAGTTTAAAAGCTAACAAATCAATCATTTAACTTTCACAATTACCCTGAAAATCAATCTTTCGTCTAACTTCAATATCAAATAAGTATTTAGAGATGGGATAATTCTCAAATTACCTGTCTCTACACTGAATTACTATATCGACCTTTTAGAAGTACACTAAAAGATAAACTTCCCTATTGGATTTGATTCTCTCCAATCTAATAACATCACCTTCATGTACCTCAATTTACATGAATCATTGGGTGAGTCCTCACCTTATATTGGAAATCAATGCTCAAAAGTTAAAGATCCAAAACAATTATAGTCCAAGACTATCCACAAATACATGTAGACCTGTCATAAATGCTTCTTGGTACAAAACTCATCCCACCAAAATCTCTTAGGAGATCCATCAAGATAAAAATGACTTCAACTCAGTCCTGAGTACCTCCAAATACTTTCCTGAGATAAGTGCTCTATCCCTAGCATCACATGCCAGAAAAATAGCAACCATTCAATCTTGATAGACTTAACTACTCCTAATTAACCAGAGATTTTAGGTTGAAAAATAGTACACAAGCATTCCTTGACTACAGTTTGTAAAGGTAAGCAAATTTCTCATAAGTAAACAATTACTTAATGAAAATGCCTGTGAGATCCAAACAATCTCAAGTTTGTTTACAAATTTAGAGTTCAAATAACAAATCTAAATTTTAACTCCACCAATTGATCAAGAATTACTCATCATCTTAAGAATCATCATATTTCCATATAATCGTCTAATGACCTTTAAGTATCAATTTATGATCCGTCAATCATAAACATTTAGAATCTTATGATTCGTCAATCATAATCTATCGGATTCTAAACCCATAAGCATTTAGAGATACTGGAGTATATGCATAACATACCACTCAGGAAATATAAGAAACATTCTGAAATCTTTTCCACAAGGAAAATTACTGGATTCCAAGAACATTCTTCCATCTCGATTCTTAACCAGATTATGAGTTCCAAATTGTACAATCAATCAAAGATTAAAGACCATTATAACATTTGTCTTTAACAAATAATAATAAACTTTATACAATCACCTAGAACCACATCTAGAGATTATAAAGTTCTGCTGAATTCCAACTGAATTCAGTGGTTATCCTTGACATTAGTTAGACTCTGTCATCCAATCTATGTATATGAGCTCACTAGGATGTAGTCAATAACTTAGGATATTTCTCCTTCAAGAAATATTCTATATCCAAAATCTTCTATATTCTATGCACAGTTCTCATAAATGAATCCAAATGACTCACTAATCATGTGACTTATAAGCAATATAGATCAAAATAAACAGTTCACTGGTGAATTCTCTTCACACTGCTTATTTATCCAATTAACTTCTAATCAGGAGTAATCCAATTACTCAAGTCAATTGTAAATGATTCAGAAATCTTAAATGTCTAGGTGCAGATCTCAATTATACATGTATACCACCACATTTAGATCTTCTTCCAAACCATAAAATAAGTTAATGAATTATCCTTTCCACAGAAAGAGACATTAACCTGCAAATAATTGTTCCACACATTACTTGTTCATATGTCTATGTACTCTGACTAGTTTAAGTATACGATATAAACTCAGCACATAGGAAACACATAGTAGATCCACAAGATCAAGATGTACATAAGCAACTTATCCAACTATGTTCCTATACATAAACATAGGCTATAAACTGATAGATATCCACAATCTGCATATGTTACTCACAATATTCACTGAGAATCTTGCAACTCAGCTACCAAAGAACTCTATTTCTCATGAGTAAACATCTGGGAAATCTTTGAAGTGAATAACTCCACATCACAATTTTTCCAACCATCTAACTCTTATTAACAAAATTTCTTCTACCAATCAGCCTACAACAGATCTTAGCGTACAAACCAAGATTAGGCTAACTCATACAAACACCTTTGGACATAGAGTTAAGATTAAAGCTTTATTCCACTGATCCAATCCATATCAAAATGGTACTTGGTTACAATCAGTGAATCTTAATTTAATCTTTATCAATACTTTCCATATTAATGAATATCTCACAGCTCAATAACCCCAAAACTCATCTAGTTCCAGATTACTCAAAATAATCACTTAGAGAGCTTGTCTATCTCAAACTGGATAGTTCTACCATTGCACACATACAAGATTTTTTTTCAAAATCAATGCAACTGGCTGATTTCTTGAAAGACTTATCCCTATTTTTTCTTCCCCCCTTTTAAAAAAAAAATTCATAATTTTGATTTAAAAGTTCCCGGGAGACAACATATAAGATATCAAAGATTCAAAAAAGTCAGTAATAAGTATCCAATACTATTACAAATAGGACTTTTTCCTCAAAATAGTAGAATATCTTATCCCGAATGATAGAAATATTAACTCTCAATAATCAACTATCAAATAGAGACTAACATTAGGGTTCAAGAAACCTAAGTTCTGAGCCATATTTAAAAACCTTATATGGAAGTACAATTTCATATAATTATAACAATCCTTCAGAACAAAGTTCTACACTGGAAGGAATTATATGAATCTCAATCTAATTGTCATGTAATAATAAATTTCTAAAGAGTAGAAGTCTAATAAAATAGAGAAATAGATTTAAAAGCTTCCATATTTTGTAATTAATGAGATACCACTAAGTAATCGATCTATATCTCATAATTCCCAAAATACCCTTAATAAAAACCAATGGACTCTGTTAGTATTACCATTACAGCAATCCCTAACCATCGGTCTACAGATCATTCTACCCAAGAAATCCCCTTTAGAATCAATGATGTCTCATACCACCAGCTTTTCCTCCAAGAATCCTCCGCATCTAGACCTGTTTTCTCCAAAAAGTCAAAAAAGACGATTTGGCATTCCTATACCCAAATATAGGATCAAATTCACAACCAATTCCATGAGATAATCCTAACAATTGAAATATCTCATGCTTCTTTAGCTTTACTCAAAGAATACCATTTCATATTGTACCCAACATGGACAAACAGAATGTATCATCCAGTACAATAGAATGTATCACTAACCCAAAAGAAACATACATTTCAACAAAAATTGAATCTCATACTGTCCTAGATATCCAATATCTATTCCAGAATTGGTAAAAAGAACTTAATTCTTTTAACAAGTTAGAACTCTCTTGGTTGTTACTGTCATTACAGAGAAATACTCTATAACTTAAAAGAATCCAAATTACTAGATTCCTATATGGAACACCTTCTATCTGCATTACTTGCAAGATCCAAATCCAATTGCAAAACAGAGATGGTTCCATAAATGGATTATCAGTCTTGCCACTAATTTTCTCTTAGAATCCTCGAATTCTCGAAATTCTAATTCACACTGGGGAAAAGGAATCCAAATTCCCAGAGACAATCTTCTTAAATAATTCTCAATTTTATTTTCACTTGCAATTAGTTATACTTCAGGAATTGAATGTAAATTAAATAATTGGATCACTAAGACCAGCAATCATCTACATATCAGACCTCCACTTTTTTTCCTCCTTCCAAAAATGATTCAGATTAAAAAAACCCCAAATTTGTACTAGGAAAAAGTTCAATTTGGTATCGTTAATTTTAGCAGTAATCACCCTAACAGTTTTGATTTGTTCATTAAGTGTCGCACTTAGTCCCTGGCAAATTCCCTTATAGACCAGCATAAACTATTGTACTGTATTTACATTATTCTTGGTCCTTATTGATCCTTAAAACAAGAAATGCTCCTTAATTGATAGATTCACAAAATCTTCAACTAAAAGTGAAGGGTACAGTGATCTTAACAATGGACTGATTTCAACTCAGTAAGATCATTCACTTTATAAGTCATTTCTGTTTGATCAATAACCAAAGAATTGGAACAAATCAAAAACGTCCATGGTTTCTTCAAATTTTACGTAAACTGGGATTTTCAAATTCCATTCAATATGGACCTGAACTGTGAAAATCGACCAAACATCGACTTGACAGTTTCACAGTTACCATCACATATTAGAAGGATTCTGAAACATCCTGCATGCATCCTACATAACATGCAGTGATTTCAATAAAAATCAATTTTTACGTAATTTGCCAAGAAACTGGGAAATTAGCATCGGGATTCACAAAATCAGTTTGAAATGGACCAACTGTGAAAATCGATTAAAATTATTGATTTATCAAATTCACAGGCATTGTCACATATCAAAACTCGACATGCACTGATTTTTTCAAAAAAACAAAAAAATCTCAAAAATAGCCTAGCCACTAGGAAATCTGCTTTTTGAACTAGAATTGCCAAAAATAGCTTCATGCAAGAAATCTTCTGATCAATCTACTAATTACGCATGCAACATGTATCCATGCATGCATACAGGTCTATCCATACATTTTCATCAACAGACAAGCACTACACTGAGTTACAAGCATGCATACATCAGAACATTTCGCCAAATTTTGCAAATTTTAGTTCAAAAATTGCCAAACTTCCAACAGCCATAACTTTCTCTACAAGACACCAAATTGGTCAATGTAAAGCATAGTACAGAGGGAGAGTGGGTCTACAAGGCACTTGCTATGTCACCCTGCACCTCAGGCTTCACACGTGCGAGCAGTAAATGGCTGAAGAACAAGTAGGAGGGCGCACTTTTTTGAAGAGGTATCATAAGAAATCACACCCTAGCCCAATAAGCCTTGGATCAGAGGTTACAACCACTCTACTAAGGCTCATTAGAGAGGCATAGAAGCTTCAAACAGGTCCAACAAGCAATCATAAGCTCAGATCATGCAAAAAATGCATTTTTGGTCTCCTTCAACAAGCAAAACTTTAATATGTTGGTGTCTAATGCACATCTATCCAAATTGGATCCATGATGGCTCAAATCAGACGCAATCCATCATATCTTTAAGCTTGCAACAAGAACTAACAGGTTCAGACCCCCAATTGAAAGGTATTCATGCTAAAAAAATCATCAAAAATACATTTTTTTTGGGTGTTTTGAGCCCCCTAATGGTGTCTAATCCCTTTCAAACTTCATGAAAGCTCAAGGACATCTTCATTACATCTCTGAAAACGTTCATACCAAGTCTTGGTTGAGAATTTTGAGATATTACCAAAAATTAGTCCAAAAACCTTGGTTTTTGACCAATTTTGACCAAAATTTGTGGGAAAAATCCACAAATTCGTGCAATCAGATCCAAATCCCTTTAAATCCATTGCATTCAATTCTAGTCAAAGATGGTTTCTATAGCCCACCCCCAATTTTTGGTCCAAAATCACTATCTAATCAACCTTTTAACTATTCCAACATTATGCAATCATTAGATCCAATCAATAATGACTGTAAAACAACAAGTAAAATCTGGAAAACGTACTACAACAGTACTTATAATCAATTTCAAGCAAAAAACTTCAATTCTAGGTGAAAAATCCACTAAAACCATCAAAAATCCATAGATTTCCACCAAAACTATGGAGAAACCCCATAATTATGATCTTTAGGCTGAAAGTACACCAAATTCAGAGAAGTCACCTACTTGGAGATCAATTCCACCACTTGGAAGTAACATGCAAGGAGAAATCCACAAAAACTGAGAAAATCCAAGAAGTAGCTCCATCTTCTGATTGATGCAAATCCATAGCTCTGATACCACTGTAAGGATCACCAAATGAAGATCTGACTAGATCCTATTGCAAACCAACCAAAAGGACACTTGTGGAGCAAAACCACCCATCCAAACCTAGATCCCTCCTGGAGTTTCCTCCTAGACCTAGCCCCCAAGCCATAGTGAAGAACCTAAGAGAGAGGAGGAGAAACAGCTCAAGAAACTGAATTTTCAATTGGTAGATGGGCGAGTTTCCACTAGACTTATTCTCCTCAAGAGAGAGAGAATATTCCCTTTAGGATCCCCATGCAACCCATATTGAGCTATTGACCTCCTATTCTTGCATGAAAGCAGTCACTCACTATGCATGTGCTCCTATGTCCAATTATAGGTCTGGGCCCTCATATGATTATTAATTACTTTACAAGCCAAGCCCGGAATGATGAGGCCTAACCAATAACCATATACATCTGGAGTGACCGGCTATCCACGTCAGAAATTATTCTGATTCCCTTGTACAGGACATGGACGTAACAACATGCTTCTTAAAATAACCATTCATACCCTAGAACTATATCCATATGTGCTAAATCTAAAACATGAAAATCAATCAACTCTCTATAGTCTTGAATCCAAACTTGGAACTTCAGAACTCTGACATCCAAAGTCTCCAACTCCGCACCTAAAGCTAGATGTACATTATATCTATGATCATTGGCTTCATTTTCCAGGCCGAGTTTCTGCACAAGACAAGAGTTAATGAAATTATGAGCTGAACCATTATCCACCAATATACTAGTTTCATGTCCTTAAATAATTCTTTAGGCAAGACCAAAAAGCTGCAAAAAACAAGAATTTCGGTTCCACCCTCTGACTGCTGTAAGTCTTAGCTCTGATACCATTGTTATGATCGCCAAGTGAAGATCTCCTTAGATCATGTTGCTACATGCAACCAAAAGGACACCTGCGGAGCAAAACCACCCAACCAACAAGAATTGGCCAGTCAAAACCCTAACCACTTCATCTCCAAGCGAAGGTGACTGAATGCAAGAGAGGAGGGGATCCTGGCTTCTAAAATCAAAAATACGATGAGAAGTTGGGCGAGTTTCTACAAGAGATATACTCTCCAAAAGCTAGAGAATATTTCCTTTAAGATGCCCTTATTTCTATCAAAAGCATTTGACCTCCTATTCTTGCACCAAAAGCTGCCAATCACCATGCAAAAGCTCCATAGGTCCAATTAGAGCACCTGGGCCCTCATAAGATTGTTAATTAGGCCAAGCCCGGAATGATGTGGCATAACTAATAGCCTTATACACTGGAGTACTGGCTATCCATGTCAAAAACTATTCCAAATCCCACATACTGGACATGGATGTAAGAGTTCAACCTTAAGCAAGAGTGCTTTAGATGCTTTTTTCATATCTCAAGTTTTGTACTACTAATAGTCCTCTCAATGTCTCTTGATAGGTGTCATGACAGTTTCTAGCTACTCGTCTTTCTTCTATGGTATTGTGTCCACTTTTCTTTTTTTCTTTTTTGTCAGGTATTAAATTTGACTTTTCCTTTTCCAATACCAAGGCTTGGACGCCATAGCAGGAGCCATAGTGTTATGTGATTCATTCACAACCATTCAACTTTCTCATGTAAAACAAATTATATAGTCTATGTGATAATGCAAGTACCAAACTATGTAGTCTTTGTGGCATTTCGCATATCAAACCATCGTTGTCATGAACAATGTCTACTTTTAAGATATTACATCATATTTTTGTGGGTACATTATAGGTTTGGTAGGTTAAAAATTTTCAATTATAAAATAGAAAAGGTATTTTGACACATTTGAGAACCAAATTTTGAGTAAAAAGTTAATTTAGAATAATTTTTTGCAGTGTCCAAACATAGCAACATGCCGACGTGCTAATTGAAATAGCTTAAAAAAAAATTTACAGCCTTCACACTGGCATGCTAAGTGAAACATGAATTTTTTTTTTGCAACCTAAATAGATAGAATGCACATTATAGTTTACATCACTGCAGATTGCATTCATAGATGCCTAGAGAAAAGATACATTCTTAATAAGAATTTAGTTCTTAAGATAGAGCAAATTTGTGATGTACAAATAGCAAGTACAATTGAAAAGGGAGTGTGAAAGTTTGTCAATTACTAACTTGACTATTTTAGGCCGAATGGAGGGTAAACTTGAATATTTTGTATCAAACTTCTCACATTGGGGTAGGTCATTAAAATAGTAAGTATTATTTACTACTTTTAGATAGTTTGTAGAAGTGGTAGACTTTAAGTGCCATTATATGGCCTTTATTTGATGTGATCTTGCCTTATGGACCAAAATTGATAGGTCAGGATTCATATTTCGGGCTACATGACTCTAAGGGAGGAGAGATAGTCATCTCTCACAACTATAAATACACTGAAAAACATGAAAAAAGTGAAGCCAATGTTCATTTGTGGTTTGGAGAAGTTTTGGTGAGATAGTATCATCCATTTTTGGCCCTCTTCTACATCAGTGTGTGTAGAGATTGTGTTGTAAGCTTGATTGATGTGCGCATTGATGAATAATTAAATGCTATTCTTTTGTTGTACAATCTATTTATAGAAACTTGTGTTTAGATCTGATCAAGTTATGAATTTCATTGATTCTATTTGTGCTTGGTTACCACTTTTGATCAAAGTAGCAAACTAGTGAGCAAATTGTCTAACATAGAAGGAAGTTGTTGTTGGTGCAATCACTCTTGGGCTAGATCTAACATTTTGGATCATCTTTAAATCTGAAATTTTCATAGTTTGCACATCAAGTCACAGCTCTTTTCATGATAATATTAGGAAGTCGTGTTCAAGCCACTATAAGTGGTAAAGCTCCATGAGTTCCCAAGATGTTTCATTGGAAGGTTATGGTAAAAACAACCTTGTCACAATGTTTGGAGATTGAGAATATCTTGAACTCAAAGCCATTTGAGACAAGAAAATTTCTTATGCAAATTTGGCTCAAGCCATCACAAAATGTGGGTGATTTCCACTAGTCGTCCAAAGCACACTTGGAGGGTGAGGGTGACTACACACCTATAAGGCTTGGTCAAGTTAATGACAAAAGATCTACATCTGGGTACATATTTCATCTTGGTAACAATTAGTTTTCTTGGCCTTGAGAAATGCAGTTCTAAAGGACATTTGGTCTAGACAAATCTTGAAGGAGATCGGTGTAATAAACACAACGATAGCAATGCAGTTTGCAACTAGCAAAAGATCATGTATATCATGCACCCACCTAGCATATAGGCCTTAAGTATCATTTTATTTGGGAGTGTGTTATGAGCAAAGAGACATATATACAACATTGGAGTACTGATGAATAGCTGGCAATCATTTTCACATAGTTGCTTGCCATACATAAGTTTGATTTTTTTTTAAATAGAATTTTCATAATAAGGATTGACTCAACTTAAGATAAAGTGTTGAAATGGTAAATTCTAGTTAATTGTTGAGTTTTATAGTTTGTAGACACATATTGGACATGCATCCCATAGAGTCTATCATGGCCATGCCTAGCCTTTCCATAAGTTTTAGTATTGTACATGCATTTCAATTATGTTAATTCTCCTATGAGTTACTACTTGAAAAAATCTAGCTAGAAGATATAAGGGAAGAAAATTTAGAAAACATTCTTGTATCGATAGAAAGCTACTTACTATGAATCCAATCGATTAGTATCAGAATTATAAAGTTCTATTACAAGAAATAGGTTGTTGAAACTTGTGCCTTATGGGTTGTGATAAACTTGACCTTAGTGAGAACTAGGATCCATGAGAAGTTGATGCCAGGAAACAATTTCCCTCTTAACGATATATTCTTTTGAACCCATAGATATGGTTGCTTGTCTTGCTTGATGGTTGGTTGATTTACTTCTTTTAACTAAACCCTAACAATCAAAGTAGCTAGTTTTTAGCAAAGGTCACTGAATATTAATCCAAAAAGATTGGTAAGATATTGTACTCTATCGACAAAGAATTATGGTACAAACTTTTCTAACTTTATATAGCATATAAATTCCACATTGTTTGTGAAATTTTAATGGCCCATAGTATTAGTTTTTGTAATGGATCTCATGATTCATGATCTACCGGCATGAAAGCTCATATCACTTTTATTGATCAATATTTGTCTAAGTTCTTTTTCTAACTACTTTTAAAAGCATTGGAAAAAAAACCGAAACAAAATGCAAGTAGTGTATGCATGGATCTTGTCATAAGTTACCATATATTCTAAGGAGGAGAATTGTTGCACGACATTAACCCCTCAAAAAATCGAAGTAAAATGATACATTGATCTTATCTAGCAATTGTCAAAATTTCCAAGTCTAGGCAAGGTCATGTTGCTTGCCATGCCTCCTTGACTTTATATCATGGATGTGATAGACAAAGCTAGTTGTTACATTACTTGGGTCTTTTTTGCAATATATATAAGTCTCACATAGATTTCAATCCAAATGAATCGCAACTTAAGGTATCTCTAAGTTGTGCACATAAGGTTGTTTCTTACAAGCTTGTGTAATTGACAAAGAGTACTTGAAATGCATGAAGACACCAAACAAAATAACATTAAAGAGTACCCAATAAGGGGACTTGTAAGTTGTAGTCCCCTCCAACTATATTCTTTTATATTGCAATTACTTCAATAAGCCTAGGCAACACCAAGTAAGTAAGCACTTTGTGAGCTTTAGCACTTTAAATATCATTATGGTTCATGTCCATTGTTCATACTTAATGGGTTGTAGGTTCAAAAACTATCATATGTCAAGGGTGATGACTTAAAGCTAGTGAAAATTTTGATTTTTTTACAATAAAAAGCTTTTCTTCACAATTATTCTCAAGTTTGTTCATACATCCAAGTTCTATTCAAGGACACAATAAATACATACTAAAAGTGGCATTTCCTTAACATTCCAACACAAAAAGAAAAAGTTTTCAAAGAAATAAAATAATGATTTCCATTGCTTGAGATTAATGTAGTGAAAAAGTCAAGAAGATAATAAATATTCCTTATGAGGCCAATGGCGCATATGATCCACCATGGACCACTAGCAAAAGTTGGAAAATAATAAGGTGAACATACACCACCAATGGAAATAGAAGCCTTACCATAAAGTGACATATTTATAGCACATTGCATTGTCTAGTCTTTTAAAAAAAAATGTTAGTAATTGCCATAACTCCGTGTCTCTCCGAGGTGGTTGTCTTTTAAAGTGGTCCTCCTTTGACCATTGTATTTATAAATTGATGAAATTGATAAGTCTCTTTGAAAGTGCCTTTTTGTTTGTTGGCAATCCTTGCTAAAGAAGCAAAAAATACACTTAAAAAAAAGTTATTGTTAATGAGATCATTGAACATCCCTAGAGACATGTTCTAAAATGTTAGAACTATCAAAAGTAGCCAACAAGTGAGAATGCCTAGAAGTGTAATCTTAAAAATATTGGAAGTCAAAGGAAAGATATAGCCAAAAAGTAAGTGATGGCGTACATAGAAAATTATACTTCATTCTAAAAAGTTGGCTAATGCTTGAAAAACAAAAGTTATTTTCTTAAGTTTGATATAATTATGAAATATAGAAAAAGATGCGCTTCATTTTATTATTTAATCTTACAAAAGTAGAAATCAATTATAAAATTTTGTTCACCTGTTTTGCTTTAGTTATGATTTTTAAGAAATTATTACCACCTAAACAACATAAACTAGTTAGTTTATGTTTTGAAATAATCCAAAAAAAAAAAGTTCTGGCCTAGAAAACATGGGACTGGAAGTCGAAATTACCTAGATCTCCTATGTATTTGATTTTAAGAGTCATTGGCGACACTTGCTGAAAAGCCAAAAAAAGAACTCTTCGTAGCAATTTATTTTTGTTGTGTTATGATAATCTTTAAAAAATGCATTTGTGTAAGGTATTCTTGGAATTTTGGGAGCGGTTGTTTGTGACCTCTACCTAAAAGCAAATAAAAAGTTACCAATGAAACTCACTACCAACAAAACAATCATTATGCCTAGAATTTTCAAAACAAAATTTACTTGTGCAGAAAGTCTTTTCCACTTCTTGCATGCTCATGTCAACTTAATGAGCATAGGCTTAACCAATGATAACTTATGATAAATTTTTGAAAGAGGTCAAGGGATCCCAGCCACAAAGCCATGTATACATAGGTGCACGTTAGGCTGCAAAATCACTATAAAGCAACACAATTATAATGAAGTATGTTGATGGCACAAAAGGTTCAAAGAACATCGCAATATCCACAAGTTTTCATTACCAATTAATAGTAAAGAATTATTTCATCACAATAGCACAATATAAAACTGGATTGGGCACATGATACCTAGCTTTGAACATCCATGGCTTGCATGTACAATAGGGAGAAGGCAAGATGAACTCTCACGTGTAAATGAAGCCAGTGTCAAAGTGGCCTGTAGTTCTAGCCTAGGTCTGCTCAAAAGGACATCTTGAGAGTTCAAATCTGCTCATTTTTTATGCGAAAGAATAACATGAAACGCAAATTGCAAATATCGATCAGACTAAGTGAAATCGAATTAATCGCGAACGAAGAACAATTCGGATGGACTTTAGATAGGATTGTTGGTCACTGCCGGCTATATCATTCCTGCAATCCTCCATAATGTAGACAGACACTGTTGACCTACGTTTTAGATTAATACAGCATTCAACAAAAACTGAACCAGTGTGCAGAATAGATAAAACAAATGAGTGAGATACACAAGAGACTGTAATTCATTCAAGGTCAGACAAAACTAAGAGTGATATGTGCATAATAGCTACAGTATCATCTATTGATCCTCTTGCCTTTTGAGCGTTGTATGACAAATCCACACAACGCGTCGGCGTGAGAGAAGCGATGTTCTCCCATGAGTAATGTCTCGCTTACTAGCGGACTTCTTGGATCTCTGTGGATCCTACTTACAAAACTTGTCTCGCTCGCAGGCGGACTTCTATTTTGTGTTCTGTATATTGTCTATTTGCTACTATATGTTCTTATACATTCAGAGTAGCACACCAGATCAGATAGACTAAACAATCTATAACTAATTATGGATTAAAAGAGAAATGGGTTAGGCACATCCTAACGCTCTTCCATTGACATCATCATATCAGATCAGGTTTTTTGTACTTCATGGTACTTGCATGATCTTACTGATCCTTTGGAGCATGAAGGTCAAAAAGTATTGCAAAGATTTTCATGTCGTTTCGAGCTATTTGACTTTCGCGTCGTCTGACTTTCTCCTACTATTTCACAAATAATTTTCTTTCGTGAACTTTTCGAGTTTGTGTCTCTTCGTCAGGGTGTTTGCAAATATTTTTGACTCGTGTCTTTTCGTCAAACTGAGGGCTTAAAGCTAACAGAGCTTTGATAATAGAAACATTATGTTTCTTCAGCTCCCTCTCGAAGCGTGGTAGCTTGATGACTCCAAGATTGCTCCTCTGTTTCTCGAACAAACCTTTGTCTAAGGCCTTTGTGAAAATGTCAGCCACCATCTCCTTTGTTCCAATCAAGATAGTCTACGGCATCTTCTTCCCGATCAGATCCCTTATCAAGTGATACTGATTGTGATGTGTTTTGTCCTTGAGTGAAACACATGATCCTTTGTCAGACGTATCGTAGATGTATTGTCCATCTGCAAAATCAGAGGCTCATTTGTTGTTTCACCTAGTTCATCGAGGACCTGTTTGAGCCAAATGATTTCATTAGCCATGTTTGTTGCTGCAACATACTCTACTTCGTAGGATGATTGAGCCACAATGCTCTGCTTCTTGCTGACCCAAAGAATTGCTGCTCCTGACGCTATGGTGCATCCTCCTGAGACACTTTTGCAGTCATCCTTGAGAGATTCCCAGGTAGCATCACTGTAGGAAAGCATCTGAAACCCTGCATCACGAGAATAACACAAATCAAAATTCTTCGTTAATTGGAGGTACTACAAAATTCATTTCGCAATCTTCTAATGAGTTGATCCTGGATCTGTACAGAATTAGCTCATCTTGAACATGGCATAAGCGATGTCGGGACATGTGTTATCTACAAGGTACATCAGAGATCTGATCAACTTTTTGTATGGTGTAAGCTGCATCAACTCTCTTTCTTCTTATGTCTTCATTCATCAGGACTGTTCTTGCAAGCATTGGAGTATTTGCTCCATTGCAACTCAACATCCCAAAATCTTCTAGGATTTTCTGGGTATATCTGGACTGATGAAGGTACAACTTACCTCCCTCATAGTCCCTGTCAATCTCTAAGCCAAGGTAACATCTGGCTTCTCCCAGGTCTGCAATCTCAAAATGTTTTGAGATATCATACTTCACCTCAGCAATAAGCTCCTCACTCTTGCACAGTATCAGAGTGTCGTCCACATACATAGCTACAATGATGATCTACCCATCTGTGTTTCTTACATAAACACTAGAATCAACAACTAGTGGCTTGAATCCTAAAGACTTGAGGGATTGATCTTTCTTTTTATACCATTGTCGCGTTGGTTGCTTCAGACCATAGATACTCCTATGCATTCTGCATGCATAAGTAGGAAGTGAGCTCGAAACATAGCCTGGGGATTGGTCCATGTAGACTTTCTCATCTAGCTCGCCATGAAGAATGTTGTCTTTTCGTCCACAATGGAAATCCTGAGATCATAAGCATCTGCATATGCAAACAGTAAACGTAGGGACGAATGTTTCACGACAGGAGAGAAGGTCTCAACATAGCCAATACCATATCTCTGAGAAAATCCCTTTGCTACAAGTCTTGTCTTATATATCTCCATTCGGTTTGTACTTTAGCTTGTATACCCACTTGTATTTTATAGTCTTTCACTTATCTGGTAATGGCTACAATGTCCATACCTGATTTTTCTTCATGGATTCCATCTCCTCGTTCATGGCTTGGATCCATTTGTCCTTCTCTGGACATTCAATCACTTCCTCAAATGTTTGTGGTTCTCCACTGAATTCACAAAACTCTTCTGATGTAGAAGCTGAGCTTCCTGGCACAAATCTTGCTGGCACTCTTTATTCTCTTGTCGATCTTCTAGGAGATCCTTCAAGAACTGTAATGCCTTTGCCTTTGTCTACTCTGCTAGGTCCGGAACCATTTCGGTTTATAGGTACTGTAGCAGTAGGCTGGCTTGCGAATATTTCTTCGTCTGATTCGTCACTTGAATGAGGCGCGACTCGAACATCTTTGTCTGAGTGTTCGTCCTCTGCTCCCTCTGTCATAGTTGGTAGATCATAGTACTGTCTTCCAAGGACTTCATGATTGACAGGATCATCGTTGGCCATCATTCTGCTCTCATCAAATTTGACGTCTCTGACTGTCTTCACTGTGTTTGTCTCTGGCATGTAGACTCTGTAGTATGATGAACGATTGTCATATCCTACAAGATATCCCTATTCTACTTTCTCATCAAGCTTCTTTCGAAGCTTGTCAGGAACATAAGCTGCACAGCCAAAGATACAAATGTGAGTCAGATTGGGATTTCTACCCCACCATAATTCGTGTGGTGTCATGTGAGGAATGCCAGACTTTCCTGTCCTATTTTGAATGTAAGAAGCTATAGCTACTACTTCAGCCCACAGCACTCTTGGAGCCTTTAAATAGGCCATCATGCAAATAGCAGCTTCCATTAGAGTCCTGTTCTTTCTTTCTACAACACTGTTGTGCTACGGTGTGTATAATGCAGTTCTTCTATGAGTGATACCACGATCATTATAGAAGTTAGTGAATCGATTGAGATGTATTCTCCACCTCAATCTATTTTGATCTGTTTCACTTTATTACCAGTGCATCTTTCTGTCTCCAATCTGAAAAAGAAATGAACCTATTGCTAACAATAAAGAATCAATGCGCGAGGGCATCTACTTCGTCTATCTCTCATAGGCTTCTGACACATGCTCTATTTTACACACACACTTGGATACGCAGGTGGTATCCAACATATATACATAATTTTACAGGTGTGCAGATGAAGAAAGTACAAAGTGGATGTGTTGTCTGTAGGAGATCGTG
This sequence comes from Diphasiastrum complanatum, assembly GCA_029204225.1. Lineage (NCBI taxonomy): Eukaryota > Viridiplantae > Streptophyta > Lycopodiopsida > Lycopodiales > Lycopodiaceae > Diphasiastrum > Diphasiastrum complanatum. The sequence goes on from CM055099.1 coordinate 23,871,012, forward strand.
GGTGGCTGCTGTCGTTGTCAAATCTGATTGCACAGTTGCATGGGATGAGCGTGAGAAGGCCGTGATGTCAGCCTTCGCTGAAATGAGCGTTAGTGAAGATGCCTCAAGATTTGATTTACAGGGTACCTTCGCTTTTCCATTAGGGCACCTTCGGCATTTGTAAGGCAGTGTCGTCTTTTTTGCCTGTCACAAATCACGTGTAAAAAACACAGTGTTGCCTTTTTCGCTTGTGGAATTTTTACTTTAATTATGAAGACAGTCGTGTTTTATTCGTCTGTCTTATTTTACATGTAAATATGCAGACTGTGCGACAACATGAGTAAAGATGCAGCAACATGAATGGAGGCAGATTAACATAGGATTTAGGAGAGTAAAGGAGATAAATCCAACATTTAAATCTACCAAAACTACCTATAAGCTTTGGAGCCCATCTTTCCTTTGACATGATTAGTTATAGATTGCTTAGTCCTATTGGATCTGGTGTGCCACTCTGAATGTATAAGATAGCATACAATAGAAAATAGACAATATATAGAACACAAAATCGAAGTCCGCCTGCGAGCAAGACAAGTTTTGTAAGTAGGATCCACATAGATCCAAGAAGTTTCCCCCCCGCTAGTACAACGAGACATTATTCGTGGGAGAACATCGCGTCTCTCACGCCAACGCACTGTGTGGATCTACCATACAATGCTCGAAAAGTAGGAGGATCAATAGATGATATTACAGCTATTATGCACATACCACTCTTAGTTTTGTCTGATCTTGAATGGATTATTGTCTGCTATCGCTTGTGTATCTCACTCGTTCGTTTTATCTATTCCGCACACTGGTTCAATTTTTGTTGAATGTTGTATTAGTCTAAAACATAGGTCACAGTGTCTGTTCACATTCTAGTGGATTGTAGGAATGATATAACCGGTAGTGACTAGCAATCATATCTGAAATCCATCGAATTGTTTTCATTCACAATTAATTTGATTTTGTTTTTAGCAATGTCAATATCAGAACTCGTTCAAGTTTTGTGTCGTTTTGTTTTGTTTCGTCCAGTTTCATTTCATTTTGTTTCAGAGTCTGATTGATATTTGCAGTTTGCGTTTCACTTTATTCTTTTGCATCAGTGGTATCAGAGCCCACTTGTCATAGTCTGACATAGCCCGAAAGCTATCAGATTCAGGAGGCTAAGCATTCAAACAAAGAACCGTCAACAAGTGAGAACACAATTTCACATCAATGGCTTCGATAATCAGCATACAATCCAAGATCTGTACAATCCTCGATTCATTAGGATCTAACTTCCTAGCATGGAAGGTTAAGACCTCACTGATACTAAAGGGAGAAAGATTATTTCCCTAGGTAGATGGCACCGAGGAGATGCCTACAACAACATGCAAGGAGCTACGCGAATGGAGGGAGAAGAATGATAAGGCAGTAGCCGTTTATCTTCATCCATTGAGGATAGTCTAACTCTGACCTGGCTACAATCTCTAAAGC
>CM055099.1:23882505-24085005 GCA_029204225.1 Diphasiastrum complanatum
CTACTTTGGCGTGCTTTGGGTTGGATTTAGATAGGTTTGTGAGTCATAGCTTGTAGGGCTATGTTCATGATATTGGAACTCTTGGGAGCAATTTTGACCACCTGGCCTTACGAGCCCGAAGGTCAACTGCATCACAGATATACTTCAGTGCTTGGTGGCCAATCACAACAGTAAGCATAGATCCATAGAAATAATGTCTCAAAGTTCAAAAGCAGCATTAAAAACAGCAAAAAGCTCCTTATCATAGGTGAATCAATGATATTCTTTCTTAACATTTTTGGATAAGAATGGGTATGGTATCATTCCTAAGGAATGGTCATTCCGTTCCTTAGGAATGAATATTTTTTTGGTACGTTCTTATTTAGGAACGGAACCCCGAAGGGTCGCATCACAAATATACTCTAGTGCTTGGTGGTTAGTCACAATACTAAACCTAGATCCATAAAAATAATGGCTCCAAAGTTAAAAGCATTCATAATAGCAAAAAGCTCCTTATCATAGGTGCAATCAATGATACCCGTTTCTAACATTTTTGGATAGCAATGGGTACGGTACCTATCATGCCCACATTCGGACTGATCTCGGATTATCATCCCGTTAGGACGAATGGATTTATGGTCATAATTGGTCGGAGGGCCTAAAACTCAAAATGCCTAAATTTGTATGGGTCTAGTAGTGACTCATAGGAGAAGTGGATGCGGTGGCCCAATTAGGCTGCTGAGGTGTCCAATGAGGTGTCACAATGCACTACTAGTGGTGCATGGGCCTTGGAGGGTATAAGTACACCCATAGGGCTCTCACTATTGTATGCTTGATTTTGGTGATCGTCGCTACATGTTGCTGGTGTAATTCCTCTCTCATGTTGAGTTTATTGATCCAACCTTGGCTAGATCCGATCGATCTAGGTTTGGTTAGGTTGGTTTATTCACCATCCAATTCCCTATTGTTTCCTCGATGCAGTTTGCCTAGTCTTGGATCCGTGGTGAGGACTTAAAAGTGGTCAACACAGATTTTTATCTCCCCCTGATAGGTCTTTGTGAGAAAGACCCACTTTTTGGACTATGTTGTATCGAATTGTGGTTCGATGAAAGAACCGTGATTCGAAAGTCCAGTTCAAACAGGCCTGGTTCGAACCGGCCCCACTGTTTTTTTGGTTCACTCGTTTTAAAAAAAAAAAAATGTCTTACCTGCTGACCCGAGCCCTCGTCTGCGCGCTTTAGGCATTTCTAAAATCCAGATCCAAGAGACCAAATGAGAGAGAGAGAGAGAGAGAGAGAGAGAGAATAGGATAGAATAGAATAGAATGTATTAATGTCTACAGAGTGCCCTTGGGCACATGAGACAAAGAAAAAGTACATCAGAAAGGAGCATTGTCCATGCCGGACTTATTTCTATCAGCTAAAACATAGAATAACACAGAAATAAACCGGAAATAAAACCAAAGCTTAACCTCCAACTATGGTGAGGGTACAAAAGCAGTAGCTTAACCACCAGCTATGCGGAGGAAAAAAACTTACTAAGAGAGAAAAACTGTGTGATCTGGTATGAGACACATGGAGGTCTCTGGTGGAAAGCTATGGATCTGGATGGTCGAGGAAGACGCTGGGGCTTCGGTCGTTGAGCTGGAATGTCAATCTCACTGTCTAAAATATCATCTCTGAATCTTTTCCGAAAGAAAACTGTAATATGTGGCTAGCTGTGGTCAACATCCTAATCCTCTGACAGAACAGAAGACCTCAAAGAGAACATCTTTCGTAATAGCAAACCAACACATTTCACTTCTGGATAGGCAACGAAGGAACCAAGTGTGAGTGGAATATCCCAATAGAGACAGTGATATCTGCCTCTGATCTCATGGTAAGCTAGACATCTGAAAATAAAGTGAAACTCATCCTCAACCTCCTGAAGTGTACAACACTGACAGATCCGTAAGGGTCGTGGTGTGTTTGTGTATCTGCCTGTCTCAATAGCCAGCTGATGAGAAGAGACTCGAAGCTAACCGTCAATGTATAGAGCAAATGACAAAGGACAACCCTGCTTTAACCCGACCGTACTATGCATATATGAAGACCATCCATCTCCATCACAAAAATGGGCCAACACTCACTCATATAATGTGATGATAGCAGCTACTCAATAAGAATTTGTCACTCCTAACAACCACACCAATGTGGGATTGTTTTTTAGGTTGCAATCCCGTCAACACATGACCATTTTCAATGTTGCATTCTTGTAGATTTTTTTCTCTTTTGCATTAGTTGTAGTGTTATGTAACTAGATTGGTAGATAATGGCTAACCTAAGGTGACGGCCTTTAGGTACGAGATGGAATATCGTATGGAGCTATTGATAGTTTTTGGGGACACTTGTGAATATGTGTAATCGTCATGTGTCATGGGACCAGGTGTGGACGATGCTTGGAAAGGGCCTTATTGATTGAGGATGAAAGTTATAATCATGAGGTGCGTGTAGCCTTGCTTTTGAGGGTACTTTCTTTTTTAGACTACTTGAGTGATCCTAAGTCATCTTAATAACCCAACAAGCGACAATAATACTGAGATCGTAGGACATGGTTCAAAATAAAGGCATCCGTCATTCAGATTTTTTGTCTTCTTACTCTCCACTTTAATTCCTATTCTAACTCATTCGGAGTCTATAGGAGTTCTCTTGCAAAAAATCTAACTCCATAATTTTTGAGGGATGCAAAATTTCTATGTATGTCAGCATGACTCAAAATCTATTTCCTGCTATTAATCTTCAATTCAAAATGAGATTTAGCCTCTAGCTTCAGAGATATTCCTACTAACTTGCTTCTGGCTATTCAAAGACAAATGCTTTTCCCCAAAGCAAAAATAAGTCACGAGCCCTGGAGGATTGGAACATTTGCAAATTTCGCTATCGTAAAAAAAAAACTGGGCAAATCTATTACAGAAAAGAAATAGTCAACAAAAAGGTTCTATCCATTCCAAAATTGGCAAGGGAAACATCAAGGACGAGGTTGAAACAACAAAATCCTTCGCAACAAGATTAGTGTGAGCATAAGGCTAACTATCATCCGTTAATGATTTCCACATATTAGTGAGCATTAAGAAATTTGTGACCTTGCTTAGGACAAGAAGCAAGGTCAGTTCAAGAGATTTTACTACAACATACATGATGTTGTAAGGATTGTCAAGGTTTGGCAATATCCTGTGACAGCTCTTCTTGCGCTAGTATCCCATCCGAAAGGAACATTTGCATGTCACTCTCATAGCGATGCAACATCATCTGCATTTGTTATTTGCACTTCTTCAAGTTTGTCCATGGTGTTGATTCTGACTAATCAAACATGATAGTACTATCAACCAAAGTTAGTGACTCTCCCTCTAAAATTGTCTCCATGGGTTCTTGACTTTTCTGTTTTAGAAAGGCAAGCTCCAAGTTTGCATTTGCCATACCTGATTGTGTAGGCATGTCTGATTCACAAGGGGTAAAAGCCATCTTCTCAACTCAAATGAGGAACCCACCTAAAATGATACCCCGTAAGGATCTCTACCAAAAATTAGTCATAAACTATTAAAATTTTTTATGCAGAATACAAAAACAAGTCAAGACCATTACACTCCACCCAAACATAGATGCATGCAAGTGCATTGCAAGTTGTCATAAATACAAGCTTATAAGTCAAAGAAACTCAAGGTTCAAGAGACACAACGAGAATATTCAAAGAGGGCGGACTATATAAAGTTGATATGATTCAAGAGACACAACGAGAAGATTCAAAGAGGGCGGACTATATAAAATTGATATGATTCTATTCAATCATTCTGCTCACAAAAAGCCAACAGATTTCAAAACATTGCAACAAAAAAATTTGTATCAATATAATTGTTCAAACAAGCAACAAATCTATCACACCTAAGAGAACCTACTGACAAAGTATTGCATTCATGCATCACATCAACGTTATCTTGGAAGGAGTTTCATAACCACAATAAACAAAGCATGAAATCCAAAAGAAAAGAAATCACATGTATATTATGGTGGATTTTACTATTACATCACATAAAAACATTTGAAAAATAAAACACTTGCATCAAGAGCTAGATCAGGCTTCTTCAAACCATCATGCTTCACAACATCATCACCAAAGACACATTCAACTTTGTCTAAAATGGCTTCAACTTCTTCATAGAGATGGCCGGCCAATGCTATCTATCATATAAAGGATGTAACAAACTTAATATACATTAAAAAGGACAAAGGCAATTACTTGACAACGGTTCGCCAACACTGGAGAATTTCGCAATGTATATGGACCAGCAAGTTTAAGAGCTCCAATTAAAAACAAACATGTATCTAAGGACAGCTCGCTCACCGCAACATCCACCTATGAAAGAACAACACAGGTATTCATGTTTGAAAAAGATAAATGCTTATCCTCCCTCTCTCTCTCTCTCTCTCTCTCTCTCTCTCTCTCTCTCTCTCAGACGACGCAAATAGGCTCCAGTGCCTTCCCATTCTATGGCTCGCATTACATCTTTTAAAAGCATCAGCACAGCAGCAGCAGCACAACCTTGACATCTTACCCTAGATAAATATGATTATTATGCGCACACTCTCGCATATGTGTTTATTTTAGTTTGCACCATATGTTTTCTTTATTACAGTTTGGAGACGTCTTTATACGCTCCCATGGTAACCACATACATGACATGTACTTCATTAGTCTTACATGCCTTTTGGCATGGAAAAGACATCAATAAAGCTTTCTATCTCTCTCTCCCTCTCTCTCTCTCTCTCTCTCTCTCTCTCTCTCTCTCTCTCTCTCTCTCTCTCTCTCTCTCTCTCTCGGCATGGAAAAGACATTAATAAAGCTTTCTTCTTTCTTTCTTTCTTTCTTTCTTTCTCTCTCTCTCTCTCTCTCTCTCTCTCTCTCTCTGGAGACGATCACGAGCAGATGCTAATATTTTATCAGAGGATGAGTCAGATATCTTACCTCGGGACTCTCATCGTGATCGTCGTCAGTATATTGCCTCTAGATCACATGCTAGAGTTACCAGGAGACCTCACAGACCCAAAGCTCATGGGCGTAGACCCAATGCTTCAGTACTAGTACCTGCATCCTCTTCTATACTTACTTTCTTCAGCAGCGGTTCAGTGGTGACAGGATCTATCACATAGTTCGGACGGCTCTTCTATAGTTATATGACACCCCATTGTACCATATTTCGGACTTCCATGTCCAAGAGCATTTTAGAGATTCCGTTTGGTCTTGATAGACCCATTATTTTAGCTAGTAGTTGTCGTTTGTTTATGGAGACATTTACATGCTCCTTTCAGTATCTATCATACTTGAGATGTATTTTTTTGGTCTTATATGCCGTTTGGCATCAAAAGGCGTTAATAAAGCTCGCTCTCTCTCTCTCTCTCTCTCTCTCTCTCTCTCTCTCTCTCTCTCTCTATCTCTACGTGAGAGATGTTTGAGTTACGGTCATTTATTTCCTCACCTGCGTGAGAGATGAGTTTTTTTACAGAGCGAATTACGTTTTAATTTAGTTTTTTGTTGACGGCATTGTTCCGTCCGAGTTCCATTTCTTATGATGTACTCCTTTGGTCTTATATGCCTTAGGGCATGGAAAAGACGTTAATCAATCTCTCTCTCTCTCTCTCTCTCTCTCTCTCTCTCTCTCTCTCTCTCTCTCTCTCTCTCTCAACGGTATTCAGCCAAGGACTTGTGGCTTTCCTATGGATAGCAGTATACATAGAGCACCAAACAACCACTCACATATGGTTTTCTTGACAAAAGCGGTGGAAAATGGGATAAATATTTCTTCTAATGGCAAAGTGCAAGACATTGAGGAACTACAAGGTAAATTCCTCAAATGGGTAAGAGGTTCTTGTTCCTCATCAGCAATCTGTTCAATCAAGAATACATAGGCAATTTCCCGATATGCATAGCATAATTGCTCCTTTTGATGCTTCTACAAAAAGACAATTATGATTGGACAATTTTTGACAAAACTATGGGGGAGTTTAGTGGAAAAGAAACTTAGCAAGTGGCTGGAAGCTAATGGGTTGCGTGCAAAAGTGCAAGCCATCTTTCTCAAAATGCATTCCACTATCAATAGTTTGATCACTTTGATATCTATTATTGAAGAAAGCCAAAGGAAGCAACAAAATCTCTAGTTGTTTTGTAGAATTCCGCAAAGCCTTGACACGACTCCTAGGCATACACTATGGCATTTCTAACCTTGTATTTGAGCATCAAACAAACTACACCATTTGCTACTTTGTTCACTGAATGAAATGTGTTGCCTTGCTTCAATCAAATATATAAAAAGTCCAAAGATACAAGACAATAGACTTTCAATGGTGCCTCACATGAAAGTAGATTAGAAATAAGAAGATGCAGTCCAAAGCTTGCTGGGTATGCATGCACTTGCCTACTGATGAAGGAAAAACAAAGGCTAATCTTAGCATGCTTGGTAGCTTTCTTATTAAAGCTTATGATAGATGTAAATCTGCTAGGCTCTTCAATTTAGTCATGAATCTTAGGATAGTAGATGTTAAATCCTTGTCGAAAAAAGAGATAAAATGGGGGCCAAGATTGTTACACTAGAGGAAAAACTAGATAAGCTAAAGGATTTGCAAGGGACATTGGTATACACAGTTACCAAGGTTCAAAAGCTGGTCCAACATAAGGAAGCACCCAAATCATGGGCCTCATTTTTCACGAAAGATGATAGTAACACCTCCTTGCACATAACTAGTTTTTACTGCTGCCACACTTTCCGAAAAGAAATTGCGAGCACAAAAACCACATAACGTGAGAGTAATCTAAAATATATGAACTTCATCCACCGGCATAAAAGTGTTTATCAGAGTATGACTATAGCATGCAGTGACATCGACGATAGTCATCATTATGACAAGCCTAATTACATTTTAATTAATATTGGGCAATTTATCCTTTTCTTCTGCTTTTAGGCTAATTTCTGATGTGCACTTTACTTTATGGGCTTAAGCCAATGAGCTTAAGCCAAGTGTTGCTTGGGCTTCAGTGACTTGTGGCTATTGGCTTTTCGTCTTCAATGACTGTTGGCTTCTGGCTTTCTACTACCAATGTCCCTTGGCTGTTCATTACCAAGAACCGGAGAGTCACTGCCACCTATATAGGAGAGAATTTCCCCTCACATTTCAAAGCTTCTTTTGTTACGCTCTACCATTGATCTGTAGAGTTGGAAGTTTCTCTCTATCAGTGTACAATGCTTTTCCGCTATGTTATGTTGCTGATTTGTGTGATAAATGTAAAATTAGGATTGTCAACGTTTCACACGGTATCAGAGCAGTCAAGACTAACGTCCGTACAATCCATGTATTCATCATGTTTGTAGCAATATGAGCACAAAGTGTGGTAGACAATGTATTACCAATCTAGCAATCTACTTGCTGGAAATCAGAATCTTGAAGCTCATTTTTCAGTTAGAATGCCATAAGTAGGTTCTTGTGATTTCACAGGAAGCTCCTCACAAAAGGCCCATTTGCTATCCAAATAGCTCAGCAGAAGTTGCTATTTGCTGCTCATAGAAGGAAGCATTTACGAAGCTGGTAGAAGCTCTTTCTATTCGGATTTTTTTGCAAGTTATGGAGGCGGATTTCTCATCTCCATTTTTGCAGCCCTAAAAATCACTACTAAATGATTGTTCATTTGGGCATTCACATCTCAATTTTCTGTCCTCTCATTTTTTTTTACAGACTTGCGACAAATTTTTCTCTCCACTGAGCCGTCATCTAGAGGTGATCATGAAGACAAAATTGACTGACTATCATGGCATCCTACCCAAATTTCAAATTCATGTGCATCCTTTCTGCTTGTCGTGCCTGTATAGAGCATGCTAAATGTAGGTACTTGCAAGACAAAACATGAAATTTATCAAAACATGGGACCAACTTTGAGAAAGCACGTCAGTGAACATATTGGTAGAGAAGCACAATCATGGCAAGGCTGGAAAAGTCATATGATTAACAAGATAGGTGAAAAACATAGATCTGTTGACCTTCACAGAAATTACAACAATAATGACTGGTATGATAGCAGCTCAATATGGATGCATCTAATTGTCATAAAGTTTGAAAGAGTAGCGACTCAAAGGCACAAAATACCTTTTTATTACCTTTTTCAATCGACAAAGAAATGATATCGGTGACTTCTTATGCCCATCATGTACAAAAACTTTGTGGATGCGATATACAATGTCAGTACAAATTGGGTTCGTGATTGGCAACCTGGAAAACATGGAAGTATCAGGTACAAAACTATCCATCAAAGATTTTTTATCATCAAGGACTTAGGACTTTGTTTTCTAGAATGCCTACAGCAGTTAAGTATATAGTCTAAAAGCCTTTGATAACGGGAACTGGCCTCTACTGTCAAACAGATACTTATAGAAGTATGCATAGAGATCAAACACTTACCAGCAGCTGTTCTGAGCTTCAAAGTGTTTAAGGTGCACTTTGCATCCACTAAAGATTCTAACTTTATGTCCACCCACTTGTATCACAGCTTTACCATCTTGAAAAGAGATTTGAAACAATGGTAATAGATGTGCTCCATAGCCTACTGAATGCAATACGGTAAATGCTATAGTTTTCGCCTTACAGTTTATTTGAGGGATCATAGTCTCTCTAACTGCTTGCTGCTCTTTAGTCAAACAAGTAAGTCCTGAAGACTTTCCTTTTCTAAGGTCAGTTAAGACACCCATCTCCAGTTGGCTGTGGTTAGCAACAATTCTCAGCTTGAAGGGATTACCTGGCTGTCTGACCAGCATGAGAACACCATCGACAAATGCTAAAGAATCTTTGCTTTTCTGATTGATAAGATAGACTAGGTTATTAAACATTTTCGTGTAATTAACATCAAGTCCCTGGAGATCTTCCTCCATAGGTTTGTATGCCACAGACTGCCAGAGCTCCCAAGACCCATCATTTGTAGTAACAAGGTTCGCCACGCTAGATCCAGGCTGAAAATGCAATCGAAAAGGTTCCCCCTCAGCATCTTTTGCATGAACAGAAAGCAATGAAAACCATATTGCACCCTTCTTTTGATTCTTTTGATACTTGACCTGCATAAGAAAGTGGTACATTGAATACTGCTTAAAGAATGGTTCAAGTGTGATAGATAAAGCATAACTTTCCACCCAATACAACTAGTACAATCGAACTTTCAACAGCCAAAATTTTATATGACGCTATACTCCACAAAGCTACAGTGCTCCATTATTGTGTCTAAGAGATGCATATATATTTCAGGTCCAAGGTTACTTGGGTAAAAGCTTTTGAGAGAGCATCCTTTGAAATGGTCCGTGCACACACAATGAAGGACTTGGATACAACTAGGTCTGGTCGAATCAGATGTACTACCCCTGAGATGACCTAAGGAGGAACGACTCTTTGGAAATCATCCATGGTCACCAAAATTTCCAACTTCACTGGCAATGAAATGCCTTGTAAGGATTTTTCTTATGCTAACTTTCACCAACTTAGGTAATTTTCATTACAAAACATGATAATATTAATCATTTAAAATGGCATATGAAAAGCAGAGTATCATCTTCAAATAATAATGCGAAATCTCAATTCAGCAGGGCCAATGTAAGCAAATGAAAATAATCTTAATCAGCATATTCCAGCAGCCCACATATTCAGACAATGACGTTTGTGGCACTCTTGACAAGGTATGGTGATACTAAGAAAATAGAAACATATCAACATTATAACCAGAAAGAGGCACTAAGTGTTCTAGAACATGGGTGTTTGCAGACTCTTTGCCAAGATTGCATAAAGAATTTGTATAGTTGGTATAACCACTTAGGGCAAGGCATTAGCAAATGTGAGATTGGAATATATCCAAATTCACAAATTTAATTTGCGAAGTCAGTGATACTTAATTGCTAAATGGTCACTAAATGTATGCAACATGACACCTTTATCTAGGTTCTTTGGAAATATCCAAACCTCCAATACACTTAGGAATACTGATATCCTTTGATTGTAGCTATGGCCACACCACAACAACAACATAGCATTCATGGAAAAGGAGCTCTGTAAGAATCACAAACCAAAATTCCTGCTAGGAAAAAATTAGAACGTACATTCAAATTGAGTCCCCTTTACTAAACGTTACAATGGTATTGCGTGCAACAAAGTCTTGCTTACATATATCGACAACTATAAGTAGCTATAAACAATGAAATCGTATGCACAGTTAAGAATCCAGTTCTCCCTTAATCTGCACATGGCTTCGATATAATTATCAGCTTCGTTTTAAGGTAGTGCACCAAGGTTACCAGCTGATTCTAACCGATTCGAATCGGCTGGTTTCCCTGTCCAGGCCAAAGAAAAACATTGCACGTGACTTCAGTGATGGAGGTATCTCTACAGCATGAGGCATGAGGCATGAGGCATGAGTTTGGAGTAGCGAGAATGGTCTAGAGTAGCGAGCAGGGAGCAATGAGGTATGAGCAACGTAGATACATAGAGAGCAACGAACAACGAGGAGGGTGGAGCAGCCAACCAGGCAGTGGGAGCAGCGAGTACCCAGGCAGTGGGAGCAGTGATCAGTGGAAGCATCAAGCCGCTGGAGCAGAGACCTGAATTTTGGGCACATTCTGTCTGGGGAAGCTCCATGGCTCCCAAGAAAAAAGGGGGTGCCCCTACGCCCCCCCTTTATCTTCCTCTTCTCCTCCTCCATCATCTGAGATGGAGGGGGATGCTATTTCACCTACAGCAATCCCACCGCTGGCTGCACTAGAAGGCATCACTGGTGCACCCTCTATTTTCACTGACAATCCACTTGCTATCACAGAAATGCATCAGCAGTCCACGGTCGATTACACTCCTTCCAAGCCTATTGAGAGTCTTTAAGCCTATGATATCGGTTTCATCCGAAACGAAATCCTCGGCCTTAAGAAACAAGTACACTTTTTTGAAATGGCGAATAGCAAATTGGTTATGGATCTCGTGGGTGTCAAAGAACGGGTGGAGCAGCTTGAGCAAGAAAATGTATATCTTAAGCCACGGATTGCAGAACATGTACCTCCTTCGAACGAAACTTCCAACAAAATATCTTGCTTGGAAAAACAAGTCGAAGAGACAAAGACATGGGCAGCACTCTTCAAACCGGATGATATGGGCAGCAAACTCTCATCACTTGCAACACAGGTTAAAGAAACGACATCGATCCTCAAACAAGGTAATCACCCCCATATCTCAGCCTCTATGATGGATAACAATTTGGAGACAGTTTTGGATGAACAAGCTAAAAGAGCTAAAAAGGCTCTTAATATTAGAGTAAGAGGCATTGCCAATGGCAGTTAACCAATAGACGAAGCTACAGATTTACTCGTTTCCAAGTTATCTCATGTTGTTGATGGTTTTGATACGGCATGGCATAGTAAATTTGATGACAACGTTCTTTTTATCAAATTTCGCTCTCTTCAACACCGCAATGCAGCCCTTCGGCTTAGAACAAAACTCAAAGGCACTTTCATTTATATGGATGATGATTTGACAAATACCCAATGGTTAGCAAAGAAAAAGATTATTCATGAAGCAAAAGAAAAAGGGAAAAGGGTCGTTTTTATCGACGGCAAACCGCGATATTTTGACCTCCTCTCACACTAGGAACTTGGGGCTCCCGGGTTTAGGAGCTGCCCAAGATCCCCTACCATTTTGAGACTTGGCTTCTGGAATTGTAATGGTTTTTTATCATCATCATCGGCAGGAGATTTTACTGATTTTATTAGCAAATGTGACATTTTGTTGTTGGCTGAAACCCATGAGTCTTTATATCATCCTCTTCCACATATACAGGATTACTCTTGGCATTCTGTTTTTCGCCCATTTGTGAGGGGAAAAACCTGTCGTGGATCAGGCGGAGTAGCTTGTTTATACAGAGCCACCACAGTTATGATGGTTAAGCAAGATCCATATGCTCGATATATATGGCTATATACTATTGGTTCATTATTGGGATATTGCTGTTTTTTCTCAGCAGGGCTACATTCTATTAGCAGGAGATTTCAACGCCCGCACTACCTCCAGACAGATAGAATTTCATGCAGATACTGACTTTCTCCAGCTTCATCTTCTGGATATGGGACTTGATCGAGTATCACAGGATGCACACACTTCAGTTACATCTTTTGGAGAGCAGTTGATTACTCTTGCGGAGACACATTCTCTAGCCATCCTGAATGGCCTCACACAGTGGCCTTCCTCATCAGCGTCTACATGTTACCCTCATGGTGGAGGACATAGTGTAGTTGACTACTTTATTGGATCACCTGCTTTGATCCCTCACATATCTGATTTCTCCATTACACCTCCTACCATTTCTGATCACTCACTCTTATGCCTCTCACTTGGTCACATAACCCCGTCTTCCAAAGTTCCACGCTCCTCTTCTACTAACAAATGTGTTCCTTTTACTCATTCTGGATTCGCAAACTACACTACAACCATGTCCCAACTACTTACTAATTTCCCTTTCACAGCATTAGTTGAGCAGCAAGCCACTTTTCTATCTAAATCCCTCTTATCTGCGGCGTCCTCATCTTTCCCCACCAAGACAATATCCTCTCATAGACGCGTTCACAACCGATGGTATGATGCCGAATGTCGCTCCCTTTTCAAACATGTGGTATATGCCAGATTACACTCCCCTACAACACTCAAACAACACCAGAAAAAGCATCATAAATCCACCAGAACAAAGAAGATAACATACCTACGCTCACTCTGTCAAAGGTTGATCGACTCTTTAGATTCCCCTTCCTCCTCCTTTTTCTGGAAACATTTCACCACTTCCTCTTCGACTTTGGCCCCCATAGCAACCGAATCCAGGGCCGAATATGCCACAAAACTTTATACCCTAGACTCCCCTCCTACCGTACTCTCACCACGACCTGCCCGCTGCACGCTTTTTACTCCACACATAGTTGAAAATGCCATTAATCATGCCAAACTTCATAAGGACACTGACTATGATTCTCTAAACATGGATTTCCTAAAACCTGTAGCACATCTTATCTCGCCCTTTATTGCTCACGTTTTTAACACCGCTGTGACCTTTGGTTTTCCTACCGCATGGTGTACTAATATCCTTCATCCCATCCTCAAGGCAGGTGATCCCATGAATGTAGAAAACTACCGTACTATTATGATTGGTCACACTTTGTCTAAGATTATGGTTCCATTTTACAGACGGTTACTGGATCTTCTGCTGAGACTGAGGATTTACATGCTATGGGTCAGGCTGGGTTCAGACCATAGATGCACTGCGTTTCTAGAAACGCGAATGCGTTTCTCAGAAACGTTTTTTTTTTAATTTTTTATTTTTTTGATTTTTGTGGGCAATATGGGTATCAAATTAAAGCTCTAATCAAGGGCATTGCATTTATGTAGGTTGCCAAGTGTTTCGGTTATAGTGTGGTCCAGTTTAGGTGCAGCAATCCTTGTTGGATTCTGTCAATCCCTATGAGTTTTTAAAGACCTGTTTCTGAGTTTTTTCCAGCGATTCTGAATCCAGAAATGCGTTTCTAGAAACATTTTTCTCCATAAAAGCGTTTCTGGGCAACTATGGTTCAGACCAGGATACTCTACCTCAGATCAGATTTTCATTTTAGATGCATCATTGAGGAGGCACGACATCAGAGAGAGAGAGTTTATTGTTGCTTTGTGGACTTCCGCAAAGCTTTTGACTCAGTTCCGAGACATTTCCTTTTCTAGAGATTATCTTCACTTGGCTTCACAAACGAGACTATTACCGCAATCATTACTTTATATGAGCAAGTTTGGGCGCGGTTCAGGGACGGTAGTGGTTGGTCTCCGCTGATCCACCATTGGGGTGAAGCAGGGCTCCCCCTTATCTCCTACTCTCTTTGCACTATATTATTATCCCCATTCTCCTATACGCTGATGATGTGGTTCTTCTCTCATCCTCTGCAGCTGGCTTACAGAGACACCTTTCTACTTTGCGTCACTTCTGTCAGCTTTGATGATTGACGGTTAATACTGAGAAGACCAAGATTATGGTGTTCAACACCAATAGACAGCATATGAGAGATGTGACCTTCTATTATGATGGATTGCCGATTGAGATTGTGACCTCTTACACTTATTTGGGAGTACTGTTCTCTGGTCCACTACTCACATTCCGACCGGCAGCCCTCACCAGACTCCGTAAGGGGCATACTTCTCTTGTTCATATGGAGAGATTCTGTTCCACATATTATGTACAAGACCCTGCTACCAGATGCTTACTATTTTCTACCATTGTCTCCCCAGTTGTTTTATACTCTGCTGAGACTTGGTGTCCGGATTTATCATGTGATACTTGGAGGGATCTTACTCGTATCCAGATTCTCATGCTTAGCAGGATGATTAGGACTAAGCCCTCGGTGCCACATGATAACATATAAGCGGAGTTTGCTTCCCCTCCCCTGGTTATTGATGCTATGTTTCAGATCATTACCTTTCTTCATAGGATATCAGAGTTAGACACTTCCAGATTTATTGTTGCTGCTCTCACTTCATCACGCACCATTGCTGGACATGAGGCCAAGCATTCTTGGTTTGGCAGTGTCTCAGCCCTTCTTCGGACTTGGGGCTTATCTGTACTTGATCTTCCGACCGGGACCCTTGCTTATATCAGACAACATATTTATCAGAGCTACATACGTACTATATGGTCACAGCCTGACCCTGATAAGGTCAAGATACATTTCTATGGCACACATCTACTACGGTTGGATACTACGGGTACTCCTATCCTTCCAGCATATCTTACACAGCGATTATCTTTTGGTCTGACGTACCGTATGGGACCGCTTCGAGTCTCTTCTCATCAGCTGGCTATTGAGACAGGTAGACACACGGACACTCCCAGATTGCAGAGGATATGTCAGCTTTGTTCTCTTCATGAGGTGGAGGATGAGTTCCATTTCATCTTTCGCTGTCCAATATATTATGAGATCAGGGGGCGATACCATGTTTATACAGAGATACCCCTCTCACGTTGCAATCCTTCCTCAAGTATCCAGACTCCAGATGTGTGGGTCTTCTTTTGAGAGAGATGTATACTCTACGTGCTTCACTTCTACCTACCACATATATGGATCACAACCAGGCTCATATTACCCAGTTTTTCCAGAAGCGAGACAGAGAATATATTTCCGTTGTGGATTTTGAAGTCCCCATTTGGAGATTGAAGACACAGAGAGTCTCACATACTTCTGCTAGATCCAGGACCACCAGATCTCCACGGGCTTCCCGCCAGTCTACAGCACGCTCCACTACTACTATAACTCATTATTTCCAGCTTGCTCGTAGCTAGTCTCCTCCGCAGAGCAAGTGGTTAAGCTCTTGCATTGTATCCTCGCAAGCTGGTGGTCAAGCTTTGATACTTCTTAGAGATAGAGAGATAGATTTGCTAGTTTCTTTTCTTTTTACTAGTAAATAAGTCCGTATGCGGACAATGCTCCTCACTTTTTGTACTCTTTTGTCTTATGTACCTTTGGGTACCAAAAGACGTTAATAATAATAATTCTAATTCTAATTCTCTCTCTCTCTCTCTCTCTCTCTCTCTCTCTCTCTCTCTCTCTCTCTCTCTCTCTCTCTCTCTCTCTCTCTTACAGGCCTTTTGTACCCGATGGGGTGGTTTGGGGGTGAACATTGCGAAGACCAAGGTTATGATCTTCAACACTTCTAGAGCTTTCATGCAGCGACAGGAGCTCATTCTCGATGGACAGCCTCTAGAGGTTGTTTCTTCATGCACTTACTTCAAGATACTTTTCTCTGGCCCTACATTCAGCATGTGACATGCAACTACCACTCGACTTGGGAAGGGACATGCCTCCCTTGTTCAGCTAGAGCGGTTTTGCTTCTGGAAGTCCATTCATGATGCTCAGAGTAAGGGTAGACTTTTTGATACCATTGTCAGCCCCACAGCCTTATATGCAGCAGAGACATGGTGTACATGTCTATCCTCCTCACACTAGGCTAGTATTTCAGATTATAGACTACCATGTTATCTTGTATGATTTGGGCGAAGCTTTCCAAGTTTTCAGTTCCACCTATACAGATAGATGCAGCTTTCCAGGTTATCGCATGTATTCAGAGAGTTCAGGCACTTTTCGATGCAGAGCGGAGATATACACAGATAGCATTGTCAAGGTTACAGGTTGTCATGGTTTTTTCAGGCATCCCACCTCCTCCTTCAGTCATTTGGTATCTCCATTACAACTCTTCCTTCGGGTACTCACCGGTATATCAAGCTTTTTATATAGGGCATATCTTGATCGCACATGGAGACGACAACTTGGGGTTAAGCCGGACTATTAGCAGACTCATTTCATTGAGCTAGACATAGCAGGGTTCCCAGTTTTGCCATGATATTTAGTCTCAAATATGTGAATTTGGTAATTAATTAATTAATTATTTATTTAAATAGAGGAACCATACCACGGTTCAAGGAACCGTGGTACGGTTCCTTCCACAGTTCCCAGGACCCACGGTTCTGGGAACCGTGGGTTCTATGGCCGTAAAGTTGACCCAACTGGCATCACATCAAATGGGTTTCCAATAGTTTCAGTTGAATAACTCCAATATATCAAAAAAATTCAAGAAGTCAAAAAAAACTGATGAGTTTATCTTCAGCCTATCATAGGGCTTTACACCAGGATAGGAGGACATCCTGGTCAGATAACAGACCATGCTTCACCTTCCTGTTACTTATAATGGGTCATAGTATCTTCCAAGTTAATAGCTGCATGCTGTAATCTGCTTATCAATGGATTGTTAATTGTAATCTCCGACTTTTCGCCCCTCACAGTCAGCATACATATAGTGAGTCTTCTGTTTTCTTAGTAAACGGCATCTACATTCTTTTTCAAGCCTACTTCATCTAATACCTTCTGAATATGCACACAAACCATAAAAAAGCCCTTACAGTACCTCAAATACAGAAAAACTTCAGAAAGTTGGTGTACTTTGCTATGTATTATGGCTGATACCCATTACCTTAAATAAAGCTTTTTCTCCTGCAAGGGAATAATGCCAGACTCCAACTAGGTGATAGTGACCCTTTATTGAAGGAGTCTCTTCAACAGAAATATACAAATGCTCATGAGCATCTTTAACAGCTACAATTGCTCCTGAAAATTAGTCACGGAACAAAATGGCTATCAAAATCGATATCAAGATAATAATGCTACCTTTTACCTTAAGCAGGATAACTAACATCATGAACAAACTGCAGACAGAGCCTTTACCATCTGGAATCTCAGGTAGCACAGAACGACTTTCAGTTCCGAGGCCCTTGGATGTAGTTAACGAACTTGATTGGTCAAATTTAGGTTTTTCTGTGCTAGAATACTCCGCCAATGGATCCATAAGTGAAAGCAGCATCTACAATGTCAGCAAGAACTTGTAAGACATCTGAAACCTTCAACTAAAAGAAAAATCAAGTTAAACCATTGAGCTGCATCTTTATCCATAAATACTCCGACTGCCATTTCAACCTGCCATGATACCTACAAAGGACTTTTCTCTCTCAAGATGAAAATAGCAACTTAAACTATAGATCAAAAGAAAACCTGAAGCAATGACTGTTGTCAAGCAGATGGTGCTTACTTGAATTTCTGACGTTGTTAACACAACCTCCATGCCTTCAAGCAAGCAAGAACCCTTCCAGGCTCGGCTCCACATTGAGTCGGAATTTGTGAAAGTGTTCCTTTCCAAAAACGCTGTAAACTTCAAACACTCCAAGATACAATTGGGATGATCTACGAATGAGTCATTGGAAGTGGAAGTACTCGAAAGTGTTATAGGGCTGGCTGCTGAGTTAATTGAATCTTGAATTTTGGAAACATTATTCTCATCATTAGCACCCGTTTCAATCCCTGCTTCTGTGATGGAAATTGCCGGCTCCAGTGAAGTTGACTGTAACAAGGAATTAGCAATTTTGTCTGCACCTCCAATACTGATTGACATGGATCCAAACTGAGGGATTCGCACAGAAGTACCATGGCTTGCCCCAGCGTAAACATCACTTGAATTATTTGTTTGCAGGCTACAAACTCCAAGCTGTATCAAATTAACTGCAATTTTGTCTGTTCTTTCTAAAAATTCCAGATTTGCTGCAACACTCATCTGCATTAAGAACCCTTCAGGTGCTGCAAAATTTGAATCATATTAGCAATGTTGCTATTCAATGCCAGTTGCTAATTCTGAACTCTGAAAACGAAGATCATGCTTTGATAAACATACTTTTAGAAGAAGCTGCAGCTGTAACAAGAACCAAACGAAAGCTACTTGTTTTAAGTGAAACTACGCCTCTCCACAATGGTTCTATTTCAGATGGGATACTAGTATGCAACGATTCTTGTGTCACTGGGGGAGCTGAGTATAGACGTCTGAGTCCTGTTGTATTGTTGGATAAGACTGTTGCTGGAAGAGAGACAAATGGTTCCAAGTTGACTGTTGAATTATGAGCAGACTGTTCTTTCTCAGCCACGTGCACAGATGTATCATTGCTCAGTTCTGAGAAAGCATTGTCTGATTTTGCAAGAAGTTGCATGTACGTCCCAAGAAAACACAGTACAACTAGTACAGCCTCTGTATGTAGCACCATGATACCACCCTGTAAAGAAAGCATAATTCATTAAACATAAAGTATTGATTGTATGGAAATTGAAACTTAAAACCCTCAAAAATTGCATAAGCTACAGCAAATTCAAAAGATCAGAAGTCTTCTATGATGTCTTCTATCATTCTTTAAGGCCCATCATCCCTTTCAACATTGTAAGTACAGACTTGCCTTCTCTCAGCAGGTTGTGCCCTACTCCAAATAGCATAGAGAGCCATGTAGCTACCTGACTGCTAATGGACAAGCCCTTAATGGAGGCACCAGTTGGATCAAGTGAGCTTGTAACGTTGACTGTTTTCACTCCAACATCTTTTTGGTTTGCAGCGTATCTCTATCCGTAATTAACCGGGACTCTCTCGGCCAATTGCCGCAGGTCACCGGTGTTGCAACCATGGATGCCCTAGTTGATCCTCCCTTAGCTGGCACTGTGGTTGCTCAAATCGACCCTGGCTCCGCTTGTAATTCACCAGCTCTTTACCACGCTGTGCAAATAGAACTCAACCCCTGCATGATAGTTTCCTCCTAATGGAACATGCTGCCTCGCAACGCCTCTCTCTTGGGAGGCCTCCACGTAGCACAACTAATGTGGGACCAAAGTCATAAGCTCCGTGAATGCCTAGGTGCCAGCAATGGCAAAGGGAATGTTACACTCGTAGAAAAACGAACCCACCTGTGAGGTACTCTGGGCATGCAGCTCTCTCTGCCAACCACACCGATTCAAGGTCTGTTAGTGTCTAGGCCTGAACCCTCTCTACTGTACATACGGCGCTCATGATCTAGCACGCCCTGCGAGTGGGTGAGCTGTGGGTGTGTCTAAGTGTGGAGTGTCAGATGTTGCATCTCTACCCCCATCTCTGGCAGGATCTGATGAGACATATGGTGCATCTGCTGCTGACGTCATGGGATAAGAAGGGCCTGTCATCGATCTAGCAGCCTCCTGTAATGAGCGTGCACCTAAACTAGGCCCTGTTACTATAGCTGGCATTGGAGAAGCCCAATGTTTGGTGGACCTTTTGGAAAAGCCTTTTGCAACATGTTTGAAACGGGAAAGAATCAGCTTTGTCGGGAAAGAAATGGCACAACATTTTTAGGGTTTTTTTGTTTGCTTGGTTTTATAGCTAGCCTTTTGTTAAAGGAAAACCAAGTGTTGTTTATGTGTCTAGATAGTCATTATAGCTCTATACAATGACAATATAAACAATTGGTAATTGACACACTTAGATGACTAAGGACTTAATGAAACATTGAGATACATCACACAATGCACATGCACAAGGTATTCATAATTCTATTATTCTGTACTAAGTTCTAACTAAATTTCCATATGTTAAACTTTCACACACACACACACACACATTATGAGTTTTTTTTTGTTGTTGCTCTAATATTAAAATCCGTTTTGAACGGTCTGTTTGAAACGGACTTTTCGAAACGGAGTTTCATTGAATGAAACGCATTTCAATGAAACATTGGAGAAGCCTTTGTTGGACCATTTACTAGACGTAAGCCATACACTGCTCGTGCTACACCTCCACCTATACTAGGATCCTAGAGCCCTACCAATGACCGCTAACCGCTGACCAAAACTCTGTTGGTCTCATTGGATGGGTGGATGTACCATCAAGCCCATACATGTCCGCACCTCATCACTAGATATCCTAGGGAAAGCGGCTATGCCCAATCTAGCCCTCAGAGCCCTAGTAAATCTGCCATGATCCTAGTAAGTGATCCAATGAAGATCCCACCATAGTGTAGGCATCTCCATTTGTATGTATCTGAACCACGGGAAACAACCACACCTCCATCCATGAGCTCAACCTCAAACTAGAAGCCTCTGCCAACAACCATCATCATGTCAATATGAAATCAGTCCTGCTTTCGAGGACGAGGGAAGGCCTGCAGCAGCATCTGTATGCGCTTCATTCTTTTTGTATACAGTGGCCAAGACCAAGGTTATGGTGTTTAACACCTCCAGATCCTTCATGATACGGCAGGGGTTCTATGGGATGGTCATCCACTTGAGGTAGTTGACTCCTACACATATATGGCGTTGTATTCCCTAGTCCCCCTTTCAGTATGAGACAGGCAGCAGTTTTCCGGTTACGGAAGGGCTATTCTTCATTGGTAGATCTAGAGAGACTGTGTTTCAGCTCACACATTAGGGATGCAACTAGTAAGTGCCGACTCTTTTTTATGGTAGTTCCCTCAGCCTTGTACGCAGCAGAGACATGGAGTACTGGCTTAACAGCCACCGAGTGGGCACGCATCTCACGACTGAAGATCCACATGCTATCTCGGATGATACGGGTTAAGCCCTCTGTACCACATCATATTATACTGGCAAAGTTTGTCGTCTCCCCCATTCAAATTGAGGCCTTGTTCCATATTGTCACTTTCATATAGCAACTGGAGGATCTCCAGGGTGGAGACACACACTATGCTGCAGCAGCTTTGTCATCATCCCGACACTTGCATTCTAAGGGACACTCCTTTTCATGGTATTCTGTCACAAGCCAGTCTCTCCAAGCTCGTGAATCCTAGAAGCCGGTGTGTCGAATGAACCTCCCAACCATAGGCACCCCCTCCTTGAGTCCTTCTACCTGCTATTCCCATCAACTGGCACATAACATCCACCTGTGGGTGATCAGTCCACTTGGCATGCCTGGCCCCTGTGACCCGTGAATTTTGAGTGACTCCTAGGGTACCAGCCCCGTGCCCCGCCAAAGACCTGTGACCCTCTTGGTCATGGTTGCATTCAAACGCGTTTGAAACGTGGACTTTTCAAATGCAAATTTTTTTGGGGCCCTACCCCTCCAAATGGGGTCCTGGGGCCCATCTACCAAAAAAACGACCTACTCTAGGCTACCACGAGGCTGGGACAGCTCAATCATGGCTCATAACTCCATCAGTAACTGCTCCTCCATCGTGGAGAAGAAATGCGCCCTCCTCCCTTTCAGAAAAGTGATAGAAGCTTGCTCTCCACTCCATAGTTTGCCAAGATTTCTTGTAGGCAGGGGTTTTGGACCATGCTTGAGTGATTAAGAGCATCCGATCAAAGTTTTGAAGCTTGGTTGAGGAGATACAAGCAGAAGGTGCAAAAAAATTGGTTTTGAGGCCACTTCAAAGAATCAATCAGTTCTCTTTGGTTACTGATCAGATTCAGCTGAGACTTGGAGGCAGTCTTCTAGACTGTAGGGCACCCCATCCTAGCCATTCACATCACCATCTGCTTGGCCAGATTTGTTGTGAAGAGCAGTTGCAGGTTTTGGGCTTTTTGCACTATTTTCAGATCTGAACCTCACAATTTTGTCAATTTTCAGAATGCCTAAGCCAAAGTCTAATGTGTGGGAGCATGTTCTGATCATTGGGGAAGCTGGTAAGCAAGGGAAGGGTGGTGGAGGCATGAAACGGATGAAATGTCGTTATTGTGAACATCATTATCAAGGGGGGCCTCAACGAATTGTGTCACATTTGCTTGGGACAGGGGGATGGAGTGGATAAATGTGAGAAAGCACCTGTCAATGTGGTGCATTGGGGAAGCTGGTAAGCAAGGGAAGGGTGGTGGAGGCATGAAACGGATGAAATGTCGTTATTGTGAACATCATTATCAAGGGGGGCCTCAACGAATTGTGTCACATTTGCTTGGGACAGGGGGATGTGGAGTGGATAAATGTGAGAAAGCACCTGTCAATGTGGTGCATTGGGGAAGCTGGTAAGCAAGGGAAGGGTGGTGGAGGCATGAAACGGATGAAATGTCGTTATTGTGAACATCATTATCAAGGGGGGCCTCAACGAATTGTGTCACATTTGCTTGGGACAGGGGGATGTGGAGTGGATAAATGTGAGAACGCACCTGTCAATGTGGTGCAAGCATTGAGATTGCAATATCCAGATGCCAGTAGCAATGAGGACCAAGTTCATGAGATGGAGAATAGTCAATCTGTGGATGCTTCTACAGGGCCTACACGTAAGAGAGGTAGAGCTGCAAATAGTGCTGACTTGACAACTGCATGGGCCTTAGAAAAGAGAAACAAAGTTCGGATTGCTTGCAGGAAATTTTTTTATGCAAATGCAATTCCTTTCAATGTAGTCAAGAGCAGATATTTTCAAGATATGTTGAGAACTGCAGGAGAGGTTGGTGGTTCGGTGAAAGCCCCTTCTTATGAGGCTATTAGGGTGAAAGAGCTGCGAGAGGAAACAAAATTGCTTACGAGGGAGCTGCAAATGGTAGAGGATAAGTGGGTAGAATATGGGTGCACGATTGTATGTGACGGTTGGTCTGACACACGTAGACGACCTATCATTAACTTTGTTGCTACTAGTATCTATGGTTCCATCTTTTTATGCAGTGTGGATGCTAGTGGTTTGGAAAAATCAGGCTTGTATATCTATGAACATTTAAAAGAAATCATTGGCAAGGTAGGAGAGCACAATGTGGTACAAGTTGTAATGGATAATGCCAGCAATTGTTTGCGTGCTGGTGAGATGCTAGAGGAGGAGTATCCGAAGATTTTTTTCACACGTTGCACTTGCCATTGTTTGGATTTGCTGTTTGAGGACATTGGAGCACTAGATTGGGTAGCTCCTGTTTTGCAAAAGACACAGAAAATAGTGACTTTCATCACAGGTCATCAGAGGGTGCTAGGTGTTTTCGAAAAGTGAGCAAACGTGAGCTTTTGAAGCCGGCTCAAACACGCTTTGGCTACATCTACATTGTGCTTGCAAATCTCTTGCGGGTAAAAGTTGCCCTTAGGCGGTTGGTGGTCCATGAGGAGTGGCATAACTTGAAGTCCGCATCAACTGAGGTTGGAAGAGACATTGAGCATACAATACTTGGTCCATTATTTTGGGAGGAGGCAGAGAATATTGTGAAACTATGCAAGCCCATCCTTAAGTTGTTACGAGTTGTTGATAGAGAGGGAGCCACCATGGGATTTGTCTATGAGCTAATGGACCGGATGGTTGAGGGAATACGGTCATGTACCTCTTTTGATGCCGATCGAATACGTGTGATAGAGAGCCTTTGCCTTGAGAGATGGGACATGATGCATTATCCTTTACATGCTGCAGCATTCGCTTTGCATCCACAGTGGTTGGATATGGGGCAAGAGTCCGATGTCGAGGTTGACAAGGGATGGAAATTAGTTGTTGATAGATACTCAAGTGGAAATTCAGCATATGAAGAAACATTGTTAAATCAAATGGACATGTACAGGAATGGGCAAGGGATATTTGGTCGGTCAGTGGCGCACTTGGCATCTCAGAGGCAGACGGGTGTGCGTTGGTGGGAGTCCTTTGGAGCCTCCACACCTGAGTTGCAAAGGTTGGCAATCAAGATACTTAGCCAGGGAAGTACGGCCTCTCCTTGTGAGAGAAATTGGAGTACCTTCTCCTTGATTCATACCAAGAGGAGAAATAGGTTGAGCCATCCACCCTTGACATGTTGGTCTTTGTGCATTTCAATCTTCGTGTCCTTGATAAGATCAAGGCACGAGGGTTTGAGAAGATGGATCTAACTTTGCAACAAATCGAGGAGGAGCAAGAGGAGGACAGATTGCTGGTGGTGGAGGATGAGAGAGCCGACATAGAAGAGGGCTTGGAGATACATGGTATTACCCAGGCTGCTAGGGATATTGAGACGGGCATGGCTTCCACTTCCTCTCATGCTTCGTCATCTGTTCTTGTTGACCGAGAGGATCTTGATGAGGATGAGGAAGATGTTGATTTACAGGATGATGTTGACATTGCTGAGGATGCTGATGTTGTCATACCACTTGACGACGTTTGATTTACTACATGTTTTATTATGTTATCATACTTAGTTTGGTAGTTGCTAGCCACTAGCGAGTGGCCATTTTCCAGTAGAATGTAACCAGTTGACTTAATTTTCATTTTGAGCCAAAACTTTTTTGAGGATGGATGGTTTTTATGCACTTGTTGATGATGGTGCACTCTTGTTATTCCTTCATATATCCAACTAAATTTCATTGTAATTTGTACGTATTGTTGTTTAGTGTCTACGTTGAATGCTTTTGATTGTTAAACATGCTTATTCAACTACTTTTCTATTATGTTTAAGGTTCCAACACTTAAATTAGCATTAGTTGCTTAAAAACTTGCAAAAAAATCAGAAAAAAATATAGGATTTCGTTTCAAACGTTTGAAACTTTCATTCAAACGTTTCAAATGCGTTTCAAACGTGGACGTTTGATACGTTTGAATCGTTTGAATGCAACCTTGCTCTTGGTCACCCAGACTACTTGTCGGCTAGCATCTCGTCACTGACGGCTAGGGTCCCGACGGTCAAGACACACCGCATCTCTGACAGCTTGTCAAGCGGCCACACCGGGTCACTGCTCGTGACGCACCGGTCCCAACTTGGGACGGTCACCGACCCTTGCCAACACTAGGCCTCAGGCCCTTTGGTAACCGGCCGTGCCGAGGTCATGATAGAGTCGTAACTGGACTCTAACAATCCTTCCCTCCTCTGGCAAGTCATCGGTCCTCGATGACAAACTCTGGGTAAGACTTCTGCAATGCCTGTCGCGTCTCCCAGGTAGCATTGTCACGGATGCCCTTTCCAGGTTACTAAATACTCTTGAAGGAGACGATTCCGCAATCGTCGCTCCCTTCGATCTAGGATTCTTTCTGGCCCATAATCTGTGGTGTCTTTCTCCCCTAGAGACACTAGACCTTCCACCAGGCTATCGCCATCGTGCAAACATTTCTTTAGTTTGCTAACATGGAATATTGGATGCACCTTGCATCCCACAGGTAGTTGTAGCAAATAAGCTACTTGGCTCACCTTCTTAATAATCAACCATGGTCCACAATACCTAGGAGATAACTTGGCGCACTTTCCTGTGCGTAGCACCTTTGACTTCAAAGGCTTTGACTTCAAAGGGACTAGTAAATACACCCAATCTCCATTCTCAAATTCCCGATAGGTACGGTTCTCACGAGCATAACTAGTTCTCTGCCCTAGCTACAGCCCTGGACAAGTTATCTCGTGCCAATTCTAGCTTCTGCTGCATCTGAGCCAAAAACTCTACAGCACTAGGTACCCTATGCGGAATTCCTATGATTGCAGGACTCAGTGGCCTGAAACCATAATTGAGCTCAAATGGACGCATGTCTCTTATCACTATACGCAAACTCCAATAGTGGTAAATGCTTTACCCAATCTGTTTGCGTACTACTAACATATGCCCTAATCATATCTTCCAAGATCTGATTCACTTGCTCCATCTGACCATCCATCTGCGGATGCTCAGAGCTACTCATCCGCAATTGTGTTCCCAAATTGGCGAACACCTCAATCCAGATGTTTCCCGTAAACTTGGGATCCCTGTCAGAAACAACGGACTTCAGAAGACCATGTAACCTGAATAAACAACTCAGCCACTTGCGGAGCTGTGACCTTCTTGGTCGTTGCGATGAAATGAGCCATCTTGGAAAACCTGTCTACCACTACCATAACGGAATTGAATCCATTCTGGATCTTGGATAGCCCAACAATAAAATCCAGGGAGATGCCTTCCCACCTTCATGTAGGTATCTCAAGTGGATGCAGTAAGCCCGGAGGACTTACTCTCTCGGCCTTGTTCACTTGACAAGCCGTGCAACGCTGGATGTACTATCTTATATCCCACTTCAATCGTGGCCAGAAATAATGCCTTCTCAAAAGCTCACTGGTCTTATCAATACCAGGGTGCCCTGCGCAGGGACTATCATGGCATTCATGAAGTATCTTACGACGAAGATCCTTCACGTCTGGCACGAAAACTCTTCCATTTCTCAATAACATACCATCCTTCACGGTGTATGTTAAATATGTACTGGTGTGTGCCTCTACGGAAGCGACAGCCTCGACTGACTCTTCCGTTTGGTCGGCTAACTTGCGTGCAATAGGCCACACACGCTGACAATGTGGGTCCTTTTCTTGAGCTTTCTTAATCTCCTCCATGAGACCACTGTCAACCACAATAAAGCTCATCTGATGCAGTATACGCGATAGTGCATCAGCGACCACATTTTCCTTCCCTCTTCGGAAGCGAATTTCCAAATGAAATTCCTGCATCAGCTCGGCCCACCGAGCTTGGCGGCCCTTCAAATCTGGCTGAGTGCAAAAATACCTTAAAGTACGATAATTTGTGTACACATAAAACTCGGCGCCATATAAATAATGTCTCCACACCTTGAGCGCATGTATAATCACATACAACTCTTGCTCGTGTGTAGGATATCTCTGTTGAGCTGGTGTCAACTTCTTACTCTCAAAGGCTACTGGTCTACCCTCTTGGCTCAACACTGCACCTACGGCAATGCCACTTGCATCCGTCTCTATGTCAAAAGGTTTTTGGGTATCCACAATCTTGAGGACTGGAGCCGTGGCCACAGACTCCTTCAAGTTCTCAAAACGTCGCTGAGTTTCAGCATCCCATTGAACCACAGTGTTGTTTTTCCTTAATTGGTCCGTTAAAGGAGCAGCTATCCAATAATAATTCTTAACAAACCGCCGGTAGAACTTACAAAAGCCTAAGAAAGATTGTAATTGGCGTATATCGGCAGGCCTCAACCACTTCTTACCCACATTTACCTTGGTTGGGTCAACCGAAATACCCTCAGTTGTCAGTATGTGACCCAAATACTCGACACGAGTCTTACACAACTCTGTCTTCTGAGCATTGGCATACAAGACAGAAGCTTGTAACTTGCCCAATACGGTCTTGAGATGAACCTCATGCTCCTCAACCGCTTTACTAAAAACCAATACATCGTCAATAAAATTGACGACAAACTTGCCCATATAGTCTCGCAAGACATCGTTCATGAGCATCATGAACGTGGCTGGGGCATTGGTTAACCCAAATGGCCTAACCAAAAACTCAAAATGACCGGAACGGGTTCGAAAGGCCGTCTTCTGGACATCTTCATCTCGAATCCGTATTTGATGGTATCCACTTTTGAGATCTATCTTACTGAAAATAGTTGCACCTTGCAACGCATCCAGTAGATCATCAATCCTGGGCATCGGATACCTGTGCTTTACAGTGATCTTATTCAATCCCCTGTAATCTACAGACATCCGGAAACTACCATGTTTTTTCTTAACAAGTAAAATAGGAGAGGCAAAAGGTGAATAACTCGGACGGATGTACCCCAACTTGAGATACTCCTCCAACATTTTTCCTCTTCCTCTTTTAGGCTCATTCTATAAGGAGGCCTACATACCGAACTTGCCCCTGGAATGAGCTCAATACGATGATCAACGTTCCGACTAGGCGGCAATCCCTCTGGCATATTACTAATTAGCACGTGTTTAAACTGAGTGCAGATGGACTTCTCCAACTCACTTGCTGGGTCACATCTAGGCCGTAATGAAAATGCATGTGCACTAGGGGATGCAAAAGTAAACGAAGCTTCTTGTGGTTTATTAGCGAGTGTGCTTATTTGATTATTACCAACATAAGAATCAAAACTGGAATCAACATTCACTAACAAAACCACAAATACTGAATCTCCATTCTCTTTATTTGCATACAGGTAACAAGAGGACCCTCAACAGATGGTCTCTCCCCCTTTAAGACATGAGGCATACCCTCATGCCCGAACTTATACACATGTGACTTAAAATCTATAGCGGGCTGCTTACTAGCATGCCACCACTTACCAAGTACAATATCAAACTTAGCGAGTTTAGTAATCTCAAAATCTAACTTCTCGGTGTACGTCTGAATAGTCAAGGACGCCCGAGAGACTCTTTCATCCCAAACTTTTGTTCCCTTACCATCAGGCATCTCAACAATATACCGGTAATCAGATGGAACAGTAGCTAAGCAAAACTTCCTCACCACGTGAGAATTGATAATATTATGGGAGGAACCGGTGTCAAACAAGACGAGCACGTCATGACCTTCCAACTTTCCCCTCATGCGTATCAGTTCACTATCTGGAAACTAATAAGCTTCGCGCGCCTTGGTGGACAAATAACAAACTGGTGCCTCTGGAACAAGCTTCCGCACCGAAATAGTCATGACACGACGAGTGTCCTCATCATCACTTACCAACAAGTCATCCAAAATTTCCTCATCCTTGCCCTCATCTTGACGTTGCATAGTATGGAGCTTCTTGCCCGTACGTCGAGGACAATCTTTGAAAAGATGCTTGCCAAGACAAAAACTTTCTAGCCACCGTTCTCTCTTTCCAGCGATAAGATAGCCTGTAAGAGGGTGCTAGATCAGTGCTAGAACAGCACTCCAACTTCTGCCACGTTTTGGATATTTGTGTGTGCTCAACCAGCGCTGGAACAGCTGTGAAAATGCGCTAGATCAGCGCTCCACTCTCTTCCCAATTCAGATGTTGATAAATCTTTTCAATAGCACTGGAACAGCTGGAGAAGGTGCGCTAGATCGGTAGCAGATTGGTGCCCCCAAAACTCTTTGAGTTTGAATCTATTTCCCTCCTTTTCAGCGCTGGAAAACTGGTACAGGAGGGCGATGGCGCATCTGATTTCTTTTTTGCCAAGTTTTCTCCTTCAAAACGGGTTTTTGTGGGCTCCTTGTATGCTGGAACAGCAGCGCTGGAGGCCCACATTTCTTCTCCAATCTATCTCCACGTTTTCTCTCTCAAAAACAAGCAAAATTTGACAATTTTTACACTTTCTCTCTCTAGAACGACGTTTTCCCTCTCTAGAACGAGGCTCTGATACCAATTGTCACAAGCCAGTCTCTCCAATCTCGTGAATCCTAGAAGCCGGTGTGTAGAATGAACCTCCCAACCATAGGCACCCCCTCCTTGAGTCCTTCTACCTGCTATTCCCGTCAACTGGCACATGGCATCCACCTGTGGGTGATCAGTGCACTTGGCATGCCTGGCCCCTGTGACCTGTGAATACTGAGTGACTCCTAGGGTACCACCCCCGTGCCCCGCCAAAGACCTGTGACCCTCTTGGTCACCCAGACTACTTGTCGGCTAGCATCTCGTCACTGACGGCTAGGGTCCCGACGGTCAAGACACACCGCACCTCTAACAACTTGTCAGTGACGCACCAATCCCAACTTGGGACAGATGTCCTCGTCGGTCACCGACCCTTGCCAACACTAAGCCTCAGGCCCTTTGGTAACCGGCCATGCCGAGGTCATGATAGAGTCGTAACTGGACTCTTAACTTATTCCCACGCTTGTCGACTCCTTTCCACATTGGGTATTCATATTACTGACCTACCGCTTGGTACTCATCAATATGTTCGAGGCCATCTGTATAGGGCGTATCTTCATAGCACTTGGCAGGGTCCAATAGGGGGGGTGAAGACTGAGTTTTATCGTGCACATTTTCTCTCTCGGGATCCCGCTGGGTGTCCTATTGTACCTGGGTATCTGGTGGAGAGTATCTCACATAGACTGTGGATAGTGATGGGTCAGTTTCGGTCCTCTCAACAGCTAGCCATTGAGGGGATCTGTGGTATGTGTGATACACACGAGGTAGAGGATGAGTTTCATTTTCTCTTCAGATGCCCTGCTTACTATGAGATCCGAGGAAGATATTATTGCTTGTTTCGAGATCACCCAGTCACACTCTCTACTTTGATATCGTATGAGGACCCAGATCTGTTGCACTGATGATTCGGGAGATGTTAGACTTGCGTATGGTGAGGCTAGACACAAACACCCTCCCCTTGATACAGTTGAGCAACAGGGAGTGCTTATCTCGTTGGAGACAGAGATAGGAGAGTAGTGATTCTGACGGAGAGGCTGAGATTCCAGATGCTTCCATACATAGACGACAGAGACAGTGTAGACGCCCAAAGAGACAGCCAGCCCACAAGCCACAGCCTACAGCCCACTTAGAGACAGAGGTCCGCAGCTCATTCAGCGATAGTGTCGCAGCATACTATACACCATTATTTTACAGGTGAAGGGACGTCTATTGTACCATGATGATAGACGGTGATTGTGCTAGCCATCAGTTTCTGTTTTTGCAGTTATTCTTTCTTTTAGATGGTTTGAGCTTTTAAGCTCCCACTGTGCATACTTGACATGTACCTTTTTTATTAGTCCTATGTACCTTAGGGTCTCTCCCTCTCTCTCTCTCTCTCTCTCTCTCTCTTTCTCTCTCTCTCTCTCCCTCCAACTATGGCACCCTGATCTGCGACCTGACTACTCCAGCCTCCATGCACTGAGCCCTGATCATGCTACAGCCTTGTTCCAGTTATGGTGCCCTTTCTCGCACCCTAATTCTACTGCCTCCACCCTCATATTTGTGCCGTGGCCTCAAAGATGAGTATAAGGTAGAGGTTCAGAGAAACTCGCCCACTACCCTAGAGCAAGCTCTCACATATGCTCAAATCTATGATGATTCAGTGGGTAGGAAAAGGGCGAGACAACATCCTCTTTCTAAGCAGCCTCCTCAGAAAGAATTTCGATTTAAAAAGAAACTTTAAAAAAGAAAAAAAGAAGATAAAGTAAAAGGTGAAGCTCCTCAGAAACGCCCATCGCTCATACAGCCCTTAAAACCAGACGATTTTGAGAAAGCCAAACAAGAACGTTTGTGCTTTGTGTGCATGGGCAAGGGACACACAGTCAGACAGTGTCCTAAGGGGCCTTTCATTAAAAAAGATAAGAAAGATAAAAAACAAGTCCATCTTGTTCAAACTATATGTTTCCCCAGTGACTCGGCAGCTTCTGAGATCAAAGTGTATCATGAAGATCATGAACACTGTTGCCAGCTGACCTCTACAATGCTAGCGAGACCCTTCAGCTTTGGGCCGCATGACCTATTACATATGCATGGAAAAGTTGGTAACCAGCCAGTAAGAGTTATGGTTGATGATGGGGCAACCCATGATTTCATCAACTACACCCTGGTTAAAAAGCTTAAACTACCAGAAATACCTAGTCAGCACAGGTACATAGTTTCATTAGCTAAGGGTGAAGATAAAAAAATATGGGAAACTATGGTAAGTAAGTTAAATCTTGGTATTCAGGGGTACCAAGATGAAATAAACTTTCAGATAATGCACCTGGATCGAACAGATATTGTTCTCGGGAGAGATTGGCTCTACAGTTTAAGACCTTCCCTCCACAGAAACTATCAGGAGAACACCCTCAGCTTTCAGCATAAAGGCCGAGAGATCCAGTTGCATGGGGAGCATGATGTTCCCAACAGCCCTATGATCTGCAATTTAGAGCTCTGTCAGCTAATCGGGGACGAAGACCATCAGGTATTCTTATGTGACTTTCAGTTTATTCCTGAAGTTTCTATTTCCAATTCTATTCAGCAGAAAATCAGTAAATTAGAAACTTTATTGTCTAAATTTAAAGATGTTTTTCCTGAAGATTTGCCACATGGTTTACCACCTAGCAGAGAGGTAGATCATGTAATAAACCTAGTACCAGGTACAGCACCTGTTTCTAAACCTCCGTATCGGGTCAGCCGAACAGAGGATGAAGAAATAACTAAGCAGTTAACAGATTATCTTGGGAAAGGCCAAATTCAGACCAGTAGTTCACCATGGGCCTCACCAGTCCTATTGGTGAAAAAGAAAGAGGGGTCTATGCGTCTTTGCGTAGATTACAGAGCCCTCAATAAAGTCACAATTAAGAATAAGTATCCTATGCCTTGGGCAGACGAGTTGTTTGATCAACTCGACGGGGCTAAGTTTTTCAGTAAAATAGACCTCAGATCGGAATATCATCAAGTCCGTATAAAGTCGGAAGATGTCCCGAAAACAGCTTTTAGGACTCGTCATGGTCATTATGAGTTTAAGGTGATGCCATTTGAGCTCACAAATGCTCCAACTACCTTTATGACCTTGATGAACAGTGTCCTTAGACCATACTTGGGTAAGTTTGTAGTCGTATTTTTAGATGACATCCTCGTCTACAGCAAAACAAGGAAGGAGCATCTTAAACACCTCAGAAAGGTGTTTTGACTGCTTAGAAAGCGAAAGCATAAGCTTTATGCTAAAGAATCCAAGTGTGAATTCTTCGTTGAAGAAGTAGCTTATTTGGGTCACATTATCTCAGCAGATGGGATTAAGATGGACCCTAGTAAGGTTAAAGTTACAAGCTAAGATTCACTAGCTATAAGCCAGTAAGGAAACTGAAAAAGAGATGGACACTTATCGCAAATAGTCGCATCATACACGTAACCATCAACCATATGTGCAAGGTGCAGAAAATATAGCATCGGAAGACCAGCACCAAAAGAGTAGGAACATAAGCAGGATAACAGGCACGTTGTAACAGCATGGAAAAGCAAGCGATATGCCAGGAAACATGGAGCATAAAGAGATCATTCTGACAAAGGATAGCTAAAATGGAGAAAGATGCACCAGCATGGTCAAAAGCCCAAGGTATCCATAAGGCCCATGAATGAGAAGTAGCAATGGCACACGGTACCCTCAAGGCCCATATCACGAGAAAAGCAGCATGCCAAAAGCTCCAGAAGGTCCAAGAAATCAATGCATCAGCTAAAAAGACATGATGCATGAAAACAATAGCAACAAATCTAGAAATAGTAGAGGCCCAAACTGAAAAACTGTAGCCGAAAAACTCATCCAGAAAAACCTCATATGAACATACCAATCTATCATAGGATACACCAAAAATGGATGGAGAATCGGATGACTCATCAGAACTGGCTGCAAGTGTAATCCAAAGTACACACCAGGCGCACAAGTGAGGAATAGAAGAAATGCACTCGAACGAGGAACAGGATCCGCAACATCAGTAGCAAGCATTGGAGCAATATCCACGTGTATCTGGGAATGAGTATCAAAGCACATATGAGCAACACTGAAGTATATGGCGACAACATCCCCAAAAACTATCCAAGAGAGGAGAAGGAACTCTCTCAAGGTACCCTGATGGTCTCAGAACACCAGAACAAAGTGGCAACTCAGCATCGGAGACCAAGCAATATGGAGCAACCCGAAATGACGGGGAACCTGAAGATCACCCGGACAAATAGTAACTGGAACGGAGGCAATAACCCAAGCCATCAGGATATGCCAAGCCTGACAATGAGCAACAATCCAAGGAACACATAGAGAAACACATGCATAATCATAGAGATATCGGCACCATAGGCGATCAGTAATATGGATAAACCAGCACCAATCAACAGGTCCAAATGAAAACCAAGCTATATGTAATAACCAGGAATGCCATATAGCCATAGCATCGGCATGGACTGCGGGAAACCTATATGTAGAAACACAAGGAGACTGAAGGATCCCCGTATACTCATCTAGAAAGATCCCAACATATAAATACCCTAGATAAGTAATAGTGACCATCTGGCAAATATCCTCGGATGGAAAATGTGTAACGGTAAGGGTGAAAGGCTCATGAATCATGTCAAGAACCGTAGAAATATCATGAGGCAGATAACAAACCTCAAGCAGAGATCCATGAATAAAGCGAAAGAAGATACACCTGATCACCAATAGCGAGGGAACCAGCAAACGTGGACCTGTGAAGGACCCCATAGAAATCAGCAGGAACATCGGCCATAACGGACTCAAGAGATGGAGATATAGAGACCAATGGAGAAGATACTGCACCAACCACCGAACCAGGAGGACTATCTGAGGTAGGCGCAAAAGCAATAGTAGAAATACCACCAAGGTATATGGCCTCAATATCAATGAAACCAAGAATGACCACCGAATACGATATCTGTGAATCAAGGCATATAGGCGCAAGGCACGTAGCAACAACCTGTAAATCCGGAGCAGCATCAACCTGAGTAAGAGGACCCATGGACGGTGAAAGTGAAGCAGCAACTAATGTACTCTGAATGGAAAGAAGAGCTGCATCATGAGCCTTTGGCAAGCTACGCATAAACTGCTTCCCGGTAACCAACTGATAGTCACTTTGGGAATCAATACCAAAAAGTAAATGATGTCGACCAACATGTGTAAAAGACAGTGTCTGCTGAGAAAGATCCACATCAACAATACCAAGTGACGAAAACCAATCTGCACCAAGAATCTGCCTGTCCAGAGAAGTCACCAATGCTATAGTCCAAGCCCTGAAACATCTGAGAACTGGAAAAAGAATGGGAACGAGCAACCTCGACACTGAGAGACTGTGTAGCAGAAATAGGTGTAGCACGAATCCTGGTGGAAATGTAACTGCTAATAAATGAATGTGTACAACCCGTATCCACCAAAGCAATATACTCTCGCCCCAAAATGCGAACACGTAACCGAATAGAACGAGAACCAGGACGCCCACCAGCCCAAGTAGCATAAGCAAGCTGTGCATGGCAAGCGGCGGAAGCAGGATCATCAGGAAGCGGGTCAGTCGGCTCATCAACCGAATGTGGGTCAGGAGTATCAAGAATCTAGATATAAATATCAGAATCATCAGGAGTAAGAGCCTCTGGTAAAAAACAACGGTAGGAGGACCAGGAGGAACGGTAGTAGAAGAAGCCAAAGTAGGAGAAGCAGTGGAATGAGAGCAAGAAAAACGAGAAGAAGTGGATAACTCAGGATACTTATGCTGCAAGGTAGTAGCCAAGGAGATAGCATCTGAGAGAGTAAGAGGCTGAAAAGATGAGACATCATATCGTAAGGTGTCTCTAAGACCGGCAAGAAAACGTGAAATAAGCTCTGTAGGATGAAGATCAGTAAAAAGGTAGGAAAGCTCAATAAACTGATCAATATAAGCAGTCAAATCACTAGTATGGCGAAGGCTACGAAACATATCACGTTGGCGAACCAACCACTGTGGGTCAATCATAGCCATACGAAGATCCTGACGAAAAGTGGGCCGTATATGTGACGAGTAGGCTCAGAGCGATAAACACGCCACCAAGTCTGAGCTATACCATCTAAATGTAATGCGGCCAACTGCACTTTCTGGGTTTCAATCTGGGGATATATAAGAAAATAGGTCTCTAATTTAGAGAACCAATTTTCCAAGATATTCTCGTCAGACGAACCAGAATAAGTAGTAAGCTGGATGCGATCATGAAAATCACGAGTAAGCTGGATACGATCACGAAAATCACGAGCAAAATGGGGCTCAGGATTACTTGAAAAAGTAGGAGAAGGAAATCCCGGTGGTGCGTAGGGAAATCCAGGTGGTGGTACAGAAGACCTGAAAGGAGACCCATAAGGACTAGCACTATATGAAGGGAGACCAAACGTACTACCAAAAGCACCTCCTGAAGATGAAGCAGGAGCAAGCGTACTCAAAACAGGAAATAAAGGTGCTTTTCCAAGATGATAAAGAATGTCTGGGGGGATGGTATCCCTTCGTGGTAGGATAGTCTTAAGGCTAGAAAGAACACGATCAATACAACTCTCAAGATGATCCATGCGGGCATCAATATGTGTAAAACGATCATCTAAAGAGCTCTGCGGTGGGTTTTCTGAAGTTGCCACAGGGACTAAGGAAGAGACAAAACCTGAGGGAGAGGACATTTGTCGTCACCCCAACTTAGTCTAACTTCCAAAATCACCAAAAATGGCACAGAAACAGCCAATCAAGATGGATAATAATCAGAAAATAAGGGGCTGAGAAAGTAGAATAATGGACAGCAAATGTGCAAGGCCAATAAGTTAACAAAATGAAAAAAGGTAGGAGGGTGTGAGACAACAAAATAACAAATATGAGAGGGAAATAGGAGGCTGGAAAAAGAGCAATATGTGAACAAAAAGAGAGCAAGTAGGTGCAAAAAGGAAGTACAAATGGGCGCAAGCAATAACTGGGTGGGTGCTGATCCATTGCCCAATCAATAGTGCCAACAAAGAGAGGTAAAAAAGCTGAAGATATGACAGAATAGATGCACCAACCAGCCATCAATCCGAATCCTCAACTCGCGCCAAATAAGCTGAAAAAAGTGCTGAAAGAGGGCGCTAGACAGCCGACAAATAATCAGCAAAATGAGCAGCAAGTCGATGGAGAAATCCGTCGAGAATGGTGAGATAATAGGGCGCTAGGCAGCAACTACCAAGATCCACAATATGCTGAAAAATAGGCTGGAAAGGGTGCTGAAGTAAGGCGCCGATCAGCCCCAATCAATAGCCGAAACGGACAGCAAGTCGATGAAAAGAACCGCTGAAAATGAGACGGTAATAGGGCGCTGGACAGCCTCCAATCAATATAAAAAATGGACAGCAAATCGGTGATGAAAAGTGTCGAAAATGATGAGGTAGTAGGGCGCTGGGCAATTGCTACCAAATCTGCAAAAACAATGAAAATCTGCCGAAAAAATGGACAAAAGTGATGGGTTACCGCTGAAAATGAGACGGTAGTAGGGCGCTGGACAGCCTCCAAAAATGGACAGCAAATCGGTGACGAAAAGTGTCGAAAATGATGAGGTAGTAGGGCGCTGGGCAACAGCTACCAAATCTGCAAAAACAATGAAAATCTGCCGAAAAAATCGACGAAAGTGATGGGTTACCGCTGAAAATGAGACGGTAGTAGGGCGTTGGGCAATAGCTACCAAATCTGCAAAAACAATGACAATCTGCCGAAAAAATCGACGAAAGAGCTTTGATGCTCTCAAAACAGCCTTAGCTACAGCACCAGTTTTAAAAGTCGTCGACCCCAATCAGCCATTTGTGGTCGAAACAGATGCTAGCGACTTTGCAGTTGGTGCTGTACTAACTCAAGGTGAACGACCAGTTGCGTTCGAGAGTTAAAAACTCGAGCCAGCTCAGACTAGGTACAGTGCCTATGAAAAGAAACTCTTTTCTATAGTTCATGCCCTTAAGACTTGCAGGCATTATTTGTATGGTGCCAACTTTGAGGTCCTGACAGACCATGAAAGTCTCAGATACCTTTGCAATCAACCTGAGCTTAGAGGTCGGAAAGCTCGTTGGGCAGAGTTGATACAAGAGTTTGATATGTCTATCAGATATAGACGGGGGAAATTCAATACAGTAGCAGATGCCCTTAGTAGAATGCCTATGATAAACGAGCTGAGTTTCACTCAGATTCGTAATGAGTTACTCGAGTCCTTGAGAGGAAAGTGCCAGCATGATGCATTCTTCTCTACTATCTGGAACTCAGTCCAGCGCAGACAGTTACAGACTCTAGAATTAGTTCCCGGGGCTGGTGCCAGTTCATCCAAGAATACGACAGCTTCCGTTGAGGATGATGATGAGTCCGAGTATACGTCAGATGACGTTGAGGATTCTGAGCCTGTATTACCCAAGCAAACCCCAGGGGTGGAGGGTCAACTAACTCAAGGATTCAAATGGAAACAATATTCCATTCAGGATGAGTACTTGCTCTATAGAGATAGAGTATGTGTCCCCAATTCAGAGGATTATAGGCAGCAGGTCCTATATGAGTGTCATGACAATCCTAGTGCAGGGCACCCAAGCATACAGAAGACCTATGAGCTTCTTCGTAGGCAATTTTTCTAGCCCAGGTAAATAAAGCAGAGCATTTAAAGGCAGGATGGTTATTACAGCCCTTAGATATACCAGCTGGTAAATGGGAGAGTATCTCCATGGATTTTATAGTAGGCCTGCCTAAAACCCAAAAGGGTAATGACGCTATATGGGTCAAAGTTGACCGTCTGACCAAAATGGCTCATTTTATTCCAACCAAAACAACCGTTAGAGCTCTAGAGTTAGCGAGGTTGTTTGTAGACGAGCTATTTAAATTGTACGGTCTACCTTCCGGCATAGTCAACGACCGGGACAGTAAGTTTAATGGAAATTTTTGGAGGGCAGTATTCCATCATCTCCATACTAAACTTAATATGAGTACCACCGACCATCCACAGACGGACGGTCAAACAGAAAGAGTAAATCAGGAGCTGGAGGATATGCTTCGCGCATACGTCAGCAAGAAGCAGACTAATTGGGAGGAGTATCTCTTGATATTAGAGTTTGCTTATAACAGTACCAAACATTCAGCTACGGGATACAGCCCATTTATGCTAATGTACGGTTTTCAGCCACGCTCACCCACAGCTGTAGGGTTCAAACAAGAAAAAGTTGAAGCAGCCAGAAACTTTTTAGAGGATCTAAACCAGATGATAGAACATGCTAAGCATAGCATTAGGCAGTCCCAAGATCGAACTAGGCATTATGCAAATCCACGCAGACGGGATGTGCAGTTCTCCGCTGGTGAGAAAGTCTACTTGAGAGTCCACACCTCCAGAGGCTGGATACGTCTATTGATGATCTCTGGAAAGAAGTCACGGTTATCAAAAGCGAATTTTCTTCTCATACGGCTACTTCCGCTAAGATCCAACATCTTGAAAATCAAGTTGAGCAACATCATACTGCTGTCCAAAACTGGGCAGATGTACTTAAAGGTTCAAATACTACTGTTCCTCAACCTCCATCTTCATTTATCTAAGCTATGTTCACTGAGAGCTGTCTGTGAGAGCAGAAAGCTCTTAATGTTCGGGTTAAAGGTATTACGAATTCCCAGGATGCTATTAGCGAAGCTAAGAAGTTTTTAGAAGAGACTCTTCAGCACCACAACAAAGGCATGGAAACTGCTTGGCGGCCTAAGAGGGATCAAGGTACTCTTGTTATACGCTGCAACTATGATATTATATAACTGCTCTCACTGCCACTTCATGACCTTGCACCTTCCTAGAGAGCTTGCATGAATAACCACCATCAATCTCCCTGCCATGGATAGCTTCCTCTCTCCTTCCAGCCTCAAACTGCACACAAACTATATTGGTTCTGTATTGGGTATGCATCACGTTTCAGGACCCCACAAGAAACATTACTTACTTTTTGAAACATCCCATAAAAAGTTTAGAATGCCCAGAATGTGGAACTCAACAGAAGCCACAACATATGCAAGTGTCTGATGTGTAGCTTAAAACCTCCAATAATATCACTGATGAAGCAACGGATACAATGAATGGTGCAAGGACAAAGGATGATAAAAACCTACTTCATGCTTAAAAAACTGATTTCCAGAACAAAGTCACAGGGTCAAACAAATGAACTTCTACTTTGGCAGTTCTAGCACATTGTATAAAAGTTATCAGCAATACTTTTGTCTTCTCATTGCCTTTATCATTACACATCAATTTTCACCAGGATAACAAGCACAGGAGACGAATTCAAATCTTTAACATGGCAATTAAAGTCATAGCAATGTAGTCATGACAAGAAAACAAACACCAGAACCAGGAGTACAATTGCAGGCAGTTTGAATGATTACCTCCGTTCCCATGGCGACATTTTCAAATCCTTTTTCAATGGAAAGATGTACAGACATAGACTCTGCTCCTGGCATCATCAAAGAAATCATAGAAAGAAGTCCTTGCGATTGACATTCTGTGACAAGAACTTTCCCTAGCCTGAAGTT
Organism: Diphasiastrum complanatum; assembly: GCA_029204225.1. Classification (NCBI taxonomy): domain Eukaryota; kingdom Viridiplantae; phylum Streptophyta; class Lycopodiopsida; order Lycopodiales; family Lycopodiaceae; genus Diphasiastrum; species Diphasiastrum complanatum. The sequence goes on from CM055099.1 coordinate 23,922,504, forward strand.
GACGTCTATTACATTAGATGTTGTTCTGGAAGTAACTTCAGCTCTACTTGCTTTTGAAAATAAACGCTTTGCCATAACAGGTTCCTCATTCAAAGAACAAGGTGACGAGGATGATGCTTCTTTGGTGCTAAATTGTGAGCTCAACTCCTCGTAGGAAGTTCCAACTTTCAAGCGGTCTGATGTTTGTAATTTTTCTTCGTATTCATCTTTATCAACTGATTCTCCATGGTCTTCTTCTCTATGAGAAGCACTTAAAGGAGAAGTCTCAAGTCCCATGATAGTTCCAGTAAAATAATCTACACCTACTTCAGTAAGTATAGAACCCACAGCATCCTGGTCAAGTCTGGATTCAAAAAAATCTCCAGAAAGTGAGGAGATGTCCTTCTCATTATTGGTGTGCATAACTGACTGAAGGTTGAGAGCCTGCCGCTCAGCATAAGTCAAATTCCCTTGATCCAGAATGCAAAGTCGTGCTTGCTGCAAAGAAGCATAAATTCTTGGAAAAAAACTCTCTCCCAAGGTACAACTTATGTCAAAACTAGTCGCATAGGCATGCCCCTCAACAATTGGAGCAGAAAGTATTGTCGTGAACTTGGGCTTCCCATTTTTTGCATGAACCTTTCCCACATTGGCTACACCAAAATTGGAATCACTTTGTTCCAAGACTGTTTGACTTGTATTATTGATAATTTTCCTTGAACTTCCCAGAAGAACATGCAAAAGACTGCAGCTAATGCTACTTACAAGAATGTATGAAGAAAGTTGCCATGGTGTTGACAAAGAGTCTTCAGATACATAATCAAAACATCTATCCTGAGAAGTAGAATAATCCGTGTCTGACAATGGAGACTGCCATCCCTTTTCTGAGTGTGAGTTCTTTAGTGTACTTTCTGGTCCAGCTCTGGAAATATCAAAGATTGTGTAAAGATCAAAAAGGGCACTCCTGTAGATTGAGAATGCCTGCAAAGACAGTAACATCATAAGCATGTATGGCACATGTACGGGGTACCCTACGTGCCAGTATAAACCAGAAAGAAGAAACTACTACAATTAGGTCCCAGGCCCTGATTTAAGTGGCTTGAACATAGTGCACACGGAAAAACCAAGCCGATTTTTCACCTTCGCCAATAAAGTCTAGGTGCTTTTATAGTTAAAGATCTTCATTCAATTTCAGGTTGCTCCTAAGTTTATTGATGTGTCTGGTGTTCCAGACTTCGCAACCTGTTCCTACCAAAGCTAGTAAAAATGTACTGCTGGAAAACGTATTCAAATATTCATCAGAAACTACTTCAATACTGCCCCCCCAGCCGGTTTTGAATTTTCTTAACACCAACCACCGCCCCCACCCCAAACATATTATGAACCCTAAGAACGTGCAGCCTGTTTGATGGCATTACCAGGCAGTTTAATGGATCTGGCAAAAAACTAGCAGATGTTTAGGGATCAATTTTACAAAAAGAGCAGTAGCTGTTTGATTCCATAGCTGAAAATGCAGCCCCCAAGCTTTTTTAAAACCCTAAGAACCTCCTATCAAGCAAAAAGGGTGAAGAAAACATAGTATGAGCCTGTCTTTAACCCTAAAAATACGCCTGTTTCAATGATCCTATATGTTATGCAAATCAATTTCTTGCTACATCGATTTCTTCCTGCATTTGCTCTATCCCTGAAGGCATCTCTTTGAATACCCTACACCCCCCAAAAAAAAATTCAACTTCCAAATTTTTTAACAAAAAAAAAAAACAGTATGTACTAAAAAATATATATTCAAGGCCCGTTCCAGAATGTGTTCCATTACAGAATGGGCAACTACGATTCCAGATTAGAGATCTTGGCTGACAAAAGAATTTCATCTTAATCAAGCACATGAATTTTCATTTGACCTTTTCCTTGAATAGCGATTCATCAAAGACATTAACAGAACAGCTTTTTCTCAAGGAAAGATAACAAAGTCTGTAGGTATAGAAGCATTCAGTAAAAAATTTGGTAAGTACGCGGGCTAAAGATCAAATCTAGATATCTCTTCAATCATGTAGCACAGAGTTGTGCATAATCTCTCAATGAATGCCCCTTCATCTTTCAAAAAACAGCTCATACCATTAGTTGGCTATATAGCTCTTATGACCTCAAAGGAGACAGAGGACACACAAGTAGCATTCTTGATTGCCAAGAATCACATTCACATGTCCAGCATACCTGAAGGATCAGCAAGATTTCATCAACGTATAAATGGACTGTCAAAGCCGAAATTTTACAGCTGACATCTGCTGAGAGAGTGTAGAAAGCACTAAAAAGTGAGTAGAACTCATCCCTGCAAGTAGCAAACAATCAAGTACGTTCAAGCAGAGCCTCTCCAGAATGCAAACATTTTGATCTCTATTGAATATCCTCCGGCTTAACCACTCTGATAAATAATGATAAAGAATATCTTTTTTGATGAGATAATAGCTCTTTACTATGTGATAGTCTCAAAAAACAGTTGCTAAAGCCAAGGACTTGTTAAATCTAATTCGTGAGTACATGAAGAAGGCTTGTTAAATCTAATTCGTGAGTACATCTAAAATCCCAAACTATAGTAAGCTATATCTGGATAAAACAATTCTCCTCTGGTGTCAGTGATTAGACCAACTTTCTGCAAAAAATTTACCTGCACAGTGAAGCTTCCATCAGTATATTGCAAGGTCTCAGCAGAGGTACCACTTCTTTATTTATGCTGTTTATCTCAAGCACTACCCTGACACTGGCTACAGAAAACAAGAGGTTATTTCCAATCTGCTTGTGGTCTGAATAAGCATCCAGGACTACATCTTCCGCTAGGTGGGCTAATTTTGGTCTCCGCAACCACTGCCTTTTATCCGAAACCCTGGATTTGGCAAACTTATCTACAACTTGAGGACAGGAATTATCATCAGCTTTAGCAAAAGCTGGCCACATGGAAAGCTCTAACATTTGACAATCAACAAGCAACACAAGTTCTATGCCAGCTTTTAATATCCCAGCAGCAGCTTTTCTAGTGACTGTCTTTTCTTGCTGCAGACAATTTTCAAGAGTTGTTTCTGGCACCACTAATCTGAGTTTAGGGTTCTCCAATACTGCAGAAAAATATATCAAGGAGCATGGGACCAAACATGATAAAAATTTCTCAACCTTTTCCACACACGTTTTACCCCAACTCCAAAGAACCTCCATTGGAAGACTTGAATGACCCAAGGACTCGACTTCATGTGGACAATTGAGGACAGTGGCAGATGTTGAAGGACCATCACCCTTAAAGCAAACACAAAAAATAGAACCTGCATCTTCGAGTAGCGATGGTTTTATAGAGCAGACAATTTCGCCCACTATAAGCATGGAACTGATTGTATTTGCTTGTGAATTTGTTTCAAGCATGTTGGCATTGGGACTCTGAAGATCTGCTACCAAGAAAGGCATTTCAGAGTTTTGGACAGGCACAAACACATGAGAGAGACATGGATCAAGCGTACTATCCATAAAAAGCTCATCCCTTTGAGCATGATTTTCCAATCCCCATCCACACCATTGCTTTGTCTTGAGACCTTTTAAAATCCAGTCACTAGTTTGGAAGGCAGAGTTCAACGATAATCCGTCAAGTTGCTTCCCTGAGTAAACATTTTCAGAAATACAGGAACTGGAGAAGAATGTAAATAAATCATTTCCTCTGACAGTCCACCTATCAAATTTCGAATGTTTCTTTGTGATTCGCAAAAGTTGCTCTTCTTCTTTTATCTCATTGGCAAACTTTGCAGGCACAACAGACACAAGGCTACCTGCAACTTTGCCAGATATCAACCGCAATACAGTTGCATCACACTTTATTCCATAACATAAGGAATATCTCTCGAGTGTAAAAGATATCGCAGGCTGGCTACTCCTGGATTTATTTTTAAGTGAATCCTTCTTGAGGAAAACTTCATTTTCAATAGCACGGGCAACTGTCAAAGATCCCCTGCAAATGTGAATACTAAAAAACACTTGAACAGAATGAGCAGTCACTGTCTGTTCATCTATGTCTTGATTCAAAAGAGGAGCACCATCCCCACTGTCCAGGTTTTCATCACTGCTTCTGTTTCTACAACATTTGGATAGAGACATTATTCTTTTCCAAACGATTTGTGACATTTCATACATTAGCCGTCCATAAAGAGCTAGATGATCTTTCAGAATTTCCTTATAAGGTGCCTTCATCTCTGAAACAGGAGCATCCGCTTCGATAGTGCTCGCAGCAATTCTATGGAAAGCTATGGTGCGTGCTAAAGCTACAGCTTCCACAGGTAAAAGCTTCTCCACCTCAGCCACTGCATTTGAGAATTTTTCCACACAACTATGCTCCCATTTTTTCTTGTCCTGAAAACTGGAAGCCCCAGTCTGTTGCTGATCTCTCCATCCAATTTCACGAAGCCAAGCACCATAAAGATATGCATACCTTTGTCGAACAGATCCCGATTGCAAAACTTGAAATAGTCGATGACCAGGTGTAAGTTGGATAGCTTTTATGACTGCTAAATTCCATAGCTCCTTCGCACTCCTTTTGGGAGAAATTTGACTTTTCTGTTGCTTTTGCAGAGAGTAATCCGTACTTTCTACAGCTGAGCCTTGCAGCTCAGCAATGAAGACCAGTAAAATTTCTAAATCTCTATTATCAAGGCCAAGTATGACATCAGGAATGTCAAAGTCCAATCCATGAAAACAGGTTTGATCATATCTTAAAGAAACCTGTAGGGCCTCAAAAATCAAAACTTGATTTGTTTCATTTAAAAGTGCAGAAGCTGATGCTTCATAGTCATTGCCTAAAACTTCACGTGTTGAAGAAGAGAGTTCAGCAGTATTAGATTGTCCAATCTCATCACTTGCAGCTTTACTTTCCAGCTGTAAGCATAAACCGTGGGCACTGCAAAACTTTGTTAAGAAAAGGCCATCTTTTGCTGAAAAATGGATATATTTCCAGCATGATTGAATAATCTGAATCAAAACTGCGGCAAATAGTCCACCAGAGAAAGTAATCCCCTTTTTATTCCCTTCCAGTAAGATCAATGTGTTGAGAGAAACAATGCATCCATGATGCATCTTCTTCTTAAGATTTGTGACCAACTCTAATGAGCATTTATGCAGCTCAAGCCTCAAAATACAAAGTGCCAATTCTGTTACAAAGCCTATGTAAAAACTGCTCGAACCCTTTTGTTCACAAAGTCTCATGGCGACCGCATGTTTTGCAGCACCCTGCAGTTTGGCATCATCACATTGAAGCACAAAGTTTGGTTACATTCTTTCCATTTATCTGAGCCAAAAGACATCTATTTTTCAGAGCAGTTAGCATAGAACCATAGTCTCAAGTCGATTTGACTTGAGCCAATTTGAATCGCCATGGAACAATTCAATTTCTTCTTCAAGTTCGAATGGTTCTACTGTAAAATGATTGAACTGATTAGCTTTCCAAATTTTCAAAATAATACAACTGAAAATCTCTTTTAAAAAAAATCCATACAAAAATTGATGCGATGTGATTCATAATCTTTGTTACTATACATAGAACCAACAATTCCTTCTACTTCCAATTTGTGTTTTCTCTTAAATACGGTCCTAGTATCTGTCAGCACAAATCATCCAAAAAGTGGATGGTGGAAATTGAGTTTTCGGACCCCCGATTATCAACTGTAATATTCTGCCCTAATTTTTTCCCTGCAATTTGATTGGTGAAATTTTGTTGCCCTAAGAATAGGGAGCCCTCATGGCTGAAATCCAGAATGCTGATAGTAAGTTTTAACTTTTAAGAAAGATTTTTGCTACTCACTCAGCTTGATAATGTGCGTTTCTCAGCATGTTACGGAAAGTATGGCGCATCCTCATCTCACTGCTACCATGGCTCAAATTTAGGAACTCACCAATACTCTCCATAATGTTTGTCAACTTGAATCTTATATAAATTGACAGTCCAGATTTAGCTTGGGGACCACCATTACCTGGGACATACCAATGAGAACTGATTTTTTTCTGCAAATTTGATTGCTGTAATTTTTAGCCTTGAAAATACGCAGCCTCCATGGATGGATTCATGAAAATACCAAGACCTCATGGATGGAATTTTGTCCTGTAATGGAGTATGTGAGTCTCACATAATTTTAATGTAAGAATTTTTGCAGCACACATTATGCTGGATAAGATGTATTTTTTTTCACTTTGTAGGGAATAACGGCTCATCCTCTCAGCTGGCCACTACCATGAATTGATAAGAGGACTCACGATTATATCCGACATCTTCCCACACGTGGTGAGTTGGTGTATTGTGCTCGGATTGGGCTCGGCCACCTATTCTCTCTGATCCTACCGATTGATAATACCAAAAAGCATTATATCCTGACAATATCCCTCCAAACACGCATTGTGTAGTCCATAATATGCCTCTAAATGCGCATTATCTAAGTTCCTCTTCAATTCCTCACTCTCCAAGACTTCTTTCTGCAAAATTCCAAGGCTAAAGATTGAAATGAGCCCATCAGTTTGCATGTAAACTGTGAGAATTCAGGTCTACTAAAAGAGTGCAGACCTGAGGATCAATATGAGTTAGAGCTTTCATTCGCTTTTGCTGCTCCCTTTGCTCTTCTTTCCCTATCCAATAGCTATCTCCAGCAGGCCTACAAAAGCTCTTCATAGCTTCAGGCTTCATACTTGGTAAAATTAGTCAAAAAAACAAGTGTAACTGAGTTAATCCACTACTAAGGAATAAGGCATTCATAGCTCTGTTGGTGTTAGAAACGAGGCCAGCTTCCAATGAAGGGCGGGAAACAACGAGATTTAAGCACCTGGGGCAGAAAACGAAGTGCAAGCCCTCGACTGTGAGGGTGAGAGGCCGTCTACTGAAGGGCGCAAGGACAAGGCTCAGGCGATCCACGCTTGCGGTCTGGAAAAGGGCAGGGCAGGAAGCCATAACCGAGGACGAATTGCAGACCTGCACGTCCAATTGGAGGCTTTCCAGCAGCAGCTCCAGGCGGGTGAGGCTTAGGACGATGCGAACTTGCGCATCCTGACAGAGCCATGGCCGCAGGAGCCCTCCGGCCGCCCTCTCCAGACGCTGCTTCACTCCCATCACCATCGCCATCGCCATCGCCATCGCCATCGCCATCGCTGCATTGGATCGCAATTCTGCTGCCGAGAAAAGAGAAGAGAAAAAGAAGACGGGGAAATGAAAGGTTTCTATTTCCTTTGTTTGTTTGTTTTTTTTTTTGTTGAAAATGGCGGGGTATGAGAGAGAGAGATGAAAGGGAACAAGTGGCAAAATTCTATGGCTTTGCCACGTGTATGGGCTTTCAATTGGTGGATAGGGAGACCATGTGGCCTCACGCTTCAACCCCATCTTCACCCATCTCTAACGGGTCAAAGAGGTGACTCTCCCCTCTTGCAACCATCGGTGAATGGGCACCTGGCATTTAAGCATGTGCCTTGTTTTTCTTAGGGGCAAGGTGCACGAAGAGGGTCAGCCTCTCCAACCATCTCTCTCTCTCTTAGATGGGACTGGGGAGAGAACACATTAGTTAGCCTCTCCAACCGTCTCTTTGATCTCTTCAACTGGGAGAACAAGAAATTTTCTGTTTTTATTAATAAAAGATGGGGAAACCCATTGGAGTACAAACGTATGCATGTAAAAAGTGTAAAGGCCAAAAGGCGAATTGAAATATTGTACATCAACTATAACAAAGCAACAATCTCAAAAAGTAGCTATAAAAAACCTACTGCTTGATGTAAGTCGCTAGCTAAGATAGTTGGAGGTTTAGGTAGTGCAGGAAGCTATGAAGCAGCCTTCCTGCAACTACGGCACGTTAAAGTATCGCTCTCCAATGATCTCTCTCCTCTCTTCATCGCAAATAAGCTTCCAACTTGTCTCGACTTGTTCACCAACTTGTCCCAACTTGTTTATCTGGGAGAGGGATTTTTGGCCAATAAACCTCTTATGGCAGGTTAATGGCAATTGGTAGAGTGTTTGGTGAAATGCATGTACAATTGGTGGTGACTTATGGAAAGTTAATGGCAATTGGTAGAGTGTTTGGTAAAATGCATGCACAATTGGTGGTGACGTGTATGTAAGATGGATTTTGTGAGAATGGGTGGTGTGCTCCAAGGAAGCGATGACATCAAGATTGAGCTGCATATGAAGGGGCCCTTAGGGTTTCCATGGCGGGCGCATGCCAAAGAATGACCCATGAACATTGGGCTAGCCACGAGCTTCCTAAACTATGGGAGAAGCTGGGAAGATCGAGGAGTTACATGGGTCAGGTTATAAGAGGAAATGCCCCCGATCTCGTGCTTATTTGGCTTGGGTGTACCTGACACCTTGTCCATTTTACGGTCAGTTGGTTGTGTTTTTTTATTTTTTAAAAAAAATTGGGGCCTCTTTCGCTTTCTCTCCTTTCTTTCTTGTGCCTTCTCGAGTCTTTTCCCTCCTCTGATACTAACTTGCTCGCTGTTGTTCTGAGCGTTGGCACTCTTCTCCTTTAGGTTTTAACGCTTTCATGGAGAATGGCTGGCGCTTTTATGATGGTTGGCGATTTGCGCCTCCCTTCTTCCTTTGCTTTCCTTTTTTTTTATTCGTGGGCGCGCTTTTGCTTGCACTTCGCGTGCTGCTTCCATTGCTTGGTGTTCTGGGTTGCTATTGGTTGGCTGTGGAGCTCCTTGCTACCTGTTGGTGGTGTTCTTTGCTCTTCAGGTTTCTAGCTTTTGTTGTGTCTGTTTTGCGTGGGAAAGGTGGACTCTCCTCTGGTCTTCTGGTTACTACTTTGCTGGTGGTTTCTTCTTTTTGTGGTGAGCCCTCTTCTGAGCAATTTACTCCAGGAGTGTGTTTTTTTTCCTTCATGGCTTCTTACAAGGTTAGTTTCCTTGCTTCTTGTTCTCTGTCTTTGTTTTTTTATTCTTTTTAATGCTAGTTGTTGTTGTTTCTAACCTACTTCTGATTTGTGTCCTTGGTTTGCTAGTGTTGTACTTCTTTTGAGTTATTACTTTCCTTTCTTAGTGTTCCTGGTTTTTCCTGACTTAAGTTTTCTAACTCTTTTCTTGAGTTTTTCATGTCTATGTGTTGTCACTTTACTTCTCTCTCATCTTTGTTTTTACTTTAAATCAATCTATGTTTTTAATATACGTTTTTTTTAATTATTTGTGTTACTTGTTCGTTTACTGGTTTTTTTACTTCTTCTTACGAAACCGTTTATTGTCCTTTTTTGTACTTTCTTGTTAGTTACGAGGACTTTTTGTGTTGTTTTTATTATGTTCTTTTTTATTGTTTTGCAAGTTCTTGTTTTCCTCTTTTAGCTTTTGCTAGCAGGTTAAGTTCTTTTTGCTATTACCTTTGTTTTCCTTTAGTCTCTATGTTGTTTAAATGAATCACGTAGGTCTTCACTTCACCAAGTGCTTTCGTTGCTTTACTTATGAAATTATTTGCCAGATCAGGATGCCCTCTCAAACTCTCTAAAAACAGTGTGTTTTCAGACTGAATATCAGTTGGTTTTAGTTAGGAACGACATACTTGTGAAACTACTGTACTTTAGGACCATAAATGGATCTACAAAAGATCCACAAGAGCGATTGGATGCTTGCATAACAATCTATCAAAAAACTGGACACAAAAAAGTTGATCTAGATTGGCAATTTGACAAACAACAAGCATTAACAATCAAAAGCATTGATCAACATTGAAATACGAGCCCACACGTGTGTACTACAAGCTTTAGTACGGCCTTCAACATTGATCAACATTGAAATCCGAGCCCACACGTGTGTACTACATGCTTTAGTACGGCCTTCAAGCTGAGAAATAAGTCGAAATTGATTTGGTTGCATTTGGATCACAAAAACCAATGTACATAGCGGAGTAGCTTGAGATTGTCAGTGAGCTCCAAAAATATTCTATCTTCTCACTATGGGAGCTTGGAATACATAGCAAATTCGACTTCCTTCTTAAAGTTAGGTGGATTTCCAACATGTAATAAGGAAGTTAACTCAGTCTTCTTCCCCTAAAATGAAACCCTAGCCTAGATCCTAGAGTTATGCTTGGTAGGTAGATGTTTAAATCCATTTGCAATGCAAACATAATTCTTCAAGATGAAACAAACACCATGGTTAAAGTGGACATCCAAACCACTTTATAAGAGTAGACCAACACTAAGCATATTCTTGGCGATTGATGGTACATAAAGGACATTTTCTAGATCCATGCATTTTGAGGATTCTAGACACAAAGAGATGGTGTCAACACCATCTATCCTACACTTTTCATCATTTGCAGTAAAGACAAACTTTTTAGCATCATTGAAAGAGTGTAAGGTTGAGAAAAAGTCCTTTTCACAAGACATGTGCAAGCTAGCCCCACTGTCGATCCACCAATTGTCTCTTGAATTGCTATTAATGCATTGACACATGTGGTTCCTACAAGGATTCCCCTGTTCTTACTTGGTTATTGTTGTGGATGGATGCAGGTGAGCGTTTTCTCTTCAAGTCAAATATGTTATGGAAAGTCCGAAAGACATCGGTTACGACTTATTTATGATTTTGTAACTTGTTGATCATTAGCGAACTGTTTTGTTTTGTTTAGTTTGGTGAGGTTCAAACACACACACACACACACACACACACAACTCTCCAACTAAATCTCCACTTATCTATAACATTCACAAAAAAGTTGGTTTAGATAAAGCTCGTTCAAAAAAGCTTGTCGAACACTCAATATCAAATCGTAAATAAGATTGTGATCTTTCTTATCAAATGTGAGTTTCATTGATTAATTTCATAGATATTTATTATACAACATGTTAAGACATATTGCGATATTGTGCGTATTTAATTAAACAAATTGTGACCACTTTCGTCAATTTAATAGTGAAATCTAAAATTTATGATTGCTTTCATCGATTCTTAAACAATAAATTGTGATATTCATTTTTTGAAATTTTGAAGGTGCATCATGAAATTTTAAATATTACATCGTGAAATTATGTTACTACTTTTGTAAACATTAATTTAAAAAAAAAAATTGTTATTACTTTTGTGAAAATTGATTGCAATATTGTGAGTTTACTATTTTAAGAATTACGAACAATTTTATGAGTATTGATAGTAAAATTGTGACATAATAACTACTTAAATATAATACTAATAATAATTGTAAAATCAAAACTATAGTTGTTGAGAATCTAGAACCATTAATAATAATAAAAAAAATCTCTGTTTTGGATACCCCTTCAATTGTTGTAGATACTACACATCCACCTCCTCCTCCTCTTCCAAATTTTTATACATATATAGATTCGGATGATTATCTTAAATTTGAGAAAGACATATCCGATGCTATAGATACTGTTGGTACTCCTTTTTGCTTTAGACTAGATGAACTTGATTTTAGTATTAGTTTTAGAGTTATAGATTGCTTGGATCTCAAAGTCAAAAGGGCTCCTATCAGTGATCCTCTGATAGAGTCCGGGCTTACACTCTTGCAATATGACATTGCAAGAGATTTATCAAATGAGTTGCTGGTGCTGAGTAACTTTCAGCTTCAGGCCTTCAAGGAAAACAATGACACATTGTCACAGTGTCTGACAAGTGGATTCACACCAGCAACAAAGTATCTACTCATACCTTATCATACGAAGTAAGATATATTAAATGCTTCTTACTGTTTTATACATTAACATTGGCATTGTCAATGGAAATAGTTCTCAGAATTGCAGCTAAAGAAATTTCAATCTTATTTTGCAGTGACCACTGGACTGGAGTTTAGACCTGATCTCTATTAAGAAATCTGTAAATAATATTATTAAAGGTTTTTGTGTCAAGATGAATTCGGCAAGAAATACGCATAAGGATGTAGATATATACCTTCCATATCTAAGTAAATATATTCCTACAGACGTTCCCCATTCGGTGGACTGGCAGATCGTCAGTTTGGAGGTAAACTCTGTCTTTCTTAATAGCATTTTGAAATCAGTATTCTAATGAAATATTTTCAATCTAATTCATTCTGTTTCATAATTGATTTCTTGTGTGCTGAATTATTTTGCAGTCACTCCAGCAAAATGATTCATTCAACTATGGGTGGTACACATTATACAAATGCCAAGTTGTTTTTAGAGTGGTTCAACCTTCAACAAGATGTTGATATTTCTAAGATAATAAATTTTGTTTATTCTTATTTTGGAATCATGATTAGTTTTCTATTATGGTGATGTTTTTGGCCATTAGTAATACATGAATGTTCTATTTTGCAGTTTACACTTCCTGAGTACACATCAAGCCAGGTGTACAGATTTAGACAAGAAATTATCCTGAGTATACTGGCTAGGGCAAGCCTTCAGCCTCCAGTTATTGATGATGGTGCAAAGGATGATGTAGTTATACTAAATTAAGATCAGAAAAAATATAGATAGCATAGAACAAAAATACATGTATAGACTTCATAGAAAAATATACATTGATATATCAAATGCTGCTCCAGTTTATGAATTTGGGAGCACAAAATACATGTATAGATGCCCAACTTGGGCTTTCATTTATTGAATGAAAGAGTGTATACACAGATTTTTACTAAAGTTTATTTGAAACTATTGTTCTCCCACAATGGTGATTGTTGTAGGTAGATCTCTGCAGCACGTTATCAGCTCCTGTCTTTTTCGCATCTGTGACATGGCAATTATTAGTGAATGTGCAATTGTAAATAATGACATTTTTTATTATTTTGTTCTATTTTGAAATGGCAATAAACATAAAGTACTTACGAGTCTTCCGTTGATGATAAATCTAAAATATGTTGGTAGATTGGTTTGTAATAGCATGAGCTCTGTTCTGATAAATCAAGCTTCCAATGCTCTTCCCCTCAACCATAGTCAAATATTCCTCATTGTAGATAATGCTTATCTCCATTCGGTTTGTGTGACCATTTAGTTCAAAGTCTTGATCCAGTGGTAGCCATGTACCTTCAATTTTCTTGCATCTCTGGTAGCTAAATGTGAGACTGAGCATTTGCTTTTCGATATGATAACAAAAGATCATTGAGGACTTTTTAATCCTGCATTCTATGTCATTATTTGTTTTACTATCCAAGCCTTGATCCATGAGATATGACAAAGTCTCATCTGATAAATCCTTGCAAACAAATAAAGTTGGTGTCCTACGAACACTAGCACTCGAGAAAAAATCAACAAATATATGCAATGAAATAAACCAACTTAGGTGAACAATTTTTGAGCCTGTGCTTATCTTCATAGCATTTCTAATATCAATGAGTAGCTTGCATCTCAAGGATTCAGAAACAATGCTGTTAGGAGTAGGCCACTCATCACTTTGAAAACTAGGCAATGGAATTGCTTCGAGCTCGCCAAAACCTCCATCTGTTTGTGGCATATATAAAGATTCCTAAAAATAGATACCACAATCTGCAAGTTCTTTTGGACTTCTTCCTCTGTATTGCAGCTTTTCAACATCAGAGTGAATCACGTCTAATATTTTTGCAAGTGATTGTGCGGGCCATGAGGATTGAGATCATGTACTTTGATTTCAAAATGCATATATACATGTTGCACTAAGACTTCTGATATCGATTGACCTCCCGGGGTAGTCTTAAACTCCAAAATTTTTGCTTTCCCATAAGATTTGTAAGTCATTTTTGCTCTTTTCTTTTGTCGAAAATTGCCCTTTGATGATGGATGCAGCAATACCCATGAGTTCTTCGTATATTTTGTTGGCTTCCAATTATCAGCTTCATCTTTCTCATTGTAAAGAATCACAGAATCGATTGTAGATCTAGGTCTCCTTGCCATTGCTATTTTCAAAGCTTGGGTGCCAAAAATCTCTCTGATATGATACTTAATTTCAATTTTTCGTATCACATTTAATCTAATGTGAATGCCAACATAGTCACAGTGTTGTTTTTAAGTCATGAGTGGCATCTTCAGATCACAAAATAGTCAATGTTGAATCCTAAAGTCATGAAAAATTATTCAAAGTGAGAAAAAAAAACATTTCAACTACTACACAACATTGTAAAATTAGGATATATCTTTCATCCATTCTTACTAAATGGTTGTTTCATAGGTGAAGTATTTACAAATCTCAAAATATCACAAAAATGGCATGGCCTTTGTGATATGTCACAATGTTCTATTGTTTTATGATGCAAGGATTCTAAGAGAGGCATCTTCATTTCTATTACTAGATGAAGCATAAAGTGAATGATCTAACATGCAAAAGCTAATTCTTGACACTATAGTTATAGCTTCATTTTAAAGGCTAAGTGGTGAGGTCATCTTCAAATTTAAGGTCAAGTAACTCTTCATAAAGTTAGCACACCCCCATAATACCCAAATAAGATGTGAAACTATCAAGTGGAAAGGTTTCCTCTTATATAGTCTTGAAGTTTTGAGTCTCCCATACCAGTTTCACAACAAAGGAAAATAGTTTTAATTGTCATGACAAGACTACATAAGACATCATGCAAATTCATACTTTTACTCCACTAATATTAATCCCTTCTTCCAAGGCAATGATGGCATTGGTCTTCTTGAGGAGCCAAAATTGTTCGAGGTGGCTTTTTCTTGGATTAACATTTGAGGAATAGAAATATTTCAAATACTCACCAAATGTGCTCTCTCTATACATGCAACCACCTTTGAACAAGTTAGTTAGGGGAGCGATGCAAACATCAAGTGATGGATTGTAGAATGAAGCAATGGATATACGCCATGCTTGAGAGCTTGCAACCACTCGATGCTCGACACTTTTGTATCTTCCATTGGTGAAAACCTGAATGATATGGATGTCATGGCCTAATTTGTTAGCATTTGTATTTGGCATCAAAAACATCAATAACACATATTGACATATTGACATTATAATGTCTCAACAATGACTTTATTGGACATACCTGCATTTGGTCACCTAGATTTACAACAAATGCACCTGGTAGAGGCTTCACAGACACCCAACAATCTTCATGAAGAACTTGCACAATCTCGCTTCTGGTTTTGGGCTTTGTAGTTAAATTGTAATTCCACTTGGATCCGAATGTGCGCACAATCCCATTGCAAGCTCAGGATTGGGGCATGGTGGGTAAAAATTGGCTCTCATCACTTGTAAATGATTACCAAATACCTTTTGCAAAAGGTCTTTATCCAACCCAAGACTATCAGAAATCAAAGAGAGAATCAACTTCACTAACCTCCCCACCTCCTCGCTAAACTCTCGTGATGTTTGGCTACATCACATGCTATGATTCATTGTCATATATTTGTATTATATCTTATTTTGAAGTTTTACATAATAATAATAAAAAAGTGGTTTCTATACAAAATTGTACCTACCAATATGACGAAGGATTGATTGGCCACTCCTTATATTCTGGATCAGGTTGGCAACGATATTGGAGGCAATCTATCCAATCCCAACTTTCATCTTTTGTGGGGTTGACACTGGTGCCATAGCGAATGTGTTTGGTAGTGTAATCCTCACTATAATATTTGAGCACAAAAAATGTACTTTAAATCATCTAAATTGCATCATGTTATTTTCTCAAGATTTAAACAATTCTTTGAGCATACAAATTTAAGACAATCTAGTCTTTGAGATCAAGTTGTTAAAGTCTTGATGTCATGAACTCCATAATTCCATACTGGACATAATCAAATCTAACCAGGGTGGCCCACCTCCCATCCACTCATCCTCCATGTGTGAAAAGATTATGCATACATGAAAATTGAACATTAATATGTGGATATTTGTTGGCATTATCAACCAAAGAGATCAAACACAAGAATTGCTTGTCATCTATATTTGAAGCTTCTTGGTATTGTCCATTTGTGGGACCATACATGTAACTAGGGTTGGCCACCCCCTCACTCACCAAGTGTGGAAAGATTATGCATATTTTCTAGAAAGCCCCTACTTAAGCTCTCCTATGTCGTAGGGTGAGGTTGTTAAATCCACCAATGTCTTGAGGGCCTCTAGGGCCTTTGAACTTTAGGTCTCAGTCTCGAGCATAAAAACTTGGAAAAAGGCTCAAATTTTTTCAAGAAGCTAGCTTATATTTGCTTGCTCATTATAAACTTAGATAAAATCTAGTTGATTCTAGATTCCATAAAGCCCGTGGGCTTTGGGGGCATCATGTCTAGGGCTCATATGATTTCATTTAGTTGAAACATACAAAGGAAATCACAATCATGGTTTCACGTGGACAAGGAGGCCTCGACCTCGACTTTTCTTGCAAGTGTCAATTTTTGTCTTTTTCTTTTGTTTTAGAATTTTCTATAAAATTTGAGCCTACTATTAAAACCTTTGTGTGGATGGTCAATGCCTCACTGCCATATGTCAAATGTGGGCATTCATTGAATGTTATATTGTCATGTACTACCAATACATAATAATAGCCAATATAAGCTTTGTTAAGCCCAAAAGGAATTATTAGCAACTTAAATAAGGATAATTGGCTAGAAAGGGCTCAAGTACACTTAATAAGACTTAAGAAGGGCTAACTATTCTTCAAGATAGTTAAGTTAAGTTAAGTGAGGGCCTTTGTCCATAAGTAGGCAAGTGACACCATTTTAGGGATCTTTTGGCTCATAGAGCCTAAGATCCATTAATCATTTGGTTTAACACGAGTCTCATTTCATTTGAAGATTTCATTGTTGTTTGAGCTTTCTTTTTCTATTATTTTGATTTTGAATTTTCAGACCTATTTTGGTCAATTGTTGTAGTACTATTTCATTTTAAATGATAAATATACTTACATAGTTCTTTGAAGCTCTATTTTTACTTTCATTTGCACTAATTTGCAAACAATTTGGGTAAGAGTTGCAAAAGTTATTGCAATTTTCTCAAATTATATTTTAACTTTCATTTGCACCGATTTGCAAGCAATTTGGTTTAGAGTTGCAAACGTTATTGCAATTTTCTCAAAAGTTATCAGAATAGTTGATTACAATTTGCTTTTCAGTTTTTTTTTTTTTTGAGTTTTCTAGATCCAAAATGAGTGTTTTATTTTGATTTTTTTAACATAAAATTTTAGAGCATTGTCTTAGCTTTATTTTGATCCATATGGCAGGTCATTTGGATTAGTATTAAAGAAGTTATGGCAGTTATTGTTTTCTAGCTCAATTTTGCAAAAATTGACATTTTGCGAGTGTGACGAATATGCGAGTTTTGCGAGATAATAGTTTTAGGCATGATGTATATGATATTGTAAACAAATCACTGCATACAATCATACACCGAACTACTACACACAATCATACACAATATTGAGAAAACTTGTAAAATCTTTCCATTGACCGGAACCCATAAATGTGACACGCACACAAGCGCATTTGAGAAACTTACAATAGGTTTGTTGCTAGCCACTTGAACATCAAAATGAAATGAGTAGAATGAGAAAATTGAAAGCCTCACGGGCCCGTTGCCAACAGATTTCAATACGATTACAACTATTTTATGGGCTTTCACGACTGTTTTGCTATCGTGGCTTGTGATGAGGTTTTTCCATATATAGCCTTGTATTTACTAATGTTTATAGGCTCATCCTAAAGCCCCATAGTTACAATTGCTTAACATGATCATCGTAAAGCCTCGTAATTATGGCTGCTTACAGACTCATCATGAAGCCTCGTAATTATAGCTATTCTTAGGGCTTTACGATGAGTCCGTAAGTAGTCATAATTACGAGGCTTTACGGACCTTCTCCAGTGTAAAGCAGTTTCAAAAAAGTTTACCTTTAGGGAGAAGTTTTCAGAAGTTCTCTCTCTTATGGTGGTTGAACTTTTGCTATGGTAAAGACTCTCTGTGGCACCTTATAGCACTTTGTGCCAACAAATTTATCTACCAGATGCAGCCTCAAGCACGTGTTGCATTTAGTGATAGAATGAAATATATGTATCTCTGTCTTGTGGCTTCATTCTTCGTTCCAGTGCTAGTAAAAAAATTTGAAATGACCTTATAAAAAAACCCACAACATGATCATGCCATCGGTAAAAGGTTAAAATAAAACCTTAAAACTTGAAATTTATAATTAAAATTAGTCAATTTTGAAGCATTAAAAAATGTACAAACCCAAAATAAAGAGGTGAAAAGTGAATTTCAACAATTGAGTTATTTGTATTTGTTGATTTTTTAGGATACAAGCAACACTTCTACCCACCACATACTGATTATCAATTATTGTAAACATGTCTTCTCAAGAGCATCATTGCATACCAAGCATTCTTTATACCGCTTCATTTATGATAATCACAACCATACTCATACTAGTTATCAGAGGCAAATAGCATCAAAGTTTAAGCATATTAAACAAGCATACACTTGGAGCCATCATACGTAGCAAGCTACAGCCAATCGAGTGTATAAATAGCATTCATATCATCCACATTTATGCTATAACTTTTGGTTTTTTTGTGGGATTCATGTTGTTGACATGCGATGCTGGTGCTAGGATGCAAAGGCGGCATAAGCTTGACGGAATCATGGAATTTGATGACCACGAGAGAAAAAGGGTTTGGCAGAGAGAGAGAGAGAGAGAGAGAGAGAGAGAGAGAGAGAGAGAGAGAGAGAGAGAGAGAGAGAGAGAGAGAGAGAGAGAGAGAGAGAGAGAGAGAGAGAGAGAGAGAGAGAGAGAGAGAGAGAGAGAGGGAGGGAGGGAGGGAGCAAGATGGGAGGCAAGAGAGAGCGGAGAATTTTAGGGCTTTTTAGGGTTAGGTGTTTTTAGGATTTTGAGATGAAAAATAGCAATAATGTAAGTTGAGAGAGAGAGAGAGAGAGAGAGAGAGAGAGAGAGAGAGAGAGAGAGAGAGAGAGAGAGAGAGAGAGAGAGAGAGAGAGAGAGAGAGAGAGAGAGAGAGAGAGAGAGAGAGAGAGAGAGAGAGAGAGAGAGAGAGATTAACGACACATAGCTCCTCTTGCCAAAGCAAGACCAAACCTTTTGAAACCTTTATTCATAACCCAACAAGGTAAAACATAGCTAAGAGCATACAATACTTCAAAGAAAAGCACCGTAAAGCGAAACAAATTTCAAGACATCCACCATCCCACTACACAAAATCGCACAAGTTAGCACAGTGAGGAAGACATGTGTCAACGCTGAATGTCAGTTGTTATCCATGTCCAAAATAAGTTTAGCAGCTTAATAGTTTAAAATATTTGATGAAAAAGTGTAGTCCAATCTTCCCTATGTAAAACATGATAAATGAGATAGGCTTTCCCATTATTACCATATCAGGGCATTCCGCCATTCTGATCAGTTTTATGGTATTGGTCCGTATCAATTTATAGAGTTAAAGCATATGTATTTGAAAAATAACTGTGCTATATAGGTTGCGATTTTCAAACGAGAGATAGCATGGATCAGTACTTAGATATGGGAAAAATCCATGCCATACTAATGCCTGAATCCATAATAGGTAAAGTAAAATTTCGAAACCCTTGAGCATATCTATGCTTTTCAAGAGTACACCAGCTACCACCCTGTTTCATTAATTTTTAATATCGATCGTGTCTTAAGAAGTTATCACAATACTTGTGTTCAGTTTTATTTAGCCAAGTATCTTACCCTTAACATTTGCAATAGGATCAAGGCAAATCCATGTCGTTCCAATCCCTACAAGTGCAGCGATCTCTTGCACAATTTCATGTGCCTTAAGGGTTTTTGGGTTATCAATACTTGTATTATCGGTTATAACCTTTACACACATGAAGAATTGCAGAAGCGTTATAAGCAAAGCCATGTTTTTCGAGATATATGTTCTTAAAAGCAATTGAAACTTGAACTAGCAGTTTGCTTCTTCCTGGTAGTGAGTTTTTATACTTTTTATTTCATCATCAACGTCTTTATATGCTATTTCTTAAATACACCAGAAAGAGTACTGCAACACTAACCTACATAGATGTCGTAAGAGAATCCTGTGAGAAAGCCATAGTTGTTTACGAGAGACGTTTCCTTTTAAGAGTGATATAAAATGATTTCGAGTCTAGTTATTGCCATTGATCACAACAGTGATAGCGTCAAAAGTAATGCTATCTAGTATTCTTATTTAAAACCAGATAGTTATTTATTATGAGTAAGGAGAGCTTACACTGACAACTATGCTATCTTTCAGTCTAAAGTATAACATCAAATGTATTCACTTTCTCATTGCGTAAGAACCAAAACATTACACATAGTAGCACATCATTTAGGAATCATAATATTGCACATAGTAGCTAATGAAGAAGCTAGTCATGCAAAGAAAATTCATGTCCATTTTCATGACCCACAACAACATACTCTAGGCATACCATGGTTTAAAATGAAACACACTCCTTATGGAATGAGAGCATAAAACTTGAAGTTGAACACCATTGCGACATCAATAAAAAGCTCACATGAGTAGCTGATGGAATAAGCAAAATTGTTGTCATGAAATTCCATAGGACTAGAAACCTAAATAGGTGCCCATGTTTGTATATTGCAAGTTTTTTGTCAGATTGGATATGGTAACCCACCCATCTTCATGCGGATTGTAGACTTGAACTACATTGTGGTTGCTTATCATGTGCACATTCCACAAAGAGAGAGAGAGAGAGAGAGAGAGAGAGAGAGAGAGAGAGAGAGAGAGAGAGAGAGAGAGAGAGAGAGAGAGAGAGAGAGAGAGAGAGAGAGAGAGAGAGAGAGAGAGAGAGAGAGAGAGAGAGAGAGAGAGAGAGAGAGAGAGAGAAAGCTTTATTAATGTCTTTTCCATGCAAGACCAAAAGGAGTACATGTCAAGTATGTGAGAACCATGGGAGCATATATAAACGTCTCCAAGAAAAAAAAAACTATGCATAAAAGAAAAATGAGTAATATAACTGTAAACTACAAACTGCTATCCATAAGTGGGAGCAAGAATAGCAGCCATGAGTAGAGTAGTATCAGATAGTGTCATATACTGCTGCTGCTGAAAAAAGATGTAATACGAGCTGTATCAGGAGGTATGGACCATCGCTGACGTCGTCTAGGAGGGTGAAAACGATGTACTCTCGTAAGAAGGAGAGAAGTGTGAACTGTTGCATGACTATGAGTGATACATTGTCTCTGACATCGATGAGGTGGTATGTCATCGTCATCATCTGCAACACAGCGAGAGTTCTCATATCCCATTAGCTCTCTGAGTGTAGTAGGCATGTCACAGAATAAACAATGATATCTCCCTCTAATCTCATAATATATGGGGCATCTGAAGATGAAATGCTCCTCGGATTCTATCTCATGTAGGGAACATAGCAGACATAGTCTCTCCTCTCGTGGTGTACCTTGGAATCTGCCTGTCTCAATAGCCAACTGATGTGAGGAGAATCTGAACTGTCCCAAAGTGAAACGGAGACTGTGTGATATTCCAGAAGACAAATAGCAAGATAAAACTAGAAGACAGTGGCATTCTGCACTAGAAAATGAGTTTGGTAGTAGTCAGGCTTAACTCCCAGCTGGTGACGCCAGGTACGGTCGAGTATAAAAAATGCCTAATGTATTGGTATGTATCCAAAGGGAGATTAGTGATAGTGATACCAAATGCTTCCATGAGAAAGTGTGATGTTTGAGAGAACCATGATAGTCGGTATCCCTGAGTCTGAAGGTGATGAGAGGACATGAGTGCAATCCGCGTATATCGCTGCTCAATATCAAGAAGTGCCTGAGCTCACTGGATGTACGTGATAAGCTGGAAGGCTGCCTCAATCTAAATAGGGGGGGTGGCAAACTCCGCAAGGATGATCTCATGGGGAATCTAGGGCTTCGCTCAGATCATGCGAGCCAACATGGTGGTCTGTAGGTGTGAAATGCTGGACCAGTGTGAAGATGATAATCTTGTACACCATATCTCTACGACATACAAGGCTGAGGGGGTGACGATGGTATCAAACAGTCTGCACTTACTCGAAGCATCCCGAATAGACTTACGGAAGCAGAATCTCTCCAGTTGGACTAGGGAAGAGTGGCCCTTCCCAAGTCTAGAAGTAGCCGCCTGTCTCATACTAAAGGTAGGACCAGAGAAGAGCACGCCCATGCAAGTGTATGAAGAAACCACCTCTAGGGACTGTCCATCGAAGGTAAGCTCCTGGCGCTGCATAAAAGCCTGAGAGTTATTGAAAACTGTAACTTTGGTCTTCGAGAGGTTCACCCCTAAACCCCAATGAGTACAAAAGGTGTGTAAGCAGTCCAACTCTCTCTATAATCCCTCTTTGGTACGAGAGACTAGTACCACATCATCCGCATAGAGAAGGATGGCAATCAGAATGTCTCCAAGCCAAGAATTGTCCCCACCACACTGGGAGATGACATGCTCTAGTTCGTCAATATATAATCCAAAGAGAACTGGTGAGAGAGAGCATCTCTGCTTAACCCCAATAGTACTCCAAATCTATTCAAAAATGCCACTGCCATGACGAAAACAGCCCGAAACCTTCTCATAGAGAGCCATGACGGCTAGAATAATATTTGTAGAGAAACCCAGGTCTCGGAGTCTCTGGATGAGTAAGGAGCGTGGGATAGAATCAAAGGCTTTCCTTAAGTCCACAAAACAACAGTAAACATTTTCTCTCATGTGTTTATCTTCCTCAATGAGGGCTCGAAGTGTGAATATGTGATCTGTAGTGGAATAATGAGCACGGAACCCTGCCTAACCCAAAGCATGTAATCTCCTGGACTTTGCCTTTGAACTAACTGTAGACTAAAGGATGGTGCCATATGGTTTCGCGAGAACGTGTACAATCATGATAGTGCGGTAATTACCAGGTACCATGGGGTCACCATTTTTATGGATAGGATGTATGATGTTGGTGCACCAAGAGGATGGGAAGCCCTCAACAACAGCATGATTAAGGAAAGTGGATAGTGTAGGAGCAAGGGTATCGAAGGCGTGAATCAGTAGCTCAAAATCAAGGTCTTCAATGTCTCTGGTGCGATGCGTTTTCAGCTTTTTGATTGCTGTCCGAACCAAGTCAGGGGTGAAGAAGGTGAAGTCTGAAGGTCGAGGAGAGATGGAGATGGGCGTATCAGTGGGTATAGTGTAAAGCTGGGTAGCATAGTCGGTCCAAATATGTAAATCATCTAGAAGAGGGGGAGGGGCACGAGGGATAAACTCACGCCAAAAGGCACTAGAGGAGGAGCTGTGAAGAAGGTTCACAAGGCGGTTTCCTTCGGAGTCGTCATAGGCACGGTTTTTGTGACAGAGTGTGTAGTTGTACAATTGCCGTGAAGAGCGGAGGAGATGGCGTGGAAACGAGCATGTGTGACAGAGTGGTGAAGGGATCAACACTCCACGTCATACCACGGTGGGTGGAAAGGTCAAGGATGGACTGGTTTGTGTTTATGAGGTTTAGAGGGGAAAGCCAAAGTAGCCGTAGAGTGGAGACAGGTGGTGAGGAAGGCGGCTTGTGATTCCAGTGATTCACTATGTGGAAAAGAGTGAAGTAAGGAGGTGAGGGATTCCTGGTAGAGTAGGATAGAGAGGGGATGGAAGGTGTATTTGGGTGCACGGGGAAGGATGGTGGACTGGTGTTGAAGTTGTGGTGGTGGAAGGTGGCCAGTGGCGAAGGATAGGAACGAGTGATCAAAGAGAGTGGTATGGGAGATATGGAAGCTGTGAATGAGAGGAATGGATGACGGTGACCCCATGAGGTAATCAACCACACTATGACCACCACTATGAGGGTGACACATATAGCTGCCAAAGTTAGGCCAGTGAGGTAGGCCATTATAAATGGCTAACTCATGTGCCTCACCAAACTGCAACAGGTACTCACCATATGAAGTAATACGTCCCGGTCCATCATCGGAGATCCTGGTGATCCCCAAGCTGTCACTATCCAGGGCATGAACTCATAGCTGATCTGTAGCATCATGGAACTCTGTCTGTCATAAAGCTATCCGTGCATTAAAATCCCCAGTGAGGAAAATATGCCCCTGCTATGCAAATCTGATGATATCCACTGAAAGGTCCAAGTAAGGTGAACCAACACCCTCAGCAAAGGAGGAGGACTCTGGAGGAAAATAGCAGGCAGCAATGAAGACGTCCCTGTCCAAACCAATTGCTCGTCCTGTGATACGAAGCCAAATATACCGTGCCTAACGAACTCAAACATCTGATGAAGGAAATCTCTGTAGAGACAAGCCACTCCTCCCGAACCACGGCCACTAGCTAATCTAGTCTCAGATCTGTATACTGAATCCCATATGTATCCCGGGAAGGTGGGTAAACCGCGCACCTGGCTCTCGTGAGTCTCCATAAAAAACAATAGATCTCGTCCAGTGATAAAGTCAATCAGATCACCTGTTGTAGAGGATGAGTAAATGCCATCAGAATTTCATACCCCAATTTGAAGATGGTATGGATGGGGCCCCGGGATACTCCCACCAATCTCGGGCCCCCCGAATTCCTAGCTCTGGGAACGGCTAGGGGTGCCAGCAACAAATCGTATCTGACCATCTCGATATATGACTCGTCTACCAGTTTCTCGAGCCGCCTGGAAGGCTTTACGCCTCGTGCCATTTTTGGCAGAAGCCTTGGTAGCCGCAACGAGGAGTACTGCTGAGGTGGCAGCAACGGCGTGGAGGGAGATGGGTGAGGTAGCGAGGGGGGTGGGTGGGTGAGGTAGGTGGGTGAGGTAGCGTGGAGGGAGATGGGTGAGGTAGCGAGTTTGGGGAGTGAGGTAGCAGCGAGGGAGGGGGTGGGTGAGGTAGCGAGGGGGATGGGTGATGTAGCAGCGAGGGGGATGGGGGATGTAACGAGGAGGGTGGGTGAGGGGATGGGTGAGGTAGCGAGGGGGATGGGTGATGTAGTGGGTGGTGTAGCAGCGAGGGAGGTGGTGGGTGAGGTAGCGGAGGGGGTGAGTGAGGTAGCGAGGGGAGGGGTGAGGTAGAAGGGCGAGGGGGTAGGACTGTCCTACGAGCATCACGAGTAGGGGCCATAGTTGGCCAGAGAGAGGGCTGGTAGCGATGGAGGGAGATGGCTAGCAACGATGGATGAAGGGCTGGCAGCGATGGACAGGGTGAAGGCAGCGATGGTGGATAGGGTGAAGGGTGAAGGCAGCGATGAACAAGGTGGAGGTGGAGGATCAGCAAGGGGGAGCCATCGCGATCAGCACCATCGCAGAGAGAGAGAGAGAGAGAGAGAGAGAGAGAGAGAGAGAGAGAGAGAGAGAGAGAGAGAGAGAGAGAGAGAGAGAGAGAGAGAGAGAGAGAGAGAGAGAGAGAGAGAGAGAGAGAGAGAGAGAGAGAGAGAACCTAAAATATTGACCACCTACCCATAAAAATTGAAGTCAAGGTTCTTGCATGGCCAACTTTTGATTTTTCAATGTGCTTTTCATAGTGCCAACATATGATGTGTAGAGAGGTTTGCAGTCCTAATCTCCTAGCCCTTCATATTCCATTTGAAGGTGCTCCACTTTCTTATTCTAACTTTTGAGGCATGCATCATGCTTTGACGTGTAGCTCAAGCTTGCATATAGCTCAACTGAAGAGCACAATATTCCTTGCTCTTATCAACAGTGGAGAATGCTTTGTTCACGGTGGAGGCATTCTCTAGAATAAAGCATTCTCCAATGTTGAAGAGGGTGGTGCCCTACTTGAACCCTCAGTCATGGTGCATAATATGCTTTTATGGCATTCTCAGGTGTTGTGGGACCATCACCAACGTTGGCAGGTGATAATGTTGGGCATTTGGCGATACACCATGTTCATGGAGAGATGCACCTGCATCTGCTGCGCACAGGTCACACACCATCCAAGGGGAGAGAATCATCTTTCTCCCTTATTAGCATCATTGGATGGAGTGGGGCCAGCATTGCAAGTCCCCCTGGGGTGCATTCCTTAAGTATAACCATGGAGATGGAGGTCTGGATGAGGGTGGGGACTTGCCTACACCCTACGTGGAGAGACGATGAATACACTCCTCCTCCCTATTCCAACATTCTCCATCCTTGGGTGAGGGTGTGGGGCCCTACTTGCACCCATGGTTTAATGCACAAAATAAGCTTCTTCACAAATGCCAAGTTTGGTAGCAATTCAATCTCCAAAATAGGAGATCATGACGAAGCATTCTGCACCATCGGATGAGGGTAGGGCCTCCTGCGAGCACCCCTGAGTCAGAGCGCACAAGCGCCGTCAGTCTCGATGCACAACAACAACAATACTCTTCAGACATTCTCTATCATTGGATGAGTTGGATGACGGGGGAGCCATTGCCACTATCATTGGATGAGTTGGATGACGGGGGAGCCATTGCCACTATCCTTAGATGATGGTGGAGCCCTTGCCTCCAAAGCACTAAACCATACAAGATGGCAAAAGAGCAGTTCTTGGGTATTTGTAGGATTTTGAAAAGAATTGGGCTTGCCACAATAACTTGTTATGGTTTTCGAGAGAAAAAAAAAATCACTTCAAATAAAATGAAAGGCAAGGCAAGGAGAAAGGGAGACACAACAGAAAAGGGAAAGGAAAAAGGGAGATCGCAAGAAGAAGAAGAAGAAGAAGAGAAGAGGAGAAAGAAAGTGCTGCTCTGCTGCAGACGACGATAATTGTGAAGGGGGATGGCATCGAGCAGCGAGATTGATGCAGGCAAAAATGCTGCCAAGAAAGCAGAAATGAATGATAAGATTAGCAAGGAGGATTCGGAGATGGATGGTGCGACGAGGATGTTACGCGATGCTGGCTGTCCATCTTCCTCGTCTTTGTCGTCTGAGATGGATTCAGACGGCACTCGAGGGAATAGGTGCAGCAGCAGGAGGGACAAGAAAAGATCAAAGAAGCGGTCGGCTCGGGGACGGTCGTCCGGTAGTACTAGTGAATCTGAATCTGAATCTTCTTCGGAATCCTCTGAGCAAAGGTACTCGCTTTTTCGCACTTTGTTATTCTTTTAATGGTGAATTGTTTCAGTTTCAACAGTAATTGCACATATTTTCGATCCATCAACCAACATTAGCAGAATTTTCTAAACCTACGATGACATTGCCGTTCCTTTGGCATCATTCTCTCGAGAATTCTAAAATGACAATTATTAATTTGACTCTATTGTCCCGCAGTCATACCTCTGCTAACATGGATATGACTTTTGTAAAGCGGCGTCTTTGGGTGTTATTATACATGTACCTCCAAGTTTGTGGTTGGCTATTATGGTCCTCTTGACATTTTTGAAGTCATTATCCTTGTTGCTTGTTTTTGAAGTGTACCCTATCTTTTACGTTACTCCATTCCATGCTGCTATTGCTGATTCTGATCCGTTTAAGCCTTCATTTTGCACTGAAGAAAACCTGTTTTTTATGCTCATTATCCAAGCGGAAGTTCGTTAAGGTCACCATGATATTGTTCAGCACATGAAAACCCTAGGAAGGTTTGTATGAGGTTTATTGGATCAGGCATTTGGAATAAAGTAACTACTCCAAGAATGCATCTCCATCTACATATTTTTTTATTGTACTTTAACATTTAGAGCTCTTTGCAGAGTGAGGCCAAGGGTGAACTATGGACATATATTTTGACTTTGGGTTTTCAAGTTTTAATATGTTAATTTGCTATGTTTGGGCTTAATTATGTACTTGCAATTAGTTGTTACCCACATTTATAACTTACAATATTATCTCACATGTGCCACATGTCACTAATAGGCTAGACCTTGAGATTGGCCGACCTCTATAGAACTTCATAACTGGCATAACCAAATCTATTGCAACAACCCAACCAAGGATTTAGATAGAAAAAATTTAATCTTGTTCTCAAAAGATGCAAATAAT
The DNA here is from genome assembly GCA_029204225.1 of Diphasiastrum complanatum. Taxonomy (NCBI): domain Eukaryota; kingdom Viridiplantae; phylum Streptophyta; class Lycopodiopsida; order Lycopodiales; family Lycopodiaceae; genus Diphasiastrum; species Diphasiastrum complanatum. Next base: position 23,950,269 of record CM055099.1, read on the forward strand.
CAACCATGATTATTAACTCTCCACCCAACCATAAGCACGTGCAAGTCACACAAGCTATAAACATCACATCATTGCACATGCACACACGTATATCGTGCACCACCCGTGAGTTACATTATGTCAAGAAGGGTGGAAACACATCCATGCAATGCTAATCAGCTACGTAGACGAGTAAGATGACGATTCAATATCCATGCAGAAGGTGCCAACATGACGGAGGGCCACCAAATACATTGCAGAAGGTGCCAACATGACGGAGGGCCACCAAATACGTTACTTGGCACATTACTCATGTTTGAACAAAATATTTTCATGAATTGGATTGTTATTACTACCAATTGAGGGAGATCGATCAGAATACATCCAGATTGTGAATCTCTTGCAAAATCCTTGTCCTGGAGCTCACTCTCCATTGTAATACCTTTGTGAGCTGAAGATCTCTTGCACTAAGCCTCGACTTGCATCCAGTGTCAATCGCATGCATACACTTATGCACTCCTTTCAAGAGTCAAGCATGACAAGGTGTAGGTCAACCAATTTGTTTGCATAATACATTTGACAATAAGGTTTCATAGTACCTTCGACAACCCTAACAATGACTCTCGATCCTTGGTAAGAGGGAAATTGCAAATTAGACTTTCATGCATAGACATGAAATATTGCATAACAAGTTGGAGTTATGGGACTAGGGGAGGAAGGGAATTCTCTTGCCCTCAATCTTGCAACATGCTACACTACAAACCTAAGAACTGGCACCGGAGGGCTTCAAGCATAATTAGAAGGAGAGCAAACAATGAAGAGGCTTACCACCTTCGCTCCATAAAAGGGGGTTATGATACTTCTCCTTTACTCACAATTGATCCAACGCTAGAGATGATACTTTGTGTAGATCCTTACAAAGTCAACAATGCAGTCCATGTCTCACTCAAAATCTCCTTTCCACACCTTGCACACTAAAAGTCACTATCAAAAGTGTCTTCCTTTGCACACCCACCTACATATATAGGTGGTGTGGAGGCAGGGATAAGCTAGGGGGATTGATTATGGGATTAGGTCTTCCAAATCCCTCCATGGATGGCATGCCTAACTCCCCTAGCCCCCATTCACGTTCAATTTTAGGTGATGGGCCCTAATTTAATTATCAAGATGCTTTTTCCCTTACGAGTCCAAAGTTGCTCAAAAATAGATCTTCTCGACATAACTTGTCATGTGAGTATGATTATTGACTTGTAAACATACCATCGTGATGCTCTCTATCTCCTCTTTCCATCGAGCTATAACATACTCCTATTTGATAATGTATATAGTTGTTTTTCTGCCATGCAATGCACTAACTCTACACCTTTGGTACTTAACCCAACCATCATAGTAGGTTCACCATACACTAAAAAACCTGGACAACTAGTACCGTCGATCATTTAGTTGAACAATATCTTATGTTACTCGAGTAGTTACTGCATTCGACCACTCGGCTACCCTATTGAGTATACAATGCCTTCTATTCTATGCATCGTGCGATCAATACCTGTACCTAAGAGAAACAAAACATTCACTATTGACACTTTGTTGCAGTATTCTAGGTCGTGCATACTGTGATTGAATGCTCATTTTATTCATGTTCTGAATGATTGATTGCTTGCAAATAAACTTATTCGTAGGTTGAAATCGTTTTGTATGACTGATAGTTTGAGTCGATTGTGATGCTCTAATCCCAGCACTTAATACGCTTCCGCAAAGCTAAATTTAGAACCAATCTGATTCGTGCATGGCTATGAAATCGATTGTAACGATCCAGTGACTTCGAAGCTGCGATCAAGTAGGGCAGACTTCGAACTATCGAAGTCGGTCTGAATACGATAGACGAAAGTTGCATGCACCGAGGATTTTCCGCTCGCTTCTCTCTGTCGCGACGGTCGTATCACCCGATGAGCGATATCCCAACATGGTATTAAAAAACTGTGGGCCAAGGTACGTTCTCTTATATGTTGAGATACAAGAACAATGTTGAGAGAGGACTACCCACATGTTTACAAGCACACTAGCTAGTTTTAAATTGCATAGACTTTAGAGTAATGATTAGTTTCGAGGCATGCATTTGAGCAGTCATTTGGATGTGGGTGCTGCAAAAATATGGATGCTCATGATCAAAGGGTCATTTGTGGACAATTTATGAAGAGGAGAGATAATTCTAATAACCGGTAGGGGATAGAATTTGTGGAAATTGTATGAGCTTTAAGCTATTTGTTAGTGTCCAAAGTCCACATCAGTTGCACCAGAACGATGTTCTGGACCCCCACGTTCAGGAACGCTATGTTGAAAAAACCTGTAAAATTGTATTTACAAGATTCACATGTCAGAATTTCTTCCAATACAAACTTGCACGTCTTTTTCATCGTTTCAAAGATTTTACAGACAATATGAAGTTCAGTTATCTTCAACGTCACATATAAACAATATTTGATAAAAAAAGCCCATGCAACCGAGCAGATTGTGATTGCGAACCATAGAAGCACAGAGTTCCGGAACAATCTAGTAAGGTGTCTAGGTGCATGACCTCACTTGAGCTCATGTGAGAATTTAGAATGTATATTCAGACCTCGTAAAATAACAGATCTACACTGTGCTTGCAATGTGTTTGGATTATTTTTTACATCCCTAAATGTTCTTTCTTCCCAGCCCAACACAATTAGAAAAAACCAAGAAAAAAAAAACTGCAACGTTCCGATCCGAAACGCTCTGGGATCTCGGAACCGCTGTTCCGGAACGCTCCTGGAATGCAGCATTCCAGAACTCTGTGCTTCTACGGTCCAGACCCAGCTCAGGAGTAGATACTGCAAGGTGATCAAATTTCATGTCCTCCAAGGGGACTACTTGTTCCTATGTGCTTCGGAGGAGATTTTGGTCTCAGCTCTTCATTGGTTAATAGACCTTTGAAGTTTAGTAGATCCTCTCTCATTTGTATGAAAAGATGTGTTGCTTGAAAGAGAGAACTGTGAAAATTATTCATGACATAACGTTATGCATGGTTGCAGATAACATTGTGCATTGTTTTTGTCGATGAAGATGCACTGCATTCAAGGAAACTCCGTTTCAAACGGGTCCATCTCAAATGGACTGTATCGATTTTCATTGATGAAACGATTTAAAAAAGTAAAGTAAAGTAAAATAAAAACCTGTTTTTAATATTTTTCGGGTTTTAAATATTCTACAGTTTTGCTTAGTAATGTTGTTTTTTTTTGTGTGAGGGAGAGAATTTAGAAATCAGTGTAGTGTGAGAACTTAGATTAGTGTGTTTTTTCATAATAGAAGGTTAGAAATATAATCCCAAAATAAAAAACCTAGAACTTTTACACCGATTCTTTCTCGAGGTTAGGATTCAAGATTGATTGTTGATTAATTATTATCTACATTGCCTAAACCTTTAAAAGGCACTTGTTTTTGCCATAGTATAAGTCTAGAAATAAATTTCCCCTAGAAAACAAACGCTAAAACCGTTTTGCCATTTCTTTCCTGGGTTGCCATTTCAATTCATTTCAAACCCGTTTCAGTAAGGAGGTTCGAAAAAGTCCATGAAACATTGCCCATATCATTATCTTGCACTCAATTTGGTATGCAAGTAAGGCATACAAGAACATTGTTGCAATCATGAAGAGAAGGACCTTGGAATGATTCCTTCTTCGTGGTTGACTTAGCCTTTGTCTATTCATTATCAGCAGCAAGTTGGTGTCAACATTTATTCTGCAAGTCAGCATTCCTTTCATTTACACTTGTGCAAGAACCATGAAGAGAGCTGTCCATCACGAAGCAAAGTATAGAGCCTAGATTGTGAGCAGAAAGTAGGCTCTTTTAAGTGGAAAATTGATAGGTTGTTCATTGCACCCTTCAGCTTAGCCTTTACACAAAATATGCTATGAGTAGTGTGTGCATTAAAAAAATTCGGATGTAATAGTTTGAGTTAAGAAAGCAGTGCAAGTTAGGGAGTGTATGTCCATAATGTTTAAGTTGTAAGGAGTGTATGACACTTCCACAGCTTAATGTTGCTTTTAGGTTTGAGGTTTGAGGTTATTAGGCTTCAAGAGGCAGGCAGGAAATTTCGCTGATTGTTGCTATATTTGTTCTGTTTTTTGAAGTGATGTAGTTGGAGTTTGGTGAGAAATTTGTGCATGCAAAATTTAGTGACTCTAAAGCTTACTCAAGCTCTCAGTTTTATTTCTAAATCGCTGGGCTATTCAACTTTTTTTTGATTGGTTGTGCTCTGCTCTCTGATGTGGATATGATCCCAATAAACTGTTTGTGATGAGACTCAGGAAGTTGAAGCAAAAGCAAAGCCGTGAAAGAAAGCATTATCTTAGAAGAGAGAGAAAGCTGAAATCAAAATCCCATCGGCACAAAATAAAAGGAGAGAATTATGAACAAAAGCATAACTACAATTGTTTAGACTCTAAGGAGAGCAGACATAAAAAGCGTTCGAGAAAGCACAAGGAAGATTTCGAGTTCACCTCCAAACAAAGGACACGGCAGGCCGCGAAAGTCAAGTCAGATGCAGGAGACACACTTTATCTCGAATCCAAAGTCGAAGAATCTCTGAAAATAGAGTCACAAACAAAGCTTCGGGTATTCACTACAGTCTTGACATATGAAGAAAGATGAGCTAAATCTGATCGTGTTATATAGGGATCGTAGAATTCTGGTTAAGACCACTTCTATCAGTCAGTCTAAATGGGGGTTAATGCTGGCTCTTGAATTTTTGGTCCTGCCTAGTATATAGCAATCATTTTCACAAGTAAATTTCTTGACTTGAGGAATGTTTTATAGTCAGGAATAGTCAAGGGTTCATATTACTAGATCATCTGCATCTATTAGCAAGAATTATGCATAGCGTGCCACTTGAACTCCTCCTTTCCATTTCCTCTTATTGATTTGTTAATGGACATTCCAAATAGAGTAGGGTAGAGGGTAACCTTGTTTGACTCCAATGTTGTTGTTGATTATCATTTTGTTAACAATTGTTAAGTCATTAACAAGCAACAAAAGATTGTTTTGTCTTGCTCCTTTAAATCCTCTAACTTTGCCCCTTAAACTAGTGTGAGATTACGTTGTGACTTAATTATTCTAGGCCCCTTGCTTATTTTCACTCTAAAATTGTACCCACCGACTTTCTTGCCGAGAGAGAGAGAGAGAGTTTTATTAACGTCTTTGCCATGCCACAAAGCGTATAAGACGAACAAGTACATCAGATAAGATGGCACCAAGACGGAGCAATGTCGTCAAAACAACATAACTAAAACCAAACTAACTAAGAAGAGAATAATGTCAGGATTATATGGTACGAAGACCATCTACAAGTTCAACTGGGCATCTCTTTAGTGCTCTAACTCTCAACCTACTTTGAACAATCTTAGATATCTCATTAATAGCAACAGATTTAATATCTACAAATCGAATGATACCATCCCTGTAGATCATCCGCTTTCCATTCGTTAGAGCCTCCTATTTTGCCTTTTTCCGGTTCTTGGACCTGAATGAAAGTATGGTCTCATCCAGGTACCACGCAGTGTAGATCTCTTCCCTAGCACTTCATGACGACCAATTGCAGATGCGAAGCGTATGACAAGAGTATCTGGATCCTTCTTAGGCCGCCATGCAATATTCGTAACTTTGTGTTGGTGTTGAAGACTCTTTTCAAGAAACTTCTTAGCTTCACCAAACAACATCATGGGAGTTAGTAATACCTATGACTGGGACATTGAGCCTTTTGCTCTCGCAAACGGCTCTCTGTGAACGTAGCTGAGATAAATGAAGAGAGAGAGAGAGAGAGAGAGAGAGAGAGAGAGAGAGAGAGAGAGAGAAGAAGAAGAAGAAGAAGAAGAAGAAGAAGAAGAAGAAGAAGAAAAAGAAATTATATTAATGTTTGTTGGGTGCCCAAGGGCACATAAGACAGAAGAAATAAGTACATATCTTGTAGGAACACTGTCCATGTCGGACAACATAAAAATCGCTAGTCTAAGTGGAAAAAACAATATAGAAATTTCTCTAGCTAGTTAAAGACACAACCAATATAGAATCATAAAAAGCATATAAGAGCTTAACCTCCAGCTCTAAAGAGGGTACAGGTGCAAGAGCTTAACCTCCTGCTCTGCTGAGGAAAGTAAAAAGGAAGAATAAAATATCAATCCCGAAAAAAACGTCTGATACCCATAGAAGCTATGATCCGTGGCTGGTGTCAAGGAGCTTTGGTAGCTTTGGAGGCTCGTGTAGATCTGGCAGGAGGTGGTGGCTGAGTACGCTGGGCCTTTGCCCTCACCGGTATGACTACCTCATCATCTGATAGGTCATCGTGCTCACGCTTCTGAAAGAAGCTAGTGATAAGATGCTGGCAATAATCAGTAGTATCTTCCGACGGTATCAAAGAGGCTCTCAACGTAAGCATCTCTTGTAGTAAAAGGCCAATACATCTGGGATCCCGATACTCCAAAAAGGTACCGAGGGTAATGGGGTTGTCCCGATATAAACAATGATATCGACCACGTATCTCATAGTATGTAGGCATGTGAAGATAAAATGGAACTCATCCTCCACTACACCCAATGTGCATACCTGGCAGATCCGATGCTCTCTCGAAATGCCTGAATATCTGCTTGTCTCAATAGCAAGCTGGTGCGAAGAGACTCGTAACTGTCCCAACCTATATCGGACAACACAAAGATATTTAAAAATCAACAATTTCCAAAAATAATCATCCTCAGTAAAAATACTCATCTTTTTTTTAAAGATAAAAGTATTCACTATATAAGAAATTGTGAGAAATATTTGTACACTATAGTAAATTTTTTTTGACCAAATCATTTGGGTCAGGACTAGCAGCCCTTACACGATTTTGATCTACTTGAGCAGTAGACTAGTCCTATGTAATGACGTCTACTACAACATTGTAAGTTTGTTCAGCCACATCTGCTAGGTCACCTTCATCACCTACAATGCCACTAGCAGGTGGTTGGGGCTCTTTACAAAGTGGAGCAACACTATCTTCGAAGGGGCCTAGTTTACTCACTTCTTGAAACTCGTCCGACAAAACTAAAACCCCCATTAATCTCATTTTAATAAACTTACCAAACTCTCATCTAGCTCTACAACAACCACATGTCTGCTTTTTTGGAAGAAAGAGGAAGAGATAGATATAAAGGTCTAATAGGAAGTCCCAGACTATCTCTGCGTAAGATATGTGTGCCATAAAAGGTAAGCTTGACCTTGTCATGATCAGGACGATCCCATACTATGCGGCAATAGCTACGATATAAAAACTGTCTGATAAATGCATGAATCCCTGTGGGAGATCCAGCATCGAGAAGCCCCATGATTGGAAGAAAAGCACATAAAATAAATCTAAATACAATTACCAGTGTTTCTATGATCTGAATTCTCTCTATGCTTGATTTTGTGTGAGTGCTAGTAGGACTAGTAACTTCATCTAGAATTTGTATCACAAATTCTGACATGGTATCAGAGCCGGCTATTTGGTAAGAGAGAGAGATTGTTTGCAGGGTTGCAAGAAGATTAACTGGAGGAGACAAAGCTGCGTGCGGAGTTGACGGTGTTGGGAAGACAACGGATCTAGATCTCTGCACTTGGATCGCTGCTGGTGGTATCAGATCTGCTGCTGGTGTCTATCACTGAGATTGATCGCTGGTTTTCTGGTGTAGAATCGCTGGTTGTTGGCTGCATGTTGGATTGCTGCCTACTGATTGCAGAAATCAGATTGATTGAGACAAATTGCTGGCTACATGTTGGATTGCTGCTTACTGATTGCAGAAATCAGATCGATTGCCTACAGATCACTGACTGTCTATAATCTTGGATCACTATAGAACAGATCTGGGATCTGTTCACTAATAGTTTGACAGAGCTGGTTCACTGGTAGTCTGACAGAGCTGGTTCGCTGGTAGTCTGATAGCGTTGGTTTGCTGGTAGTCTGACAGAGCTGGTTCGCTGGTAGTCTTAAAGAGCTGGTTCGCCGGTAGACTTAAAGAGCTGGTTCGCTGGTAGTCTGACAGAGCTCGTTCGCTGGTAGTCTGACAGAGCTGTTCGCTGGTAGTCTGACAGACCTGATCGTTGGTAGTTTGACAGACCTGTTCGTTAGTAGTTTGACAGACCTGTTCGTCGGTTGTCTGACAGAGCTGATCACTGGTTGTCTGACGGACCTGTTTGCTGGTAGTCTAACAGATCTGTTCGCTGGTTGTCTGACAGATCTGTTCACTGGTTTTCAAGTTGGAAGTTGCTATAGATCAGTATCATGGCAGGATTGAATGATGCTGTGTTATCGGAGTCTAGCAAGCTAGATGGAACAAACTACAGCATATGGAAGTTTAAGATGCAAAATATTCTCCAGGATAGAGAATATTGGGGTATCATCACAGGTGTTGAGATACCTCCTACCACTGATAGAGAGTTGCGGGAGTATCAGAGACGTAGAAGAAAAGCTCATCATATCGTCAACTTGTCAATTAGAGATATGATTATATCTCATATCAGAGATGCTGCTGGACCCAAGGAGGCTTGGGATATACTAAAGAACTTGTATGAGACGGTAAATCAACCACGAATCTTATTCTTGACTAATAAGCTTCATACATTGAAGATGGGTACGGGTGAATCAGTAACAGACTATCCGTTGGAGAAAGTGTTCAAGATTCAGTGTTGGTATTCATTGTACTTAATAGTCTACCTTTGGCCTATCAGAACTTTGTAATGATGCTATCGTTAAGAGAAACGAGGCCTTCTTTCGATGAGCTGAATGCCATATTACTACAGGAAGAAATGAGACGACAAAATATTGTCAACAGGGACGATTTCGAGGAACAGGCATTCTTGGCAAAGAAGCAAGAGCAAAGTTCCAAGAAGGGTGGCAAAGGAAAGAAGAAGAAGAAGAAGCAGCAAGATATGGAGGAGAATCAATCAAATTGACAGAAGATGGGAAGAAAGTGGTTCGAAAAGGAAACTGCTTTATTTGCGGAAAATCGAGACATTATGCAAAGGAATGTTGGCATAACAAGTTCAAGAAAAAGCAGGACGGGAATTTTGTTGAAGAAGAAGAAACATCTAATGCAAAATTGAGTGCTTTGGATCTTGAAGACTATGAGTTGTTTTCGGCATCGACATCTTGTGGTGGTGGCTTCTCAAAGGAAGAAGACTATTGGTTTATTGATTCAGGAGCTTCAAAGCACATGACACCTAGGCGAGACTGGCTATCTAATTTTTTTTTTTTTTAATTAGATGATAGGTCAAATGTGAAGTTGGGTGACAACTACACATATGATATATAGGGAGTTGGAAAAGTACAAGTACAACTACCTTTAGGGAAGATTGGAATCATAAAGGATGTGCTTTATGTACCAAGAATCAAGAAAAACTTACTCTCAGTATCAGCTATTGCAAAGCAACACATGGTGGTGCAGTTTGATGAACAGCGGTGTCTCATCAAGAGGAAAACTAATGTGATAGCTGAGGGCATACTTGCAGGGCGGTTGTACAACCTTCAAGCTCAGGTGGTGGATCGTCATGCAAGTGTTGCAGATATTGGATCATTGAGTAAGCTATGGCACAAGAGGTTTGGACATTTGAATTACAAAAGTCTACAAGTCTTGAGGAAATTTAAAATGGTTACAGGTTTACCTCAAGTTGTTTCTGATCACAAGGTTTGTGAAGGCTGTGTCTTAGGCAAGCATCATATGAAGAAATTTTTGCCTAGTACATTCAGGGGGAAAAATGTTTTGGAAACTGCGAGGAGTATGCTCAAGAGTAAAAATCTTCCAAATATGTTTTGGGGTGAAGCAGTTAAGACGACGGTTTATCTTTTGAATCGAAGTCCTACAGAGATATATTTTGATAAGGATCAAAATGGAGGAATCCCTATATTATGTGATGAGTTATTACAGGAACCTGAATCGACACATGTATCGCCTACGCCAATTCAAGAACCTAGAGTGACTTTGGTTGAGATAGGTAAAAGGAAGGAGAGATCAAGTATATGGGATACTTATTCACCTCCTACTTCACCAGGCAGGAAGCATCCTACATTAGAAGCTAGAAGATTGCCTAGATGGTACTATGAAACTATCAAGGATAGTGTCATTATGGAACAGGGAGCCAGATGTGACTTGCACCAAAAAACTAGCAAACAACCAGAAAATTTTTGATTCAAATCTGTCGACAGCCAATAACTTTCCGTCAATCTTCTCCTAGAAGATTCCTATTGTTTTCTTAACAAGGTTGACTCCACATGCAGCTTCAGCTCCTCCAATTTGATTGCACACCTGCAAATACAAACTCTCTCTCTCACCAAAGAGCCTGCTTTGATACCATGTCAGAATTTGTGATACATATTCTAGATGAAGATACTAGTCCTACTAGCACTCACACAAAACCAAGCATAGAGAGAATTCAGATCATAGGAGAATTGAGCAATTGCTCTAGCATAATGGAATGATTGTGGTGGGGCGCCAGCCTACTTAAGTAGTTTCTCTAATGAATGAGAAAAGCTAAGAGCCTAAAGCAAATAGCAAAAAAAAAGCAAAAGCTAATTGCTAATAATACTACCTATATTTGGTAAAGACCAAAAATGAACTAAGTACTAAATAGATCCTAATCTATTTGTAGTGCGCCCACCTACATGCATAAGCCTTAAATAAACAAATTTACTATAAATAGAATGGCCCCTAAAAATAGCACGCAGGCATGGCCAGACTTATCATTAAGGGGTATCAAATAAACATTAATTCCTAACAACCTTGTATGGATGGGAGCGGTCATGAGTCTCTGCTAATAAAAGGATCACATTGCAGTATGAAAGAATGGAAATCGCCTACTAAAGAAGATGATAGAATGCCATTCTTGCATTTGCATCTCGAATAATTTTGTTTCCTGGCTTGCCATTGTGTGTGTGTGTGTAAGGTCATCATCCATAAAAATAAAGGTCCCTTTTAATTTGGCTCTAAGGCGTAAAGCTGAGCTGCGGCTGTCCATAGAGCGAAACTTGATAAACAAGACATTAGTGTCAAATTTACTTCTCCAAGCTCCCGTGTTGTGTGTGAGCATAGTTAAAAGCAACTCCTTTGCCTCCTCAATGGGTTTATCCCCATCGGGAATCCCTCTAACTCGGATATCAAAGGCTTTTTTAGCCCTTCTTTCTTCTTTCTTGCTCGGAAAAGACATTTGCTAGTGTAGAATTCACAAATGCATGTTGAACCGAGCTTGAAGATTCAGCCTTACCATCGTTCTTGAGATGCGCTGCCAATGTCTTCGTTTCTTCCACTTGTTTTTATGCGCAACTGATCAGCAACATCATGAAACTCGATCTATCTCGCAGCGGTTCTGGTGTTGAAGTCGCTAGTGAGAAGAACATGCCCTCGATTAGCAAAGAGAGAGAGAGAGAGAGAGAGAGAGAGAGAGAGAGAGAGAGAGAGAGAGAGAGAGAGAGAGAGAGAGAGAGAGAGAGAATACTGCTACTTCCATTATGTGATTTTGTTCTTCATGTCAAGTTTTTAAATGTGCTACTAGCATTTTGTTGACACCAATGGAATGGATGGGTGTGTTAGGTCACGATGGAAACTCGAGAGCAACAAAAGGCGCTTATTCTTCAAAGCGCAGAATTAGCTAAGGTTTGTTCCTTTTCTTCTTCAAGTATGTGTTTGTGTTTGGCCTTAGACAATATGCTAGTTTGTTTATGTCAAATTCTACTATGCAGATAACTCATGCATGCTAAATTAGTTTGTGTCATGCATTTCGTAGTTGATAGTTGAAATTCTTTCAGTTAACTCAAAGTTTAAGATTTTGCCGTGTGTATGTGTGTGTGTTTTGAAAACGAAAGCTTATCAAACCAAAACATATCATTGCAATCAAAATACCTACTAAAACCAGTAAACATTATATATTATAAATGGACAAGGCAAAAAGAAAGATGTCCTTTTTGTCATTTACATTTGGAACTATCTCAAGCCAAGGCTAGTAGACACCAAAAAATGCGTTAGAACAAAGCAATCTATGTGGGCATTGCAGGCTTTCCTTGCATGCCCCCAATTGTTAGTTTTTAGTATGAGACTGTCGGTTTCTAGTGCTATTAGGACAACATATTCGCTTCTCACGTGAAACATCTCTCATATCATTCGCTTCTCAAGGCAACACATCTCTGATTTTCATCTAATATTAAGGAGCTTAGTGTAGTTGGTTGATCTCAAAAGATGCAGTGATAGATCCCTTTGATCTTTTAGTGTACCAGGCAGTTGAAGATAAATGTCTCTCTATCTAAACCTCTCCAGTACATAGTTGGCGAACCCTATCCTCTTGAGAGGTCTCCTAGCAATAAACACGTCGCATGAAGCTGTCCCAAAGTAAGCTGAAGACTTTGTGATATGGTGATATTAGAACCCCATCAACATCCATTTTCTGAAAATGTGTCTTGTGGAATTCTAGGTTGACCCCCAATGGGCTCGACCAAATTCTCTAAACATGTCTTTTATAATACTAAATACATTGTGGTATGTAGCTAAGGTAGCAGATGCTGCGTTCGAACGCGCGTCTGGACGCACGTCCGCGTCCGGGCGCGGACGCGCCAGGGTGCGTCCGGGGGTTCGGACGCGTCCGCCCCTTTTTTTTTATAGTTTTTTTAATGTTATTTAGTCTAAAAAAATTTAAAAAAAAATTGGGACGCGTCCGGGTCCGGACGCCGGACACGGACGTGGATTGCCCGCGTCCGGCCCGGACGCGCATCCCTGCTATGTAGGAATGGGACCCCACTGAGAGGTGTGATAAGGAGATGCAAAGTAAGTGAAAATTGTGAATCCCAGTTGAGTGATATCCTTGCTCATGAGGCTCTTTCAATGACATAAGTGCTAACCATAAATATTTGCCTCTGCTAGCATCTGTCCCCAAATTATATCACTCTTTATAGATAGATGGTCAGTTTGAAGACAACCTCTATTTGTTTGGGGGGCACAACAAACTCGGCTAATGTATTTGGCTTGGAACTATCATTTGTGATAGCATAGAGATTTGGAGACAAGAATGCTAGCCCAATGTGATAATGTAAGTCTAGTGCACCATGCCTCTATTGTGCACCTAACTATAGTAGTGACTCAAGTGTCCAAGAGACAACATTACTTTGTGCATCTCATATTTGAATAGGTCGATTCGAACCGGCCGGTTCGAACCGATTCTTTGAGGTTCAAACCGCCAGGCCAGATTTGATATGGAAAACAGTTTGAACCTTTTTTTTTTCAATTCTTCAAAAAAACAGTCAAACATTCACTGATAGTACAGATACTTAAATTTTAATAGCTAAACAATTTCAATCTTGATTCTTCCTCTAAATTTATAGATATTAGAATTCAGGATAATCAGATCTCTATTCTCTTGTGACGGTGTGACCTGTCGTATCAAGATTCAATTTTCAAAACAAAATTTACAGAAGAGTCATGACTCATGACCCAAGTTTAAACAGACTACATAGTACATACTAGTTAGCAGTTGCCAGTAACTACAGCTAAAACTTAAAGTTTAAACAGGTTACAGACTACATAGTACATACTACAGTTAAAAGTTAAAACTTAACTTCAGGAATCAGAAACTTGAAACTTGAAACTAGATTCTAGAATCCATAATATATCATGATTCATCAATCATAACAAAATAGTAAATACAAATGCCAGGTGCATCATGAGTCCGGTCACCAATGTAATGCGCGATGTGTCTGATGATAAATCATGATGTGTACATATGTCATACTACACTGTAAATACTAAACAGCTCAAGAGTCAATGCTCATCTAGTGACATGAACATCGTAGTGTCATCTACAGACTAGTAACTAGTAACTACAATGATCTAATGTACATACTAGAATCATCTGAAGACTGACATCAATGAGCACTGAGCAGGGCCCAGGCTGCAGTGAGCACTCTAAGCTCTCCTACGCCTGAGTCTCCTCCCACTCGCTGGTGGTGTTGTGGAGCCTGCTGTGGCCTCTCGAGTGGTAGGCTCAACTGCGAAATTCTCATCAAAGGCAGAGGTATGATGCCCCTCATCCTCATCCCCGCCCTCCTCGGACTCCTCATCCTCATACTCCTCCTCTGAGGACTCTGACCCTGACGATGCCTCAGACTCAGACTCGTCCTCGGGGCTATGAGAACGGGAGCTGCTAGCCTCTCCTGCCCTCCTCCTACGCTCTGCTTGAGTGACAGGCCCTGCACAGTGCACACAAAGAGGGACAAACGTGTTATTCCTTGCAAATTAGTAAATTACAATTTACGATAATTAGTAACTTCAAACTTCGAAAATTTAATTCAAGACCTGTCACCTTACTATTTAGACAATCCTAATTTCTCATCTGCACTCTGCATGGCCTCCTCATGGAGGAATGCGTACACGTCCTCCTATGACTGGTCTCTCGGTGGCAACTCTGGAACCTTTGCCACATCGATCAGATCAGGATTAACCTACACACATGTCACAATGCACATTGAATTCAAGACAATTTAACAAAATTTGGAGAGCCGAGTCCCGACAAAAGTTAAAATTTACAGTGATCAGTCTAGTATCTACTATCATGTATCTACAAATTGCCAACTGGGTCCTGCCACCTAGGATGATGGATCACATGTTAGAATTTAGAAATTATAATATATGGTGTACAAGTTACCTGGATAGGCTCTGCGGTGGTCTGGAGTCTACCCAAAAGTCTCAGGTTGGCGTGTACGTACACCAACCTCTCCAACTGCGCTGATGATAGTCGATTTCTCTTCTTCGTGTGAATCATGGAATGGACACTCCAGTTCCTCTCACAAGTGATTGCAGTGCAGTCTTGTGAGAGAATCCTGATGTCAAGGCGACGCAATTTGGGGTCAACCCCAAACTTCGACCACCATGACACGGGACGTAGCTGGCCTGAATCACAGTTCAAGGGGCAGTTAGTACTTACTACTAGCAATTTGCAAGATGCAACCAAGTTCCAAGTTCCAACAAGTTACAATATGACTGACTAACTGTGCAGTAAAATGTGAAGTAACAAGTTTAAACTGTAATGGACCATGCCACATGGTTAGTTTATTACCCTCTCTCAAAAGCGCCGGGCCAGTGGCGAACTCCAAGGTCTCCTGCCTGAAAATCTGAAGCTCATCCAGCAGGTTATCCTGCTCGCGTACATCAGGATAAACTCGGGAGATATAGGCATTCCAGCCATCCCTGAGCTCCCTATCTGTGAACTGCTCCTCATTCCTCCAAAGTGGATGGAGTATGTGGGCCATGGCATGCAGGGGCCTATGAAACCAGTCCCACCTGCTCAACCAAAGGAGCCGGACCTCCGTAAGCCTGCAAGAATTAAGATTCAAGAGTCAAGACACAGTAATAATTATACAATATAGTACAATGTACATGATAGATCAATCATCATAGTACATACTACATACTGCATACTACTGTCTACATACTACATTTGAAATTTGAATCTTGATTCTTGATATACATAATACCTCTCTGGGCTAATGGTCGTGCAAAGCCTCAACTGCTCGCCCAGCCTGTCCATGAACTCGTACAAGAGGCCCAATGTGCAGCCCTCTCGATCTGTAAGGCGCAGGACAGTGTAGATGGGCTGTAGGCCCACCACAATGGATCGAGCCTCATCCCAAAATGGTGAATGCATAACGGTCCGCTCGAATCTCTTACTCTTGGGCTCCTGTGACGGCCCCCATTGCGCCCAGTCAACAGCAACAACCATCTGCCTCAAGCCCTGATGAACTTTCAGCAGTCGTTCCAGGACCAGGAACATAAATGCAAACCTGCATAGATGATAGGGCACATTGCACAAGTGACAAATTCTAAGTTCTGACAAGAGTCAAGAGTCAAGACAATACATGGCACATGCAATGTGCATCATTGACTACTAACTAAACAATAAATAGTAAATACTTAGTACTTACCAAGTTCCAACAGTCTACAGAAGCGCATTCAAGAATCAAATTTGAGTTGCAACTTGCATACCTGGTGGGGGCAGGTCTCAAGACATCCAAGGTGGACTGTCCTCTGAACATGGCTAGGACCCTAGGCTTCTTGGTGACAAATCTCACCAAGAACCGTGCAGTACGCACCACCTCTGCAATCCATGGAATCTTGGCCACATCCTCGACAAACAAGTCCAGGCAGTGTGCAGCACAAGGTGTCCAAAAGATGTGGGGGTAGGTCTCATTAACGAGCCTACCCATGGAGACGCAGTTTGACGCATTATCTGTGACACAACCATACATATTACAATGCAATGTGAAATGTGCATGAGTTTGGAATTCCGAATTCAAGACTCAAGTGCTCAGTGGCAACTGCTTAGACTTTAGTGAACTATAATCCACTGTTAATCAATCCGAAATCGCCATTGAACAATGAACATTCAACATTGACATTTACAAATTAGTAATTACCTGTAACCTAATACCATTTAAGTTTTAACATTATAGGTAAACCGTAAATTGTAATAAGTATAATATATATACCTGTACAACGTGTTGTGGTCCGACCTCCTCAATGGCAGCTCGAATATGTGAGAACATATACTCGCCCGTGACTGAGGTGTCGATGGATCTGAGAAACATCGTCCCCATGCACGAAGACACCAGGATATTCAATATGTGGCGCCTCCTCGTATCGCTCCAACCATCAGATATGATGGTGCAACCATACCTAGTTGAAAGTTCACAGGTGACAAGTGACAAGTCAGTGGACCGTGGTCACGACTCACGACTCACTTACAAGCCTGCCACACCTGCCCAATCGCACTCACCGCACTCATCGCCCTCCTCCATGCCGGGGTCCTACGTGCAGTTGAACGTTAACATCATTCAAATCTGAACTTAAGCTAGTCTTTCTAATTAAAAATTGAATCTCTTCTCAATTCAGATAGCCAAAGTCAGAACTCAACTTTTTGAAATGTAATGCAATAATCTATTGAAGCTGTAAATATAGGGCTTGCCGATGTTCTCTTTTCAACCTGTAGCAAATAAGTTCTTAGTTTCTTTGATTTTGGCTTAGCTAGAAAGATCGCTTGGCATTCAAAAAATAGAACATGTGTACAACAGAAGTGTGACGGTTCTGGTGGACTGTTTTTGTGGCCGATATCTCGAAATAGTCTTGTTATGAAGGTAGTGTCTTTGTGCAAAGTGTTTCATTTTCAAACCTGAGAGGCAGCAGTTTCTTCCTGGGTTCTTGAGCTGGGCTCACAATCTTTAAGTTGATTACTTCTATGTTTATAATGAACAAATTTGATTCGTATACTTTTCTTTGGCTTGATCTTAAAAGTTTCTGAAACAAGCCTAAAGTATTTGTAAGATAGTCAATGATCTGTCCTGAATTTTGCAGGCAAGGCTAGCAAGTGGAGAGCTACAAAGAGCAAGACTTGAACAGATCAAAATGCAACGCCTTTATGGATCTGTTGACTGGAGGTCTCTGTATTTTGACCTCTTTCTATCAGAAAATCGAATGCTATTATTTGTTTAGCTGCTTTTATATTGCCATTTGAACAAACAAGGGGAGAGAAAGAGAGAATATATATTGCTTGTATCAGTAAGATGCACAATTCAAAGTGAGAGAGATGATTAAAGAGAGGAGCAACAACTTCCTATTAGTATCCCTACGCTTTGGTCCACCGGTCACCACGGTCCAAACGATGTTACCATTAAACGTTTGAAACATTGCTAACCTTTTTTTAGGTATTTCTTTAGGGTTCTGACCAACCCATATGTATATTTAAGGGTTGAATACATGTCCCACAACAAAGACCTGATTAGGCATCTCAAATAGGAAAAAATGGAAAGATTCACGTCCCAAATTGCAAATTATGGCTGTTCTCTGCACCTGTCCATTACCCAAATTCAAGCACTGGATTGGGTATGTTAATAGCTTGATCTGGGCTCTCTAGGGACTAGAAGACTGCCTCAAAGTCTTGCATCAATTGAAGAAATAGTGAGAAAGTTCTCTTGACTTATTCAATGAAGCCTCCAGCATGCAAATTGTCTACGTGCTTGTAGCAAATCAATTAAACAGCCTGCTGATGTTCCCAATGGCTTCAGCACACCCTAAAACCTTCACCTGCAAAAAATCTCAGCAATGGAAGGAGAGAGGAGAGAGATACGGTTGAATGTGAACTGCAGCAGAGATTCGTGATTTAGGGATCAGGGCAGTGAGTGAGGGGCCCATTGGGCCCTAGAATTCAATGGGGGGGTGGGGCCTTCAGCCTCCTTTTGGGGCCTTAAGGCCAAAAAAAGCTATAACTAATTCATGGTTGAAACGTGTTTGATGGTAACATTGGGTCCGATTGGATGAATCATTAATCACATCATAGGCTCTGTGGGCCATTTAGTTATCTGTATATGTTGAGTGCATTGCAAGTACATTCAGTGGTACCAATAAATAATCAATGGTAGTAAATTAAGCACAAGTGGTAGCTGAAGTAAACTGTGAACTCTAACTAGCTGCTGATGTTGCACAATTCTGACATGTCACCTAATCCTGATGTCGTCCAATATGGATGTGCAGGTCATACTTCCAACAGATGTACACTTACCTAATCAAAAACTGCTTCATTTCTAATAGGCATGCTAGGCTGTATTATGGCAAATGGACTGATGTGCAACTCAGGTCTTCTATGCACGCTAATTCTACGTGGATTTTTCTTCTCAGGGGCTTTAAATTTCTTCTCAAAATTTGGAAGCCTCTAGATCAAAGTTCTTGGATGTTAACCCTGGTTACTGTGTACTTCCAGATTTGTAAAATATGCCACATGCTGCTTAATGAATCTAATCTTGAGATAACTTTAATCTTCTGCCAAAACTAGCATTTACTAAGACTTTCATGGTGTCACATTGCCTGCATGTGAAGTACTTTGCATGTCACAGTATTTTTGTTCCTAGTGGTAGGGTTACTGCCCTTCTCCGACGATGGTATTGGTCTACAAGATGGGCAACATAGCTACTTATACATAATGCTTTTGTTATGGCATTATTTAGCCATGTTAGTGAGATTCCTTATATGTGGCAGCCTTGATCCATATGCGTAGTACTTAATGGGCATCTTTGCTTAGATCTTACTTTTCCAGTTGAAGAAGATCCTCATCTTTGTGGTGTGTCTCGATTTCTTAAAGATAACGCTAGCCGCCTCAGTGTTGCCCCTAGCTTGTTTTTACACTTACTTTGTATAGTTTCAGCTTAGGTACCCAGAAAACTTAAAGTTTGGCTGACCTCTTTCTGGCATTTCCAGCAAACTATTATTCTCTCCTCTTGTGTTCTGCATTCTTTAAAGCCTAAGTCTCCCTCTTTTATCTTTGGTTGTGAGGCCAAGCCAAACATTTTTTTTTCCTCCATTTCTAGGGAATACCAGAAGGGTAGTGCATTAATACTCTCTTGTTTGGAGCAAATGTGGGTTAACTCTTCTGTCATTAATTCTCTATTTTGCTGCTATGCCACCAATCTCAAATTTGTGACATATCTCCGTTTAGCAAAGATGTTCATTAGCCTCTCCAGCAGTCATGTTATGGTATTAGATATCATCCTCACCTTGTTTAGTGTACATTAACCAAGTACATCTTTAAGTTCTTCCTTGATTTTCTTGTTTCCTTTTGAAACTTCATTTTCACCCTAGAAAATTGGATGTTCAGTGTCTCCCAAATGTTCCTCCCTTTTCCTTTTCTGGTTCTCTGGAGTTCAAATCTAGTTGCAGCTGGTTTAGGAGTCAATGTTTTATGTAACCTTTCGAATCGCATTTTCAAACCGTGTTTAAATCGGGAAAGAATCTGATTCTCCAGGTTCGAACTGCTGAATCGGTTTTAGGGTTCCCCCCCCCCCCTTAGTTTCTACCTTTCGATTATGTCAAAAACAAGTGCCTTCTTAGTGTTAATGAGTAACATGTAGATTATAATTCGTGATTAATCAATAGTGAAATTTGAATCCTGGCGTGCAACTCCTGAGCCTTGTTACCTAACTAACAATACCTGTCAACTCTGGTTTAGGGTTCTCGATCCATCTGTTGCCCGCAGTTTTAGCTATGATCTATCTGATATCATCTGTGACATTAGCTAGTAACTACCAACTTCCATACATGACTAGAAAGATTGATAATTGTTACACTCAAAACATTAATGTCACACCATACATATTACAATGTACAATGAAACACTCAAAAAAACCCTCAAGGGTCTCTCTCTCTCTCTCTCTCTCTCTCTCTCTCTCTCTCTCTCTCTCTCTCTCTCTCTCTGTGAAAAACGCCAAAAAAACGGTTCGAACCATTTTTTTTTTCCGGTTCAAACTGGACCGATTCGAACCGGCAGTTCTTTGAAAGAACCGTGGTTTTAAGTTTTGTACATACGGATCAACAGGTTTTGTAAAAGGTACAGAACAGTGTTCTATGGTTGGAAGGCCATGAAAATCTAAAAGCCTACAACTAATAGTTGTAGCTTGATGCAGATAAATTTGTCAAGCAACAGTTGAACGTGCTCCAATGAAATTCTTTTATCTTTGTACATCTCTAGAGGCTCATCTTTTTCACTGTTGTGTACTTTTTTGATGTCCTCTGAACACAACTTTTGTGCTTTTAAAAGACTTGATGATTTTCCTTTTCCCTTTGTGCGATCCTGTTGTTCAAGACAGTGACAGCATACTTTTGCCCCTAGAAAAAGAACTTTGTGATACTCATAGTTTCTTAAGAATACTTACGAGCCAATAACTAACTTAGCTATTCAGTTAACCTCCGTCTCCCCTTATTTTTTGTTGATATTATACAGGAGGAAGTCTGAGTGTGTTTGCTCATTTTACATACTGTTAAAAAATGAAGGAATAATGTCCACTGTATTGAATATGCTTTCTACGTATTGCTTTATTTGCTCCAAATCCAAGTTAAAATTATGTTTTGTAGAGCTAAATGGCTCTTGTCAAATCCCTGTCATAATTGTAGGCTTAAGAGTACTGATAGTATGCTTGTTGTGATGTCAAAGAAGAAAGTTCAATGTGTAATATGTGTACCATGTCCATATGCTCCTCATGACAATGCTTTTGATGGTGTTGTAATTAGCAAAGAATCTGTCCAGCAGGAAGTATGGGCTACATTTTTTACACAAAGCTATCGTCTTACTTTACTGGCCCTAAAAAAATGTGAACATGGAGCTGTTAAGTAGACAAAATTTATTATCAAAAGCACACGTTCTAACTGAGACTTTCTTGGGCTGTCAACGGTCAATGCAGGGCCAAGAAGAAACTGAAAACAGAAAGACAGGTACCTGCTACTGCTGACTTATGTGTTGTTGTTTAGTTTCTGCTCATGCCTAGAAAAAGTGCATGGATTCTTTTACTAATCCATCTCTACCCGGAGCTTTTGGTCACAGTTTTGTTAAAAAGATTTTGAAAATGAATGTGCAGAGACTTGAGAGGACTGTAGCCGCCGGTCGTAAACTAGCATCAATGGAAGAGCGTGAAAATGCAAGGATGGATGCTTTTAGAGTCGCGGTACGTTCTACATTCCAGCTCTCTCTCTCTCTCTCTCTCTCAATTCACATTATTGCTATTTTTCCTGTGAAACCTAAAAAAACCCTAAAAGCTAAAAACAGCGCCTCTCTCTCTCTCATATGCACACCTCTTCTCCTCTCTCTTGCTCTTTTATACCTTTATCTCTTTCTAGAAACTTCTCTTTCTATGAATTTCTGAAGTCACATGTTCTCTCTCTAGAAATTTCTAAATGCACATGTCATTTTCAAGCATTTCAAATGCACTTCAAATGCCCTTCAAATAAACTTTAGGGCAAACGTGGACCAATAAGACTAGACGAAACCCTTTTTGTCTATCATTGCCTACATTCTCCCTCTCCTACGTGAGAGATGTTTTGAGCAACGGCCATTTATTTCCTCTCCTGCGTGGGAGATGAGCTTTCTTTACATAGCGATTTACGTTTTACGTTTTAGTTTTAGTCTAGTTTTCGTTGACGGCACTGTCCCGTCCGAGTTCCATTTACTTTGTTGTACTACCTCTTTAGTCTTATATGCCTTTTGGCATGGAAAAGACATTAATAAAGCTTTCTTTCTTTCTTTCTCTCTCTCTCTCTCTCTCTCTCTCTCTCTCTCTCTCTCTCTCTCTCTCTCTCACACACACACACACACACGCGCGCGCTCGCGCGCGCGCGCATTGCACTTGCCTATCTTTTTCCATACAGAGAGCAAGCCTGAAAAGAGCTATCTATCTTTATTAGATCCCTGTGAAGTCTCTCTCTCTCTCTCTCTCTCTCTCTCTCTCACATTACACTTGCCTATCTTTTTCCATACAGAGAGCAAGCCTGAAAAGAGTTATCTATCTTGATTAGATCCCTGTGAAGACATTTACTTTGCTCAAACCTGTTACAGTTCTAACAGCAATGGTTATAACTTATGGGTGGTGCCAACATTAGATTTACTATTATATATGGAGGTGATATGAATATTACAAAAGGAGAGTTGATACTGACTATTCTAGACACTGCGCTCTTTTGATAAGTTATCATTTGTTGGGAGCATTTTGATGGCAGTTGGGTCTTCCTACGGCAGAAGCACAACGTCAAGCAGAATGGAGAGCTGAAGCCACCCGAGCCTTGAGTGAATCAGGAGACTTTGTCCAAGATGCCAACCAACTTCCTGTAAAGCATACAAAGAGGACAATTATTGGGCCACACCTTCCACAGATTTAAGTGGCAGTGGGTTTTTTTGTGGGGAGAGAGAGAGAGAGAGAGAGAGAGAGAGAGAGAGAGAGAGAGAATGTGGGCCATATATGCACTTTGAATTACAACAAGGTGATTTGAATCACTACATGAATGAGGCAAAGCAGAAAAATTTGTGTTTTAGATTATTAGTTCATGCTTAGAAGTAGCTTTTGAGCCTCCTTGTTTAAAAATTTCTTGTAATTGCTAACAGGCTCAAAATTCTGTATTAAAAATTAATCTGATTATAATCTAATGTTTCATATTGTTCGTCTACCTTGTTTTGTGAGTCATCATTGGATTGAGATATTGATTTTACCCTTGTAGACGCTTTGTTTCCCCAGTGTCAGCGGAATCTAGCAAGGGAAATAAGTTCTTTTGAGTATGTTGTGGGAATTCATGGTTTATATTACGCTTTTTCTCAAATTAATGCATTTTCAACATGGGCATACTTGTGGTGCTGCTTTAGTTGCTGCTCGAGACTAATGGTGCACATTTTAGCATGATATATCAAAGAATTTGTTGTGATATCAGATAATTATATGGGTGGTTAAGAGATGAAAAAGGCTACTCTTTTCAATCTCCACAACATTGTTTAAGTGGACTACTTGGCACATGGGGGTTTTAAGGTTCCACAAGCAAAAATCACTGAGCAGGCTCAAGGCTGATTTGGTGTGTTCTACGTGTTCCCTACGGCTAAAGGAAACTGAGTACTCTCTTCTTATGGGTGAAATTAAATACCTGCAAGCATTATCTATATACATATTTATGTTGCCCTTGAGGATTTATCTTGTCATTCATTTCATGTATGCTATTCTTTTCTTGGAAAAAACTCTTTTCTCTTTTTATAAGACAAGTGAGCAAAGAAGTCAGCTCATGACGTGTACACTATTTAAATGCATAAACCAAGCTTAGAGTAAGATCCATTACTTGAAGCATACATCTCAATAAATAGATTTGTTGGCTGTTCAAAGTTTCAACAAAGCTAATTTGTTCTAGGTTAACACTTGTCTCTTGCGTGGTGTGCCCATGCATGGCATGGTGTAGCATGCTTGGATTGGGCTTGCCCACCCTGGTTTGATTCTGCAGGTACCTGTGCCAAGAATTCATTTAAGATTCTAAGGAAAATATTACGCATCTCACTCACCATTTGGTACAAGTTTTCACAAGATGGATGATTAAAATAATCCAAAAAAATATGGCAATTTGTTCTCCATTTCTTAAGATTCCTATTCCATGAACAGAGTCTTTTAGAAAGAGAAGTGGTTGATACACCCATGTTTAGATATTCCAACCGAATAAATTGTGAGAAAATTAGTACTTTTTAATGTTATGAAAGCAATTTCCGATATCAACAAATTTAGAGGTTGCTAGAGAAGAAAACAATTACTTGACAAATTAATTTTTGCACGAGTTTGTAAGGTGTACATTCATGTACAATTTTGCTTAAAGCATCTTGAAATTGATGTTCTCAATGAAGCAATATTTTTTCAATGTACATCAGAAAATTTCCATAAGATCTTCAACTTGGATTCTTTCCCTAGTTTGTTTGCTAGGTCTAGTGGCATCATAAAGTTTTAACTTCTTCTATAACTACATGGAATGTGTTATGACATAGTTTCATCCTATATGAGTTTTGGGTACTTCATATGCATTGGGTAGGACATGTAAGCTAATAAAAAACATGAACAAGTGGTCTATTGTCATTGAGTAAAGCTTGAGGATGTTGAAGCCAATGCAAGCATCCCTTGATTGCGATCATGCACTTAAATAGTGTTCATCAGCCCTTTTCTATGCAATAATCAAGAACTTTAGAAAATGAAGGTAACAAGTTTTTATGTTTGATAAAGAAAGATTAAGCACAATAGATTGACAAAGTAGAGAGCCTAGATGGATTGCAAGAAGAAGGAATAGCTTAGGAAGTTAAGTTGCTCATAGTTGAAGAAGAGGTACCCATGATGAATCTAGTTGAAGCCAGACAATCAACTTGCCCATTTGAAGCAATGGTGACAAGTTGTAGGGGCAAAAATATAGTAATTGGAGATATTGCTCATCTTGGAAGCATTTTATACATGCTTTGTGGCCCGTCATGGAAAGGGGGCGCGGAGGACGGAGGTGTAGAACGAATGAGTCTTATGGCCACATCCTTGAGGTGACAAGGACATTTGTGTATAAGTAGAGCTAGTTACAAAAAATGTATGTTGCATTTGTTATGGAAACTTGCTTATGAAGATGAGCATTGAGACTTTTTAGGTAGGACTAGGCTTGGCATGCCTAGAAGAATGCATGTAAGGGTTTTTAGATGTGATTTAGATTTTTTTTTTCCCACTAGGTTTGTTGAGAATGTGGATGCTAAAAAATGACAAATTTTATTACCTTGTTACAAAAAGCATGCTACAAAAAGATAATCATGTGTATTTGAGTGGGAGTGCTACCAGCAGTTTTGCCGCACCATGCTTATCAAAACATAGGTAAATCACAAATGCTTGTCATTCCATAATATAAAGTTTGATGGGTGGTCTCAATGGAGATTCAAACTCTAAGAAAGTTTTTAATTCTATTCTCCTACCTTTGCGACAACTCACAATGCATCTCGCACTACTTCAAATGCTCATCGCATGCTCAACTTCACTCTGACACTTTCAAGCATTACACTCATGGCAACATTACTTCCATTCACCACTTTTGTTCATCAAGCATCACAACTACAAAACTCTATCCATGCAAGACATTACATTTAACCGATTCTCAAAACATTTGATTGTGTGGATTATCCACGCAAAAACACAAAAACAACAATTCCAATACAATCTCATAAGTGTACTAAAAGAAGTTGACGGTGTTGAAAAATCTATTTGTGTAGAAAATCCACATGTGGATATTCCACGTAGAAAACTTTTTTGAACTTCGACAACATTTTGGTTGGGAACAAATTCCCAATGCCACCTACATTCATTGCGTGGATTATCCATGGGTGGAAAATCCACACAAATCCTGGTTATAATAGAACTTCCATTTGGCATAATGGGAAGTTGAAGTGGTTTTTTTTTACATGTGGATAATCCATGCCAATGAATAATTGTGTGGATATCGGCAGAGATATGTTGGAAATTAAGCCCATAGTTGTCTCCTTGGTGAATGACTAATTTCTATTTCATGATTCTTCCTGCATGTTTATTGATCATTGATCTAGGGTCAGGTGAAACCAACTTTGGTTCTACGTCTGCTCATCTGATACCTGTAGGAATCACAAACTTAGACAACCAATTTATTTGAAGAACGTCTACAACGGGCTTCCGGCTGATCTCCAGCAAAGGGTAACCAATCTTGTCATAGTTTCAAAGTTCAGATGTCAAGTTTAATAACTTGAAGTCATTGAAGACTTGGCCATCTTCAACAACTTTACATTTAGAACAAGTCTGCAAAAATACATTACTTTTTCAACAGTGTGCAGAAATACACTATGTTTTCAACAGCTTCGGCTTTTTCGCATTTCTCCGAAATGCGACAATTTCATAGTTCAAAAGTTTAACTGTTTTTAACACCTTCGGCTTTTTCGCAATTTTCTGAAAAATGCGAAGAGAGAGAGAGAGAGAGAGAGAGAGAGAGAGAGAGAGAGAGAGAGAGAGAGAGAGAGAGAGAGAGAGAGAGAGAGAGAGAGAGAGAGAGAGAGAGAGAATCCCCGAAGGTCATCTATTTTCATAAGTTAAACTGTTTCAAGGGCACCTTCACCTTTTTAAGGGCACCTTCGGCTTCTTCACAAAATCCTGAAGAGAGAGAAAATGCCGAAGGTCGTCTATTTTGAACGAGGAACGTTCCCAGTCACTTCCTGAAATTTGCAAAGTGAGAGAATTTGCGACGTCCTCATCCACTTTGATAATATACACTATGTAAAGTTGACAGAAGCCATATACTTCCAAGTACAACGGCTTTCCTAATTAGGTGACAAGCATTGAATGTAATCAATACACGGATGAAATCTATAAATAGATCGTCCAAGCATAGATTAGTGGTTGCTCCATCCATGAGACACATTATTTGAGCCTCCCAATTACGCCATCATTTTTTTGTTGTAATTGCTATTTTGTATTGTGCTTCAGTGTAATATAGTAGCAGCTTGCTTTTATCTGTGTACAACATAGATGAATGCTTGTTGTGATTGAATGCACTTTCATTGCTGTTTGATCGCGCTTATTTACTCACTCTGATCAGAACACGGATGTCTATGACTCCTCAGTTTCTGATCAGACGATGGTTGTCTTTGACGCTTGAGAAACTCGCGTTATCATACTACTCTTCCATTTATTTTATAACTATACTTCACATTATATCTGATTTCAGTAGTACCACCACATAAAGACCATATCTAATCTCTTCAGTGGACTGTACTCTTGTTTCAGAGTATGTCCTTTGCCTTCCACGCGTATGGTGCTAGAATCTCCGAGGTAAATAAATTGGTCTTTGTTGTAAGCTGTGTATTCCATAAACCATTTCTTGCAAGAGGCCATGTGTTGGGTAGCGCCGCTGTCCAGGTACCAGCTATCACAGTCTTCGCTGCTACTGTAAGCCATTAACAAGTGTGTATCTGACTCCTTGAATTTCGCCATGTTGGAGGAGTCTGGCTGCTGCTGCTATTGTTGCTTCTTTGCCTCATTGTAGATCCTATTGTGACACTCCTTGATGTCGTGATTAGCTCTTTTGCAATATTTGCAAAAAAGCTTCTTACGCGATCCACCATGCTCACCTTGAGTGTGAGGCTTCTGCTGTTGTTGCTACACTTGATTATTGCCCTTGAAATAGTCTTTCTTCTTGGTGTTGGATTTGTCTTTGATGGACAAGCTGCTAGTCTTTCTCCGCATTTCTTCTTGAAGAAGATGACCGATCACCTTTTGAAGAATGAGGTTGGGTTGTGTGGAGATCATCACCACAAAGTGCTCATAGGACTTTGGAAGAGAGGAAAACAAGGTCATAACGACATCATCATCTTGAATGGAACATCCTATAGCTGATAACTGATCTAACAGTGACTTGAAGCTGTTGATGAGAGAAGTGATGGCAGTAGAATCAGACATGCTGAGAGTAAAGAACTTCCTTCTAAGATGTAATCTCGTGGTTACATCATGAGTCTCATAAAGACTTGATAATAAGTCCGGTGCTTCCTTAGAGGTTTTGCACGTGGTAATGTGAGATATTTCGGAGTCGGCCAGATTGAGTGTGATACATGCTATTGCTTTCTGATCTTTGATTCTCCAGGCCTTTACTTGATCACCATGTTCTGGTTTTAGGTTTGCACCTTCTACTACATCCCAAAGATCTCTATCTTCAGCATCATTCTAAGTTTTAACTGCCAAATATAGAAGTTAGAACCATTGAACTTGTCAATGACTCTAGCTTCACTGAGTGATGAAGATGAAGAGCTACCTATATGAGACATGATAACAGTATACAAACAAAACAAACTTAATCTCTCGGTTTATTTGAACTATGCTCTGATACCAATCTAATGGGGAAAGGGAGATAGAAGAACGTGAACGGAGAAGAGAGCATGAATATTGCGAAACAACTCTCCCGTTCTAATCAGCTGCTAAATGCAAAAATAGTCTAATAGACAACTTATGCTAAATGTAATCACAGCTTTAAGTGTTCTAATTGTCCAGCAGGATCTTAAAATTCAACTTCAACAACGATCTGTCCATTTGTGTTTCTAATGTCCTTCCTGTTCTTCGATTGTCAAAAAACCTGTTATCAGTCTCTAAGATAACTGTTGAGGGCCACACTATTACTTTCTCATCTGAGCAGTGTACAATACTCAAGGAAGATACTACTCTGACTACATGCACTAGAGTCGGAAATCTTTACGCACTCTCTAATTCAGTTGCATTAGCTAGTATCTCTGATGAAATTGTAAACGACAGTGCTGTTCTGTGGCATAGTCGATCTGGACACGTGAATACAAGAGCACTTTCTTATAGAAAATCTTTCTTTTATGAATCATGCATATATGGGAAGCACTCTAGAAGCAAATTTCCAAAATCACACTCCATCAAAACAAAGCATGCATTAGATCTTGTACATAGTGATCTCTGTGGTCCAATGTCAACTCAGTCATTAGGAGATGCAATCTATTTTATAACTTTCATAGATGATTAATCTAGATGGTCTACAACTATGTTCATTAAGCACAAATCTGAAGCCTTTGAATGCTTCAAGAGATTCAAGGCCATGGCTAAGACACAAACATCTAGGAAAGTGAAGGCACTTCGAATGGATGGTGGCGATGAATACATCTCTAACGAGATGTTCGACTACATGGCTGAAAATGGTATTAGAAGATAGTTCACCACTTCCTATTCACCTCAACAAAACAAGATTGCGAAAAAGAAGAATCGAACTCTTCTCAACTCAGCCAGATCCATGCTACATCAAGCACAGCTACCTACGAAGTTCTGGGTAGAAGCTACTGCCACAGCCTATTACGTGCTGAACAAATCCAGCACCAAATCCGTCAACAACAAGACTCCTTATGAAGTTTGGCATGGGTACAAGCCTAGTGTCAACCATTTAGAAATCTTTGGTTGTATACGTTTTGTTCACATTCCTAAACAGCTTAGGAAGAAACTGGATCATAGGACAAGTAAATGTATTTTCATTGGCTATCCTGATGAAATTGATCAGATTGAGAGAGCGAGCGAGCAAGTGCGTTGAGCAATCACCATTGGATTATCTATGCATGGATACGCGTGCATAATCCACACAAAACTTGAAATCCATAAAATAACATTTTTGATACCCATTAATATTCCCACTCTTGCTCTTGTTGTCACCATTTGTCATGCCGCTCTCTACATTGCTCTCTCTTACTTTCTTGTTGTCTATTGCTCTCTAGTTAATTCCTATTAGTCTCTCTCTCTCTCTCTCTCTCTCTCTCTCTCTCTCTCTCTCTCTCTCTCTCTCTCTCTCTCTCTCTCTCTCTCTCTCTCTCTCTCTCTCTCTCTCTCTCTCTCTCTCTCTCAAAATAAGAGAGGGATAGAAGTAAGTCTTTAGTCTCTTATCCTCTTTAAGATAATCTTATGAAAGGAGACCCTCATCCACGGTGCTCCTTGAAAAGAATCATGTAGTGTTTATTATAATCTTAACCCCGATGGTGGGATCATTACACATGAGGTAATGTCATTGTCTATTGTCTTTGAAATTTAGTTGATTTACACTTCCAAAAAGATTACATGACAAGTTGATCCACCCAATTGTTAAAAATGGTTTGTCATAGGCATACAGTCAAGATTAGAAACCGTCATGGTCAAGTTTAAGCTTGAATGTCTATACTTTTGAAAAAAGCCGCATCGTAAGTTAAATACGTAAGTAAAGCGAAAGAACCATTTCTAGAACATTTATTACTTAGAATACATAACATAATCATGTCCATGATGTATGTGGTTGATAAAATAACCTGAAATTCGTTAACAGAAGTCATACCCGAATGATTGTAGACGTGTTTTCTGGAGAAGATGCCATGCCATTCCCACGAGCATATTGTTTTTTTAAAACATAACCGTACATAGAGTTTTTTATCACATAACGTCCAACATTCTTTCTTAAGAATCAAATTTTGCATAGGTATGTTCTTTTGCCAAAAATGTATTCAAAGAGTATTGAAGCCAAACTGTTATAGCATGGTTTGCAGAAGACATATGTGTGTGAAGGCTTATCGATGTATGGTTCGAATCCGAACCTAAATGAATGAAGTGGTAGGCCGTAGTATCAATCGATGCTACATAACAAGTCGTAGATGCTCATTTAATGTTCAAATGCTACTAAATCATAACTAAAAGTGCATAGCATTTGAGAATATATTTTGGTTTAGTGGGAGAGATACTACACATCGTTATGTGAGTGGTAGATCACTGTCCATACAACAGTAACCCAATATGCATCATTCTAAACAAGCTCGTTATGGAATTGTACAAAGTAAAGTAGGCTTCCTACAGTCCATCGCTGGACAAGAAGCATGAGAGATGGATTTTCTTCACCAAAAAAGGCATTTTTGAGCCAACTATCCATCGCTGGGAAAATGGCCATTAGCCATTAGTTATATAACCATTGTTGTCTATCATGCATACACAGTTAGCAACAAAAGATGATTAAGTGATTTGCATCGCTGCCTGGTAGGCAAGAATTATACTTTTAGCAACAACAAAAGTGTATTGTTATCCATCGCTGCCTACAAGACATAGAAATCCATTTTCAAAAGTGCAAAAAGAAGAAGGGTGGTCCATTGCTGGTCAGCGAGCCACGATAGAGATCTATGTGTGTATTATAGATCATAAGAAGAGTAGTCCATCGCTGGTCAGCGAGCCACCATTCATACATTTGCAGATTATAATATGCTATGAGCCTACAGAATGTAAATATCAACGAAAGAGATGATCACATTGTCATAAAATGAGATGAGCCACTTACCTTGAGATAGAATGTGAAGGACAAAAGCTTGGTAGGACGCACTCACAAGAGGAGAGAATTGATGAACTCTCTTCACAAAGTGTTGTGAAAAAAAGTAGTTGAAACTCCATGATATATAGTGGTCTGGAGTGAAGCTTTGTGAAAGGTGACTTATTGCCTTGATAAAACCTATTCATTCGTTATGGCTAAGCTTAAAATTTTTGTAGAGCTTCTCAGCAAATCAAGGGGGGAGATTTTTTGAAATGTTATAGTGCATGTTAGGGGTGGTATTGGTGTAGAACCTTTAAATTGAATATTCGATAGTTTGTCGTGGTATAACGCTGGGAGGTGCTTTTAAATAGAGAAGCATCCATGAGAGAGAGAGAGAGAGAGAGAGAGAGAGAGAGAGAGAGAGAGAGAGAGAGAGAGAGAGAGAGAGAGAGAGAGAGAGAGAGAGAGAGAGAGAGAGAGAGAGAGAGAGAGAGAGAGAGAGAGAGAGAGAGAGAGAGAGAGAGAGAGAGAGAGAGAGAGAGAGAGAGAGAAAACAACTGTTGAGTGAATGGGTCTTGTGCATGTGCCAATATTAGAATCAAGGTTGCTATTATCTACCCTGCACTACTGCTATTCTCCATGGATTTTTTTGATCAAAATGTAGCATAAATGCAATCAATTGGGCACTAGTGGCTTTCTGCATGTGCTAGCTTTCAGAAGGTATTGAGATGTTGACTAGCTCTTGAAATGAGTCCACATCCGAGAATTGCACATGAGCACCACTTTTAGAACATTGTGAGTAATGTATTTGAGCATGAGTTTGAGGGTAGTTGTCCATTCCAATGGCTGCTATCAAGTGAGACATCAGAACTATTGAGTATTGGTTTTCAGATATTAATGAGTGCTGAGTTGAGCACACTATCTAACAAAGTAGTGATTGATTTTCAAGCAAGTTGTCTAAGTGCTTGCGACAATCTTTACTTGGATGAATCTATGAGAACCTGTGCACTCAATTCAGAGGCTATCTTCTGACTAATGAAATATGTATGCTACCTTCTAGACTGGGGATGCTGCCATCTGTACTCTAGGATGAAGAGTTCAAGTATGTGCTTGTGGGTACCAATGTGAGCTTGAGCGTTGTTTCTAATGATTCTGAGTATGAATAAGAAAGTGTTGCACCTAGGTAGTGACATCTAAAACTGGCCTCCATAATTGCAGAAAAGCCATGAGACAACTGGACTTACAAGTCAAGTCTGTCAGCTATGGTTGCTGTTGTGGTGCTCGATCCACAAATGAACAATAGAGGAGAAGGAATATCTCTGTGAGCCTGATAGATCAATAGAAAAACTTGAGAAAATGACCGAAGAAGAACTTGCCAATGCTATAGACATGTTTTTAAAAGCCCTTGATCTATTCGAGATGGAAGGAGAAGATATTATTCAGAGGGAGTTAGACAAAGATGCTGAAGACAAATATGTGATATTAGAAGACCTCTTGATCAAACCCCAGATCGAGCGACAACTGGCTGAAAAACCTCGATTAGATCTAGAAGGATTCTCAGACTCAGAATTTACCCACACTATAGAGATTTCATTGCAAGAAGCTAGTCTATCATATAGGAATCACACTCAGATATAGGTGAGAGAGAAAGGGCAATAGGTTTACCCCAAAAATAGTTGCATCACAAGGACTCCTATCCCAAGAGCTCCCAATGCCAATTCTCTTTGAGGATCAGGAAGATAACACAATCAATCTGCAAATAGCAATAAGGATCCAAGTCTTTGGAAAAATTCAAACCTTTGAAAAATTCGAGAATTTCAGAAGAAAATTAAAGTCTTTGAGAAAATTTGATCCTTTTGAAGAATTCGAGCCTTGGAAAAAATTTAAGTCTTTGAAAAAATTCGAGTCTTTTGAAAAATTTGATTCTTTGAAAAAAAAAATCGAATGTTTTAAAAGTCTTTATAAAACTTTGAGTCTTTAAAAAAAAAATCGAGTCTTTTGAAAAATTTGATTCTTTCAAAAAATTCGAGTCTTTTGAAAAAAAATTGAAAAAAATCAAGTCTTTTGAAAAATTTGATCCTTTCAAAAAATTTGAGTTTTTTGAAAAATTTGAGTCTTTGAAAAATTCGAGTTTTTGAAAAAAGTCAAGTCTTTAAAAAATTCAAGTCTTTTGAAAAATTCAAACTTTTGAAAAAATTCGAGTTTAAAAAAAATTCGAGTCTTCAAGTCTTCGAAAAACTTGAAGTATTTGGAAAAAATCGAACCTTTGGAAAAATTCGAGCCTCAAAAAAAAAACTCAAATCTTCTAAAAAATTCGAGTCTTTGAAAAATGTCGAGTCATCTAAAAAATTCGATGCTTTTGAAAAAATCGGATCTAAAATTTTTTTGAGTCTTTCAAAAAATTCAATTCTTTTAGAAAATTGGAGTCTTTGGAAAATTTTATGTCTTCAAAAATTTGAGTCATTGGAAAAATTCGAGTTTTCAAAAAAAATCAATCCTTTGGAAAAATTCGAGTCAATTCCGTATCCAAAAAGTCTAATTTTGGATATCGAAAAATTCTAATTTTGGGTATAAAAAAAGTACGAATTTTTCTAGTCGATCCCGTATCGAAAAATTCTAGTTTTGGGTATCGATAAAATACAAATTTTTCGAGTCGATACCGTATAAAAAAATTATAATTTTGGATATCGAAAACTTTTGATTTTATCAAAAAAAAAGTACAGATTTTTAGAGTCCATCACATATCGTAAAATTTCGATTTGGGTTTTGAAAAATTACAAACTTTTAAGTCGATCTGATATCGAAAAATTCTGATTTTGGATTTCGATTTTTGGATCGAAAAAATTTGATACTGGATTTTTTCAATCTGGTGCTTAAAAATTTGAGATTTCTTTTTCTGAATTCTGTATAAGTACATGCAACTTTCAAGATTGAATTTGATTTCCTTTCTTACTAATCCTTTATGCTAAAGTTCGATGACGACATCATGTATTGTGTGAGAAAGTTGCTTAAGAAAATTGTCATTTCTCTTAGTGAGAGTTGTGCAAGAAAAAATTGATGGATGAAAATTAGGTGAGCATTGTAACAGTAGACAGTTTGGAGCAAGCTAATCCTACAGTTGATAATGCAAACTCCAATATCTTGTGAAATGGAATTTTTTTGAACAAATTATAAATCAATTCCTACAACAAATAAATTATACATCAAAATATGCTTTTAATTGAAACTTACCAAAAGAAACTTCTAAATATAAATAGGCCTAAACTTTAAACTTCATAGATGTTAACTTATATGAAAAACACAAAAAAATCTACGTCAATATTTTTTTTTTTAATTATCAAGTTTACACTTGAAATTGATAAACCGAACTCTCTTATTTCTGGTTAGTGTAGTTCAATTTATTTAGTGCCAAAGTTCAAAACGTATGTTGATTAGACTCACTTCATGATATATGATGATTTCTTGTATTTCAAAAAGCAAATCATAGTAGTCACTGATGATAAAGAAACCTCCAACATCTGAGCAAATTAAGCTTGTTTGAGCAAGTTGTGAATCAACATCTAATGTGAATAAGAATGTCTTCATGTCAATAGTTTATCTGCAAGCACAAACCTAAAGAAAGTTTGTGGAATACTGGACTCCATCAAAGGTGTATTCACTAGGAGCTTTGAAAGTAAGGTGGCTGAAGGTGTAATTTGTGTCATCTATAATAACACTTATTCTCCTACGGAACATCTACAAACAAAAAGAATCCATAAAAAATGGAAATGACACATTTTATCCAGGGAAGTCTATTTGATTGATGGTGTGGATAAATTGCTAAATAGAAAACCAAGAAAGTTGTTCTACAAATATATAAGGCCAAAAGAGAGAAAATGCTATCATATAAAATGTCAAAGTACACTCTAGCCCTATCATGGTTGATGATGAACTGTATATGATCTACTTCCAAATCTGTGTGGTACCTAAAAGAGAAAGCCTTTTGTCGGATTCTGAGTCATCTACTATAATTTGATAGATTTAGCGCAAGTATAACTGGAAAAGACAGCTCCTCAAAAAAGGAAGGTTAAAAACAATCCTCTCTTTTGTCTGATACTCTACTAGTCACCTTCAGAAATCGAAACCAGTGAGAACGGCCACACGACACAAAATATTCAGCTCATTAGCCACTCATATACATCTAAGCAGTAGCGTTGTCTTGCTAGCAATAGTAATTCAGACTTATACTTGAGCTATGGACGGTGAATGAATTCAGAAAAAACCAACTTGAAACGCTACTGAAAAACCAGTATTCAAAACATACAATTGCCTTGAAAAAGGTAACTCAAAAGCAAATCTGCAAGTCCTTTTGGTACTAAAAATCTAAAACTACAGATTGAAAATCTTGTATATGCAACAAAATTTCCTAGTCTGTGTAGACTATTGAATGTAAACAAAATACCTTTAGTGGATCACATTTCTTTGATGCTAGAACCTGAATGACAACGGTTATATAGATCACATGAAGACACAAAATTATTTAGGTCTACCTTCTTGTAAGTGAATTTTAGGATACGATATCTACCTCAACTCTCAACATATTTGGTTCTTGAGCAAGTAATATTAAAAAAACACAATCATCCATTTCTGCCAATGGAATATTAGAGAAGTTTCATATGCTTTCTAAATGTCACAAAAAAGATAGCAAACAAATTATCTGCTCTCTATTTTTGTGCACCAGAGCCAAATCTATTATTACACTGATTCGATTGGGGAGCCTGATGAATAAACTTACACCTCGCACCAAATCGACAACTGCCAAAACACAAAACACCACTAAAACCTGTGAGAGCGGATGCGAGAAGTATTTGAAATAAATATACTTACGAAAAGTTTTCAGCCTTTTGAAATCCGGGAGCAGGACTCTAAACTTGAAACTTTGAGGTTTGCAAGCTGGCATAGAATCTGTACGGATTTGAGGTTCTCGAACTTTGAAACATACAGGTCCAGTGAGAGTTTAAATTTACAACATGAAAAGCAAGGCTCTGATATTGTAATTTAGGTCTAGCTTGCTGCAAATTTTTAAAAACATCAGAGGACCAGGGACCTCATAATAATAATAAGGCTCATGCAAAGCTCGGTCACCAGCAACCTTGGCTTTTAATCTGCCTAGCAAACAACTAGTGAGGTTTTTGTACACCCGACCTCAGTCACCCTGCCTGTTCAATGTTCATCATACCTAGCAGCCTTTGTTATGCGTGGCACAACGTTCAAAATCACTTGCTTTCACCTGACTGGTGTTGCTCCCTGGCAGAATAGAGTTTCGACTTTGAGATTTTAGCTGTTATAAAAACAGGGATATATCATAACATTGTAAAATCATATCAAGCTTAATACAAAGAAAACAAAATCTTTTTAACCTGTAAGAACAAATGCTTCTATCGTGTAAAATCTGCCCACTCCCCATCATTTTCAGAATGCGGTGAAACTCTCTTCCCATTGATTTTCCTCTTTGATCAGGTCGGATTTTGTGATTTTCTCAGCTGATTGAAAGACATACATAGAGAGCGATGCAATCTGGAAGTAAAAACACTCCTTGTAGCCACCGGATGCTTCAAATGTGAAAGTACTGGGCGTTGGTCTCGCGATTGCCCTTCCTCTGGCCCTGCTTCCACTGCTCTTCCAAAGACCTCCACTTCAAAGACAGATGCGTCATTTTTGAGAGAGAGAGATAGAGAGAGCGCGAGCGAGAGCGTGGGTGCGGAAAAAAAATTGAAATCTACTTGTGTGTGTCTGCGCGTGCCCAAAAGGAAAAAAAAAATGGCTTGGATGTGTTGTTTTTTTCACACACATTTTTTTTCAAACTTTTTTTTAGCTTTTTTCTTTGTAAAATAGGTGACATTTTTTGCGGGCAGTGCGTGACATTTTTGGTGGCAAAAACACACAGTCTCTCTTTTTAAAATAGTTTTATACTATATATATATATATATATTTATTTAGAGAGAGTGTGTAAGGTTGTCGTAAAAAAGTTAACCCTGTGCCGCCAAAAATGTCACACTCTGCCCGCAAAAAATGTGACCCATTCTTCAAAGAAAAAAGATAAAAACCGTTTTTGAAAATAAGGTAAAAAAAACAAGAAGCTCTTTTTTTTTTTGACACACACACACACACACACACACAACTAAATTTCAAACTCCCCGCCTCCCTCTCTCGACCCCGGCCCCGGCCCCCCTTTTGTAGATGCGAGAAAGAAGAGAAATGAGGATAGGATTTGGCGATCTAGATGATGATGCTACTGTTGTTGGCTTGATTTGATCCAATAAGAGGAGATTCATGGACAGTTTTTGGTGTAGGTGTTGCATGTGAGACTTGTGTGAAGAGAGTAAGTGAAGGTCAGTAAAATGAAGAAAACATGATTGCAAGTTTGACATCCTCTACACGTGCTCGGATCCGTCTGGGGAACCCATCTATCAGGCATGGAAATCTATTTGGTGTTTTGGTAAGGAAATCTGTTTAGTGTTTTGGTGTTTCGGAGTACTGCTACTCATGCACAAATACCAATGCTTAATATAAGCTTTCTTAAGATTTTGAAGGAAAAGCCAACTGTAGAGCTTCGACCTGCGACATCTTCGTGTATTTTTACGAAGCCAATAGCCAATACGGTCCCCCACCCCTTCTCTCCATGAATTGGACTCCATCCATCCATTGAGGGGGTAGATAGTCAATCGTGCTCTATTGAGGAGTGATTCTTCAACACCTTCCACTTCCTATTCTGGAGCTTGCTGGAATCGTTCAACTCAAATGCTTTGGTTAATTTTAATATGTTATGCGCTCTAGCGGAATCAACAAAATAGACTCTCTCTCTCTCTCTCTCTCTCTCTCTCTCTC
Organism: Diphasiastrum complanatum; assembly: GCA_029204225.1. Lineage (NCBI taxonomy): Eukaryota > Viridiplantae > Streptophyta > Lycopodiopsida > Lycopodiales > Lycopodiaceae > Diphasiastrum > Diphasiastrum complanatum. The sequence continues at coordinate 23,988,302 of CM055099.1, forward strand.
TCTCTCTCTCTCTCTCTCTCTCTCTCTCTCTCTCTCTCTCTCTCTCTCTCTCTCTCTCTCTCTCTGCATTACTTTGATTTGTATATGTGAAGCGGGCTCAGTCTTTGCCATTAATTTTGATCTGAGATATTGTTGGATCGTTGTTCCTCTTTCTTAAGTTTTTGGTTTAGGGTTTAGAGTGAACAACGTAGCTGTAGCAGTTAACAGCACTCATTCATGTGCGCCCTCCAATTATGCTCAATTTGAGACATAGACAATGACAAGGGTATGCATTGCAAGAACCAACATAAATGACATACTTCAAAGTACTCAACCAATTTGTAGGACTTAGTGCCAAGAGGGCCAACATAGGGCCATTGGCTTCATTTTGTTATGGGTAATTGTGAAGCGGGACTTAAGTGTTATTTAAGTAATTGAAATATTACGATATCGATAACAACTTGGGCCCATTTAGAAGAAACCAAAATCTCAGAAAATCTTCTTATGTGGGGGTTTGAAATGGCCAATTCACAACAAGCACAATGACGAAAACATCCAATCACTTTACGTGATCTATGAGCTTTTTTGGATAACATTATCGTGGTGGCAAAATACGTGAGACCCCTTAGTGTTGTCCATCTTAAACCGAAGACTCACAGATCAACAACTATCATTGGTCGCCACCTACATCGGAAAATCATCGCTCGTCAACGACATACTGAATTTCCAAATCATCGGCCATCACCTAGATCGGCCGCCATTGCCCATCAACAACAGGCACTCACAACTAGATCATCGGCCGCCACCTAGATCGGCTTCCACCTAGATTTTTCAAAGACTCGAATTTTTCCGAAGACTCGAATTTTTCTTTTTTACAAAGACTCGAATTTTTCAAAGGCTAGAATTTTTTCCAAGACTCGAATTTCTCAAGACTCAAAATTTCCAAAGACTCGAAGTTTTTCCAAGACTCAAATTTTTCGAAAGACTCGAATTTTCTCAAAACTCGAATTTTTCTAAGACTCGAATTTTTTCCAAGACTCAAATTTTCCCAAGACTCAATTTTTTTCCAAGACTCGGAATTTTCGAAGACTCGAATTTTTCCCAAGACTCGGAATTCTCGAAGACTCGAATTTTTCCAAGACTCGAATGGACGGCCACGTACATACACACACATACATCGGCCACCCGTCAACGACCACCGACTTTCCTCCTAAAGCATCGCTGCTCGCCCGTCAACGAGATATTAAATTTTCAAATAATTGGAAAATCATCGCCCGTCAATGAGATACTGAATTTCCAAAATTAAGTGATAATGGAGATCAGGAATCATCGACCGCCACCTAGATTGGCCTCCATTGCCCGTCAACCAAGGGTCGGAAAATTTCGACCCGACCCCCCGAGCAAGGGTCAGATTTTTTACCATTGGGTGGAAAATTTTTGACCTGCACCGACCTGACCAAGGGTCGGAAAATTTCAACCCGAAACGACCAAGGGTCTTAAAATCTGTTTTTGACAAGTTGACAAGGATGACCCGGGTCCAAAAAGTCAAACTCGATTCGACCCGGCCAAGGATTTTTGACAAGGGTGACCAGGGTCGAAAAAGTTAGACCCGCGGCCTCTTTTTTTTCCAAAGACTCGAATGTTTCAAGGACTCGAATTTTTTCAAAGACTCAATTGTTTTTTCCAAAGACTCGATTTTTCAAAGACTCGAATTTTTCTTTTTTCCAAAGACTCAAATTTTTCAAAGGCTCAAATTTTTTCCAAGACTCAAAGTTTCCAAAGACTCAAATTTTTTCCAAGACTCAAACTCAAATTTTTACAAGACTCGAATTTTTTCCAAGACTCGATTTTTTCCAAGACTCGAATTTTTCCCAAGACTCGACTGGACGACCACGTACATACACACACATACATCGGCCACCCGTCAACAACCATCGACTTTCCTCCTAAATCATCACTGCTCGCCCGTCAACGATTTACTGAATTTTCAGATCATCGGCCGTCACCTAGATCGGCCGCCATTGCCTGTCAACGACGGGCACTCACAACTAGTGTATATATATATATATATATATATATATATATATATATATATATATATATATATATATATATATATATATATATATATATATATATATATATATATATATATATATATATATATATATATATATATATATATATATATATATATATATATATATATGCACACACACACACACACACATGCATACACATTTTACTTAATTCGGGTGGGTAGTCATGCATTGCCGACATTAAAATACCACGAACGATGAAGTCTTTTTGTTTTTATACTCAACCGTGGAGGAATATTACAATTAACGACTTAAGGTTCATTTTTGAACTCAGACCATTGGTCTTCAATATGCTTCCATGCAAGCAAGTCACTTGGTACTCGCAGTACCTCATCCATGAATCAATTTTTGACATGCCAATCCGTTGTGCCAAAGATTTGCATTGAAATAAATATTGCAATCGTGGGATAATTGAAAAATGTCGTAGCACTTTTTGTGGCACTTTATCTCCTTGTATGTCTTCTCTATAACGTGAAGTGTTACATGTTGGACATTGAAGCTTTTTCTGAATGTTCACTTTTATATTAAAATATGGTCTTCTGGATATGCATGTATTGCGTCATAATCCATCCCAAGCACGTTCATCATCTTTCGTGCTTCTTTTCATATTTTAGGTATCACATTTGACAATGTGTGTTAGAAAAAAAAAACTTGCAAATAAGTTATAAAATAAATGCGTTGTGTTATAAGTTAAGTACTCGAATAATGATGTGACACTACGGTTACTCCATTTGTATGTTACTTGAAAGATTATAATAAGAATTGACGTAGCTAGTCTCAAAATGAATGCTCCTAGATACAAAGGGGTATCTACCTCTTCGCATAATAAAATCTCGTCTTCATCCATATCAAATTGTTCGTGGTTTTCGTCTTCATTAGATGACGTGTGTGTAGCATCATTCATGTCTATTTCAAAATAAGATTCAAATATACTGTGCATTGCTTCATCATGTTGTACCTCATCATCATCATATCAAGTGCATCAATTTGTTTCATTCTTTGTTCTCTCATGTGTATCAAAACTTGACAATGATTGTAACTAAACGTGGATGGATCAACTTCGTGGAATGGCATTAGATTTATTGGCTACACACTTGAAAATGATTTGTAGACATTTTTGTGCTATTTAAGTTTATTGATGATTTTAGCCATATAAACAAATTCATTTAAATTCTACATTTGTAAGATATTTTTAAATGCTAAAATATTAACATTGAATTGCATACAAGCTTTTAAAATCATATCAAAGTCTTTTGAATTGAATTTTTAAAATTAGAACATTTAACACTTTTTAAAATTTTAAATTCACCTAATTTAACAATTATTATCTATAACGATAAATTGCACACAATTAATATTTGTATTTTTTGGAGATTTGAAATTAAAAATTTTAAATTAAATTTGAAATATTTGTAAAATGCATCACCTTATAAATAATTCATTAATTTCTATATTTTATATTCAAAATTTATGTGAATAACCGAAAAATCATAAGTGCTTCAAAAAAATTGAGTCGTCCACCATTTCTCGTTTCAAAATATTTCATGTTTCTAGCTTTTAACCATTTTTATGGCATTCATTCTTGATGCATCAAGCAATTCAAAATCATATCGGGTCTAATCCTTTCCTAGTGTGAGTTCATGGTTTACTTAGTTCAAGTCTACAAAATCTAAAATAAATAAATCTGATTTCTATTTTATACTTGTGGATCTTCATTAAAGAGGAGTAATGAAACAAATACATATATGGTTGTATTGTGCAATCTATTGGGGAGACCATGATTGAATCTTCTAGGACACATGCAATAATCTTAAAGAGGAGTATTGAAAAATTAATCTCACTCCATGTGAAAATTTAACAATTTTAATAGATGTTGATTTTCTGTAGAAAACCACAGGTTTTTAGTTTTACTCACATCTCTTCAAAGTTTGCATTTTTTTTCTCACAAATTCTATCAATTTATATAAATGAACAAAGTTCGGCACACGACGTCGATCATTCTCATTTCCTCAATAGAAATATCAATCGGCATATTTATCATGCCTAATATTTTACCAAAGGAAAATGTCAATCGCCATTTTTCCAATGACCTTATATGTTTTGTGGCTTTCCTAAACGCAATTTGACCAATCAACCAGAATTCAACAAATGTCGATCAGTGTGAGTCAATTCAGGAAGGCAAAGAGTCATCGTAAGCATAAACTAGTTACTCATTGTAAACATAAACTAGTTACTCATTGTAAACATAAACTAGTTTGATTTTTTTCTCTCTTTTCTAATGCTTTAATCATTGGGCAATGGAGTCACTCCCCTTCCCACTACAATGTCTTCATTCCCAAATTTTCTCTCTCTAATCTCCCATATGCTTTTATATCAAGCTTATGCCCATTACAATAATGCATGATGCCCTATGTAGCTTAGAGTATATGTAGAGTGCATATATATGGATGCATTAAAACGACCTTGCGATCAATTGGTCCAATCATATTGTGACTATATGATGCGGGTGCAGTGGTGGTGGGTGCAAATGATGCAAGTGCAGTGGTGGTGGGTGTAAATGATTTTGACTCTTGAATGATCTGATCTCTGCACTTTAACAAGGGTTAGAGCAAAACTTCATTTCTAAGAATAACTTTGATTTGTCTCTTCTTCTTTTTTCTTTTTCTTTTTTGAATTTTATTGTGGTTTTATTACTTTCAGCTTTTTTTTTTCTATAATTCTTATGAAAAGAAATTCACCAGACAACAAGGTTAGCAAAGTAGAGAAATGAATAGATGAAAATAAAGCACAACCTTCTTATTTTCACTTATCCCCTAGGTAAAATCGAAGATAAGAGTGAATCATTTCCATCTTTCTACCTACCCAACATCAATCTTGTTATCTGGGTATTTATCTTCTGATGTAGATCTATCATGATGTATAGAATAGGGGGCTAAATTACTGAGATCTCTCAACTAATATAGGTGATTTTGATGTATTCTTGGATTCCATGGTAGAAATGGAAAATTTGTATATGTAGCCTAGAATATCCTTCCCGTATGATTAGGCTCATTGCCATTGGTCCTATCCATGATTGGGAATATGATATTCTTCACTTCTTCTCTAATTTCTGGTTTGGGCCCTCGTTCTCAATATCAACTTCAAAAATATAGCCATGTATGTCCTCTTAACAATGGAGTCTATCAACTAACATCTCTTAGGTTTCTTGGGTAGGATTTTGGTACTCATCCTCATTAGTGTGTATCGATGTTCTCATGCTCACCATTTTCTTGTGATCTTTGAATAGGTTTTGTATCCCATATGACTCCTCTTTATTAATGGATAACAGGTGTAATACTTTTAATATGGAAGTCGTTGGGTCCAGATCGATGGATATGGATATGAGAGCGTGATCTATTGGGTCTTCCCATTCTGAGTTGTTATCGTTGTCCTCGTCTGGAGGTACAACTTGATCAAGCTGATCGCTAAACATCGATGGTCCTCCTCAGACTTAGTGGCCTTCCCAAGACTCACCTGCTTATCACTCTCTTCCATCCACTCTTTCCTAGGGGGGTCTGCTCGTAACTCACTTTGGGTTATCATTAACACGCTCACCGTAGCCTCTCTAGGTATGAGTGTTTTTTATGAGTGTGTTAGAGGTCTGTTGTCACTGGTTTTAACTCGTCTATCCTGAGGGGTGTCATCATGATGGTTAGTCCATAGGTTATATTTTCATCAGTTGAGTTTCACTATTGACTAGCCCCTAATGGTGTACTAGATCTGACCCATCCTCTTGTGTCAAGCAACATCTTTCTAAATGATCAGGTTCTTCCTAAATTATCTGAAGCTCGATTGAAATTTTTCTACTTCATCATGTTCTAGTTTCGGCAGTTCCAAGGTTATAACTATGGAATTAGTCCCATATCCCATACTATAGGTAGTTTTGTTCTCACGATGTCATTCTTGTGTACTAGAAGGATTGATATATCTTTTCATCCCTTGGTCTCGAGTGTGATAATTCAGCATTACACTATCTCTCTCAATTGAGTAGTGTCAATCCTGAGGGTTTAGATACATGATATAAACCTCTCATATTTATCAACTCATTTTCTAGTGTCTGTCGGCTACTATCTAGGATTGGATTCCTCATTGCCCTGACAGTTAAATGTGGTGACATATGCCACCTCTATAATCATGGCTTTAGATATTCTCTTCAAATGATGTAATCCTAGATTGGTGCACTTTTAGTTGGATATCTAGTTGTAGGCCTCTCAAGAAAAAGGTGAGTACTAATTGAGATGATACCTCAGTCGCTAGCTCTATGTTCAATTGATACGAACGAGCTCCTTGAGTCATCTAACAAATAGGCATATTTATTCTCTTGGTTCTTGTTGTCTCATGGTCAGAATGAACATCAAGCTATCAACATTGTATCTAAGTCCAAACTTTGCTATCATTTGTGTATGTATCTGTTGGAATTTTTCACACTTGTAACATTTTCCAAAGGATCAAATTTTCCAAACACTCGAATTTTTCCAAAGACTCAAATTTTTCCAATGGATTGAATTTTTCAAGAGACTCGGATTTTTCCAATGACTTGAATTTTTTCAAAGGATCATATTTTTTCAAAGACCCGAATTTTTCAATGACTCGAATTTTTCAAAGGATCAAATTTTTTCAAAGGATTGAATTTTTTCAAAGACTCGAATTTTTCGAAAAGATTGAATTTATCCAAAGAATCAAATTTTTCCAAAGACTCGACTCGAATTTTCTAAAGACTCGTATTTTTACAAAGAGTCAAATTTTCTCAAAGGATCGAATGTTTTCAAAGACTCAAATTTTTTTAAAGGCTCGAATTAAGACTCGAATTTTTGATAAGGATTAAATTTTTTCAAAGACTCGAATTTTCAAAATGAATCGGATTTTTCCAACGACTCGAATTTTTTCTAAGAACCATATATTTTTTTCAAAAGCTCGAATTTTTCAGAGACTCAAATTCTTCAAGGATCGAATTTTTTGAAGGATCAAATTTTTTCAAAGGATCGAATATTTCCAATGGGGATTGAATTTTTTCAAAGACTCAAATTTTTTTAAAATTTCAAAATTTTCAAAAGGATCGAATTTATCCAAAGGATCGAATTTTTTCCAAGACGTGACTCGAATTTTCCAAAAACTCGAATTTTTCTAAAGATTCGAATTTTTCAAAGACTCGAATGTTTACAAAGACTCAAATTTTTCTAAAGGATCGAATTTTTTCAAAGACTCGAATTTTTTCAAGGGCTCAAATTATTCTAAAGACTCGAATTTTTCAAGAGGATTGAATTTTTTCAAAGACTCGAATTTTTTCAAAGGATCGAATTTTTCAAAAACTTGAATTTTTCCAAAGATTCGAATTTTTTAAAAGACTCAAATTTTTCAATCGACTTGAATTTATTCGAATTTTTCCAAAGGATCGAATACTATTGTTGAACATGGTTAAATTTTGACCCTTACTATGGCCGAGATGTGTGAGATATGTTAGATATTTGAGATGCGAATTGTTTGAGATCGGCCACCATCCAAATCATCGGCCGTCACCCAAATCGTCGGCGGCCACCTAAATTTGCACCATATTTGTACAGTTATTGGCTGTCCAGCCAAACCATCAACCATCACCCAATTTTTTTTTTTATTGTCACTGACAATTTTTTTATCCAAACCATTGATCTTCGACCCAAACCATCAGCCGTAACTCAAATTCTCGGTCGCTCGGCCGTCCATTTCCCATCCATTGTCTGCTTTCAATCATCAATTGCCCGCTCTGAGCATCATCCACGCGTCTCGACCACAAGCCCTATAACACATTTGATAAATGGTCTTGAAGTATAGAGAACTTATGCTCACATCTATGATTAAGTTTTGGAGTATCTTAGATATCATATAACACCTCAAAGCATAGAGAATTTATTCTCCCACCTATGACTTTCCAACATCTCTGAGAACCGGTCCAATGTCGTCAAACGAAGTCCATTTTTTAGACCATTTGTTCCATCTCGTGCTACACGCCGATACGAACCTACAACACTAAACCAGGCTCCAAACGGTTTAGTACTCATAGCGAAACGTGCATCCGAACCAGAAATCCTAAATGTAGTTTCGGGATTCTAGGCCCGTCGAGCCACGAATTGGTTGGATTCAGTAAAAAACAGTCAGAATCTCGAACGATAGGTGTCCAGAGGTTAGTGGGCTCAACACGGATCCACTGGACCAGTTGTTGCTCAATTTCAACGGTGTATGTTTGAAAACGTCCTTCGTGCTGCTACAAAGGTTTTTTGAGATGATAAACTTTCAACTGGAAAGGCTAAAAATGAAATTGCATCTCCATGGAAGTAAAATAGGTTGTGCTGGCTAAGAAGATTTCGAAATGCAAGCCAAGAGATCCACTATGCACATTTGTGTGTGAAATGGGGATGAAAAAAGACGAAAAAAGGGGAACACATCGGGGGTATGTGTGACTCATCATCGCTATTGCACCTCTTTGTGTGTGAAAACACCCTAAGTTCCCCAACTTAACATGTCGAGCAATGTCCTCAGGCCCAAAAAATGGGCTTGAGTTGCCTCTATGTGGCATGGGTCCCATACCACCTCATTTGCCACATGGTGCCAACTCAAAGTAAGTCTAAAAAGGGAGAAGACCCATTTTTCATCCGTAAATCAATGGGACCTCCCACGCAACGTATCATAAACCACCCTTAGCCATATTCATAACATCAAAATCTAAAATAATATGGCACATCTAACAATTGGCCCATTTGTATATGTCTATTTTTTTATGAGCACTAAATCCAAACAATGCTCAGAATTTCTTTGGAGTTATTTTCAAAAAAAGCTTGTCGATTTTTTGAAGACTATCACGCATAAACGTGTTCATAAACCTGCGAAAAAAATTTATCAAAAGAGTTATGTCATGAATTTTCAAAAATAATACCGTGATTCCATTTGCATAATTTGTTAATTTTCTCGAGCATTGAGCTCAGAGAAAATGCCGATTCTCTTTCAATACTTTGCCGATTTTTTAGAGCACTTAATCCACATGTGGTGGTTACTATTGGGTATATATATAAGCCAGGACTGCCACGTTTGGGTGAGCCAAAGGACACCTGCGCCGAGGATCGAACCCAGACCCGAAGAATATTGGCATCATCATCTTCCTCCTTTTTCTTTTCTCCACTCTGTGTTCTTCGCAAAGAGCTTTGCGAGCTCTCAGCTATGGCGCTCTCCCCCCTTCCTCTGTCCTAGCTCTCTGGCTTCTCCTTTACACTGCCCATTTGCTCTTATTCTGATCTTCTGCATCAATCAAAGGCCACTTTGCAGTTTAGTGTTGCATTTCAGCAATCTCCATTGCCTCCTTCAAGCCCCTTTTCGCCCCACAATTATGGTCTTTCAGCTTGCATAAATACCGCAGAATTCGGACAGGTCCGGGGTATATGCCGATGGCAGCAGCTGTGGCAGCGCTGCCTCCATTTCTCTTACCTCCTGCTTCAACTTTCAAGGTTTGTGAAGGAGGTGCTGGTTCTTTGGGATATCGCTGGGGCGTAACTTGCATGATTTTGTCCAGATTGCCTTCATCATGTTCTTCTGCTCCATCACTGATTCCTTGTAGCTTTCAGAGCAGAAAGTTTTGTGGCGATGCTGAGGGGATAAGTAGCTCTAGGCTCAGTCTTGCGGTGTCAAGAGCTTCTTCTCTCAAGGATAGTGGTAGAGATATTAGGGAGGTTGAGGGTAGAGCTGATAGAGACAAAGTAGCAGAAAAGGAAACAGAAGAACCACAAAGTCACATAGTTGAGAGTAGGGAAGCAGAGGATAATGCAGATGAGGAGGCAGGTTCCAGAAGCGAGACACAGGATTCTCAGATTGTTGGCGAAGCTAAGAAGGAACATGGGATTTCTGGTGATGCAGCTTTCAAAGGGACTCTGGTAGCTGGACTGCTGCTTGTAGGAACAGTAGGAGGATTTGGAGCTCTCGGATTTCACTACAGGGATCAAATAAACGAATTTCTCATTCAGATATCGGATTTTATAGAAGGTTTTTTATCTCATGGCACCCAAATTGATTAGGTTTTGGAAAAGATATTTGCTTTCTATTGTTAGAAAAGAAGTTACCTTGTCAGATTGTATATGAGCTATGGTTTCTCGTGCCTATTGTAACTGTGGATGAAGTTTTTTGAATTTGCTAGGACAATTTGGTTGAATCTCTGAAATTCTTCTGTTTTTTAATGGATCTAATGCTGTAGATCAGGGATGTTAAGATATATAGGTACTTAATGATGATATAAGACAGAAGGTACTTTTAGTAAGGCAAGAGCACCAGTGGCTGCTAGTGCCATTAGTAATTACCCTCTGAAAATTTTGAAGGAAATCAGTTAGAGTTAAGCGTGATTGATGCCCCACCTGCAGTCGGTATATTGGTTGGTGCTAACTTAACCTAGAAAGAAGGAAGTAAGGAAGAAAGAAAGCTTTATCAATGTCTTTTGCATGCCAAAAGGCATATAAGACAAAAAAAAATGTGTCCAGTGTGTAGTATCATGGGAAATCCATTACAATAGATGTCCTATTACAAAGATATGATGTAATGGTATAGTATGTTGTCATCAATGTCATCATGTCCTGGTGCTGTTAAAGAAGGCATGCTGGTACTGGAGGTATGTCTGGAATGCATTGTTGTTGTCATCGTGAAGGTTGGCTATGACATGTGTCTGCCCTTAGGGTAGGGTGGGTAGCTATGACTGCAACATGGCGTCAAGTGACATGTCGTCTCTGATCTCTAGGAATGTCATCATCATAATCTGACCTTGGATTTGTCCATGGTCTCTAGTCTCCTCCTAGAGAAGAAGGATGTGATCTGAAGCTGTGCATCAGAATGACTTTGTTGATCTGTTTGGCATATCTCTCGCTGTAGTAAGAACATTTGTTGTATCATGAGAGCAACACAACATGAGGACATAGGCATGAATCCAAATAGTGTGGCAAGACTAGGAGCCCTGCTGCATCCGACTCCAAAAAGTGAGTCCAATAATAGTCAAGCTTGACCCCAATTGATTCTGCCGTGCATGATCAACATATACACAATAGATGGATCGTCTGATGTACTGCTGGGAACTTGAGGAAAGTCTGTGATAGAGATGCTAAATGACTCAAATAGGTGAGAGGCCTGGGAAAACCATGACAATGAATAACCTCGGCTATGGAGATGCCAAGAGGAGGTAACTGCAACTGGCTCTAAATGGATGTAGTGGAGATGAAGGAGACTGGTGCATTGGATGTTCAAGGATGTTTGTTCACGATTGAGCCTCCTTGTGATGTTGTTCGAATTCGTTTTCCTGGATTTTTTGTATTGATGTTCTTTCCTTGGCCTTTGTAACCTCTTTCTTGACATCTTCAAGAATCAATGGAGGATTCAAATTGCTGAATATGTAAAAACAGCTACTGGATAGTCTTTTGCTGAACATTGATCATCAAGAATAGCTGTTTTGTGTCTTCACACAGTAGAGGGATGAAATGGGTTAGTTTTTTTGTTGGGGTAGATGGAGGAGACATACGGATAGAGATATGGTTTAGGGCTCTAGAATCTAGAAGTGGCGCTGCAACTGTAGGCAGTGTTGCAGTTGCCACAGCAGCAGGCAGCGATGCTGCAGTAGGGGTTTGTGCTGCATTAGCAATAACCAATCCTTTCTGTGGAGCCAAAAGAATAGATGCTTGGAGAGGCATACCATGGTAACAAGGCGTGGCATCCTGTTGAGGCGTAGTGTGGAGCTCGTACTCCCATGATTTCTCTTTGGCATGGCTAGAGATTCACAGCAGTATATTTACCACTGATGGCATTCACTCAACAGCAATGACACCACTTAAGCTGGCGTTCACTTAGCAACTAAGGCAGTTTCACTCAACATTGATGGTACTCGGATGACCTCTATGCTCAACCTCCACAATGATGACTGCTCAATTGATGGAGCAGATGGCAGCTTAGCCTTGCTCAGCAGCTTCAGCAATGATGGTTGCACTTCTGTTGGCAGCTTCAAGAGAGACACTTGATCCTTCATTGACTGCAGCAGCGATGGCTGTACTTCTGCTGGCAACCAAGAGAGAGATATTAATGTCTTGTGGTGACTCAGGTGCAACAAGTTTGCCCTAAAAAACTTAGATAGGTGACCCTCCCAAAGTCCTATCACTAACTTCTCAAACTAAATATATTCCAATTTCACAACTAGGTATGTATAGATATATAGTTTAGAAAGACTGAGCCTCTAACCTGTGGTGAGCTAGTCAAGTGCTAGCTCCAGAACGTGAGTTTGGGCCTAGACAACTCCTACGACCATGTCCGGGCTAAGCTTATCATTCCTGATGAGTGCGCCTGACGAACCACGAAACAGAAACAGTTCGTGTTTGCACTCTTCGAACGAACCTCTGTTGCTCTGATGCAATTGATATGTATCTTAGCACGAAACAATCGGGTTCGCTGTACCCAGATAGAGTTCGATTCCGACTGACGGCTACTGCCTGCTAGATCAGAGTGTAGACAGACACTGCTAAAAATTTGTTTAAGCATTCAACAAGAATGAGCCAGTGTGCGAATAAAGATGGACAGTTGAATATATGCAGACAACGATTAGACATCAAAAACATTCGAGATCATTTAAGATAAAAACAACATGTGCATTACAACTACTGTATTATCAATGATCTTTTCTAGAGCGCTGTGTGACAAACCCACCCAACGCATTGGCGCAAGAGATACTATGTCTCTCACGAACTATATCAGATAGTCTCGCTTACTAGCGGACTCTTGGACGTCGGCTGGCAGTTCTATGCCTAGCTCACATTGGTGCTCAACCAATTTGATGTTCAACCAATTCTCTCGTGTTCGTCCTGTTTATATATGGATTTCAAGAGATGGTTTAGTTTAGTCACTGATTACAAGAACGACTGGTTAAGCACGTTCTAACGGCACTCAGTTTGCCGTCGCCATTGTCCGTGGAGGTGGTACTCCTCTTGGTACTTGGCTTGATCTCCTTTGTACTTGGAGTGTGAAGATCCGCCGTCTTTCGGTCTTCGGGTGTTTCGAGCTTCGTGGCTTCGTGTCTTCCTTCGGCTTTCGGCTTACCTTCGAGGTCCTTCGGTCTTTGAACTTTGGATCTTCGTCTTCGAGTCTTCGTTCGTTTGACCTTCGTGTCTTGGGATCTTGGCCTTCGTTGAAACCGTTATGTGGGCGGTTATTGTCTGGGACGGTTACTGCTTGTGGGCAGTTCCTTTGTATTTTTGCAGTTACGAACTCGCTATCAAAGCTTTGTGGCTAGAAACATTAAGTTTCTTCAGCTCCCTCTCAAAGCGTGGTAGCTTTGAGATTCCCAGACTCGTCCTCTGCCTCTCGAACATCCCCTTGTCTAGGGGTTTGTAAAGATGTCGGCTACCATCTGCTTCATTCCAATGGGTGGTCTTCAATTCGTTTCTCTCAACTAGATCCCTTATCAAGTGATATTTGATTGCAATGTGTTTCGTCCTTGAATGAAACACGGGATCCTTCGTCAAGTGTATGGTAGATGTATTGTCCATTTGCAGGATTAGAGGCTCGTTGGTGGTTTCACCCAGTCCGTCGAGGAATTGTCTGAGCCATGTGATCTCGTTGGCCATCTTGGCGGCTGCGACATATTTTGCTTCGCAGGATGATTGAACGGTGATGGTCTGCTTCTTGCTGACCTAGAGAATGGCTGCCTTTGTTGTGATGGTGCACCCTCCTGAGACACTTTTACAGTCGTCCTTGAGTGATGCCCAACTTGCATCGCTGTAGGAGTGCAATTGGAATTCGGCATCACGAGAGTAACACAGCCCGAAATCCTTCAGTTTCTGAAGGTATCGTAGGATTCGCTTCGCAATCTTCTAGTGTACAGGACCTGGGCTTGGATGGGTCAAGAGTTGGATCGACAAAGAAGAGCACTATTGGGATTGTGGCTCCAAAGTGCACATAGATGTTACTATATCTTGATCAAGGAAGAAAAAACAAGTGCACACTTAGATGGTACCCTCTCCTCAAGAAGAAGTTGGTGCTCGTTAAGAACCGGCATCGAGGGACCAACTTGTGCTAAAATCCCACCAAGACCTTTTTGATTCGAAGATGCACCAATACCTTATGAGTGCAATGTCGATGATCCTTAGCGAAGTCAATAAGCATCTACAAGTAAAAAAGGAGGAATGACAAGGATTAGTGTGGGCCTTGAATAACAACCATTTTAATTTCGCGTGAGAAGTCTGAAATGGATCCACGTTGCTTGAAACTCGCATTGAAGAGCTGGAAGCTACAAGAGAGAATGTAGGTGTACCACTCCCACCAAAGCCAAGAGAAACACAAGCGCAAGATATGGAGGGGGCTTGAAAGTTTGCTAAAGTGAAATCTGCGCCTACCTTCAAGGGAGAATGTGACGTTCAAATTTTGGAGGATTGGTTGTTTTATATGACCCTTACTTCCGTTTGATGCACCCTTTGGAAGAAGAGAGAGTAGATTTGGCTTTGACATACTTTGACGACTGCTCCACCAATTGGTACTGGGTGATGGGAACGCACTTCAGAATGTGGGAAGAGTTCAAGGAGGCATTGCGAGAAGAATTTGTTCCTAAGGATTCACATATGAGGTTGAGGGTGGAACTTTTAGGGTTCATGCAAAAAAGTTCACTACGGGAGTACTTGAACAAGTTTAGGCAATGGTCGGGTTAGATCAGACGTGCCAAAAGCAGATAAGACACACTAGTTATTGATTGGGATGCAAACTTGGATCAGACGAGCCATACACAGTGAGCCATAGACAACTACATTCCCACAAACTTCAATTCAATTGTTGGAGCAATTTTAATGGTTTCTTATATGAGACAATGCTTGCCCCAACTGCTCCCTCAGGGACACCAAAAGTATTTAGTGGATCACGATTGAGCCAAGTCGCTTTTCTAGAGGAGAATCAGCTTCCAATGCTAAGCAAGCCTCTAGCAGCGTAAGCAAATTCTTAGTAAGACAAGGATTTGGCAACGAAGGTGCTAGAGGGGGAAACATGTTTAAGAGAAGAGGCAACTCTAGCCCGTTGGCCAGTTGCGGCAACAACACACTAATTGTGGGTGGTTCCCTTCTGTGCTTCAACTACCAACAACAATGTCACTCATGGCTCAATAAGCAAGTCGTGGCTGCTATGGAGTTGTTTGATTTTGTGGAAAGGGAAGCATTTGACTAAGGGGGCTATGAACAATGTGAAGAGGAGGAATTAGAAGTGGACCTAACATGAGGTAGATATGGATTACTGTTTTGGTTTGGCCTGCTTGACCGTACCAAGTGGCAGGACTCTTATTACAACCTTTTTGCTTGACTGATGCTCAAGGGTTGAGACCACAAATGCTAGGCTTGTCGCTAGGCCATTTGGTTGGTTTGGTGACCACTATGCTTTCGGAATGACTTCTCTTTGCCTTTGTTACCCTTGGGATGAATTTCAAGTTGGTGTTTGAGTTTGGTTGGGATCCCTGTTTCTAATTGATAAATGATTGGACTTGTTACCTTTTCGAAGTTGGCTTTTAGATGGACTTGTATTGAATGGAATGTCTAGACTTAAGTCTGTCTCGAGGAAACTACTCGTCCCAGTGCTCTTTGAGGCACTGACGCTATAATAACTCGAGGCACATAAGACTAAAAGATACATTTCTAGTGTGATTCATAACAATGGTAGTGTAGACATCTCCGACAACTGATTTTGATAATAGTGCCATAAAGTAGCTAGAAAACAACAATGTCTCATGAAATTCGAATATATTAAAAAGTCATCTAGTAATATTGCGAGGTAGAGATTCGAAGAAATTTGTGATGGTAGTGCGGTGGCTAATTGTGAAGTTGTATGTCATGGTAAGCTCATGTGGTATGTTATGGGAGTGGGTGTGGTGTGCCTACGTAGATGTGCGTCAATGTGTAGTATGTAAGGTAGATGGTTGTGTAGGATGATGTGGACATCTTTGTTCTCGTTGTCTAGAAAGAATGTTTGCCTCATGATTTGAGAGTAACTTTGACTCTACATTAACATCCATCCATGGACAACATCTAGAGACATATGAAGTGATGTATGATTGTCGTTGGTCCTAGTTTTGGTAGTGGTGGTACAGCATGCTGCACTCTTCAAGCATAACATCCTTCTAGCATCAAGGCCAACACATCTTTGGTCCACATATGAGACCATATAATGTAGTGTGATTGGCTGACCTTGAACTAGGTAGTGATATTGTTAGAAAGCTATAATTGAGACTTACACTAATAGCATTCAAGCATAAAGCAAAGAGAGAAAATACAAGAGAGGTTGAGATTGCAATAGTTGAATGAATCAATAGGTAATAGCCAGTGGTCCAATGAATGAACTCCCAATGAGGAATGATTGACATATAGCTATACAATCTCAAAGTCATGGATAACCAAGGTCATGGGAGGATGGAGAGCTTAATTGTCCTAGTGAGATACTTGGTTGGAGCTCATGTTGGTGAAGAGTCCCTGCATGTGTGAGAGAGACTTAAGTACTTGTGTCTTTTACCTTGTATCTTACTTGCTATGCCCAAAAAAGTGAAAGATTTACTTGCTACAGGTAGTACACTCTCATCTAGCGATTGCGTTCCTCTTTTGCCTTATAGGTATATCTGATTAAAAAAATGTCATATTACCATTTACTGCAAACTTTATAGCCATCTACACTTGCTCTCTTAAAAATTGTGCCAATACTTTTCGCTCGTAACCCACATATCTTGTGATTAGCCCATATCAGACCTGTGAGATATGAAAAAGTTTGTTGCAGACTTGAAGCAATTGTACCTTGACTTGACAACCATATTACTTATTTAAACGCTTTGACAGATCTTGTATTTGGTATACTTTTACTGTCTTGAGCTACAAATTCCCATCACAAATATGGCACCACATAAGAATAGGCAATGAAATGCTGGTCAAACAGTAATCTTCTACAAAGAACACCATATAAGCAATATGATGGAGGTCTTCCTTTAAAGGAACACTATGAAGCGACTTCTGCAAAGACAAACATAGACATAAGAATCTATAAGATGTAAAATTATTAGTAGAGACATTATTTATGCTAGTTTGAAGGCCCTTATAGAAAGCCTTCTAGGATGCTACCAATGAGGGCTAAGGCCCCCTACATTATCTAGACTCAAGCTCAATATTTAAATTGGTGAGGCTTGCCTAGTAATGCAAAACTGTCAATAACCCTTTCTTTTACAAACATTGCCTTTAGCATGGGCATACAAAATATTATAAAAAATAATTGAAATAGATTTCTTGGCCCTCAGTATGGGCTATAAAACGCAACTAATGTAAGTGCTGAAAGCAAAATATAAACTTGCAAATACCAAAAATGCAACTGTAGGATGACAATGGAGTATTGTTGATCTCAGATGCATATGTTGAATCTGTAGTTGTTGTGAAAGCAGAAACGGTAAACTGAAAGAACCTACATGACAAGTACAAACGACTATCATTAAATAGTAGCATACTAGGGCCTTCTATGCGTGTCAGATGCCATTTGAAATTGTTATCCTATCAAAGTGATGATGTGGAGGGAGTTCACTCATAGTTGAGTTGATTACGATGATCATTTGACTCCACATTTCCTAGGGGTTATTAGAGTGTGTATTGGAGATTATTCAAACTAGGTGCAGTTATTGTGAGAAAATAACAATGATAATCCTCTATTGACTAATTACATCCTACTAGCATTTACAAAATATACAACAAGACTTCTTTTGATTTTGTAGTAGGGTTGTAGACATCTTTGTTGGAATGTTAGATCCGATTGGTTCAGAATATTTTCTCTTTGTTAGTGTGTATAAAAAACTTGTACTATATGATATATCATCAGTGTCTTTCTTAGCTTACAAGTTTAGTGACAAGTGATTTCTTTTAAAACAAGGCTCCTCTAAGGATTGTGAATGGAACTGCTTTTCAAAATCTAGCAGCTCAATTCCTCACTATTAATTCTCCAGGACTATATTTTGGCATTTTATAACTCCCTTTTTGCACAAACAGGATACGGACCAGCAGGATATGCCATTTTTGTTGCTGTATATGCTGGATTGGAGGTACATAGATTATTTTTATGTATTTGCAAGTCTTTTAAAATGTCAGCCCTTTGGGAAAGTTCGTTGCACTTAAAAGTATGTATTCCACAAAATGTAGATTTTCAAAGAATATGCCTCAGCTTCAAAAGAGAAGTAAAACAAATAACAATAGTGGAAACAGATCAAACCTAAATAGTGACCGATGGAAGAATATAAAATAAAAAACACTACTTATTCATGTCACATCCATACACTCCTGAGGGAGTAAAGATGGCCTCTCACCCACTCGGAAAAATCGTTATGATGCAGACATGAGGGTCCGGGCCAGACATTCCGCGTCTGCGTCCGCACCCGGACGCGTCCGACCCCCGGACGCGGGGTCGGACGCGTCCATATATTTTTTTTTAATTTTTTTAAGTCTAAAAAAATAAAAAAAAAGCCGGACGCGTCTGGGGACCCGGACGCACCCCTGGCGCGTCCGGACGCGGACACGCGGACGCGCGTTCGGACGCAGGGGTCGCTAATAATCGAAAGACCAGTCACACCCACCTACAAATGCTTTAACCAATGTAAAATAATTTCTCTATGGTTTAGTACAATAATTGCCTTCTTGCATAGTTTTCAATCGATTTAAATTGAGAGACAGATAGGCCCATGTGCCTCATGTATTGCAATTAATCAAATACAACCTTTTTAAGTGGAAAGGACTCCAGACATGTGAACCAGATTCAAGGAGACTTTTGCTCATCTCTCTCATTAGGAAATTCTCATTATGCAATAAGTCTACGTTTGTCTCTCTTCATAAGTGTGTTCATCTATGTCACAACATAGAGACAGTAAAAAGTTTAGTGTGTCTCTTCATAGGTGTGTCTATCTATGTCACAACATAGATACAATAAAAGCTGTACATACTGAAGAGCAAAGCTGCAAAACATACTCATCCCAAAAAAGTCACCAAGACTTAGAATATTGACTGAGTACTTGCTGACTGTGGATCATACTGCTGTACCGATGGACCAAGAATGTCATATAAAAGCATCATAATAACCATCATGGCCGAAGAGGACCATAACAGTCTGATGCATACTAAAACCGAGAATGCCAAAATTAAACATCAAAATAAAATTTCATTCCTAAAGACTGGCAGAAGTTCGAGAACAACTTTGCTTCAGAGAATTAGATACTAAGCAACTTGAATAGACCAAGATGGCGTGCAGATACTAAAGTAATTGGAGCCTCGGTACACACTGATACTCCAAGCTGACAAGCCGACGGGATATGCTCTAGACCATGAATGCCATATTAACAATAAACCAATAAGGAGCTTAAAGAATGCACATAGATCCCAGGCTAAAAATTTAGCCCTGAAATACATTAAGTTGTGGTGAATGGTTTGATATATAGGAAAAGAGACCAATGCAAGCAGTAGAACCTTGGAGAGAACTGTAGAAGGATCCATGGTGGCCTAGATCGTGAACAAGGGAACAACTCTGAAAAAGAAGTGCTTCTCGAATCTCTCCTGAAGGATCTATACCTGACAATCCCACCTCCTTGCTATTCATTTTAGCTCAATTCCAGCATTGCAGTCAATCAACATTGATCTTGAGGATGGATCTGAGGACAAACAATTATTGCAATCACTAATCAAGAGCTGACAGGCACCGGGCTAACAAACGACACCTGCCAAGGTGGAAACTGTTTAGACATGGAAGTGAAGCATGTGATCTCCATGATAGATTGTCAAGCAATCGTGAATCTGGGCTATGTAGGCTTGCAGCTATACAGATAACAGTCAGTTGAAAGGCTTCTATTATTAAGCAGCATTTGTGCTTTTCTATCTGATCTGTGTCATGCACTTTTCTTATGATTGTTAGTGGTGGTTGTTATTTCTGAGAGCACATACATGTGTTGCTTTGGTTCCTATCACTGGAAGGTTCCTGCTCTGGGGCAGTGCACACTTGCTCATGATTACGATTGTTTCTTTTTCTCCTTCAGGTGCTTGCAATTCCAGCTGTCCCGTTAACGATGTCTGCAGGCCTCCTCTTTGGAACTGTAACGGGAACAATTATTGTCTCCATTTCAGGAACGGTATGCATGATGTATTAACTTCCTGAAAACCGTTTCTAAGCTGATCAGATTGTGAGTTGGATATCAGGATCCTTAAGAGTATTCTATCTGCTATTTATTTGGACTTTGTTGTCTCCTTCTATGCATAAAGGTATTGATGGTTTAATTAAAAAAATAGAGGTATATTCAACCATATTGTGATAGTTTCGTTTTTGATTGACAGATAGCTGCTACTCTTGCATTTCTTATTGCCCGATACGTGGCTCGAGAGCGTATACTAAAATTTACAGAAGGGAACAAAAAATTCATGGCAATCGATAAAGCGATAGGGGAAAATGGTTTTCGAATTGTGACGCTTCTACGCTTAAGCCCTTTGCTACCTTTTTCTCTAGGAAATTATCTTTATGGACTCACTTCTGTCAAGCTTCTTCCATATGTACTAGGAAGGTATAATAGAATGGCTTCTGATTCAAGATCCACTTGCACTGTAACTTGAGGCTTTTTGATACTTACTAATGAATGCTTGGAAATACAAAGAAGGTTGGAGTTCGTAATTATCTTACTTTATATGGTGCTTCAAGTTTGTTATCGTTTTCTAGCTTAAGGTTGATAAATGTAACATACTTGCATTTCTCTTATATACGAAATGTGAATTTGTCACATTCATATCTGTAAATGTAACGTACATTGCTGTATATGTGTGTTTTCATTTGTCGCTGAGGGCCATTTGGGTGGCTGAGCATGCTACCAGTAGACAGACAAGTTATAACTCATGCACAGTTGCAAATTGTATACAGCTGGCTGGGCATGCTACCAGGGACATGGGCATACGTGAGTGCGGGAGCTTTCGGTCGTGCTTTATTTGTACGCCTTCAACCTATCTAGTTAGTTTCTGCATCCTGCAGGTGTTGGAGCCATATTTGATCGAGTTGATGACAAATGTGTCAAAATTTTGAGCAAGGCTGCTTATCTAAGAAAAGAAGAGAGAGAGAGAGAGAGAGAGAGAGAGAGAGAGAGAGAGAGAGAGAGAGAGAGAGAGAGAGAGAGAGATTTGTAGCTGGCAAGTCATAAGAATGGCATATGTTGACTGAAGTTGTCACTGGCCTAAAACAGGATGAATCTGAGTCAAAGTTGCCTGGTGGCCCAGAACAAGTTTGGACTCTTGGCCTGGGTCTTTTAGCAACAGTAGTTGCTGCCACATATGTGACACGTCTCGCCAAGGTATTATAGTTGTTCTCATCTGCTGGAAAAAGTGCTGTACGATTTCTTTTACCTCGTGCTTTATAGTTAGCTTTGAACCTCTCCTTATTTGGCTAGAGAAAATGTAGCAGTGTCTCCTTACGATATATTTGCCATCTTACAGTGGAGATGTGCAAAAGGAGTTTTTCAAACTCATTGCAACTTATTTAAGATTTTTCTACCAAGGCTTTTGCTGTAGACTAAACATGAACAATTTGACACAGTTTTTGAAACATTGTTGACAATTCATTGTTCATACCTGAGACTAACTTTTTACAAAATCTCGTTTCAACAGGATGCAGTGAAGGATATGGAGTAGACATTTCAAGATAACCATAAGGAGAAAGTGTGCGTGCTCCTTTTCTAATTCTTGCGAACAAATATATGTGCAAGGCTTTGAGCTGTCATTTAGAATGAATTTGTCGCTCTTTGTTGTGATATATGCATGCCTCAAACATGGTCAAGGTAGTGTATGCATCAAGGGAAACATCCATAGTGCTGTCTTTGGATGTTGAAACCCAGTTGTCCACAACTTTACAGATATTCAGTGCTGTTTGCTGAATAGTGTTACTTGCTTAATTGATGAACTTTGAGTTCAAAGCTCAATGTTGTCATCAGCACAGGAAGAATTCATGCAGGATAATGTTGGATGCCAAAGAAAATTTTGTGTTGCTGTATGTGACCATTCATTTGTTGGGTTTGAACTTATATGGAGTTTGGGGGTGAGGAAAGGACATTGGAATGGTTCCTTTTCCTCGTCAGCCTAATTTCATCCTGCTATTTGGCTCTATATGATGCAGGGTCAAATAGGGAGTGGGAGCTGCTTTCAGGTTAAAGATAGACTGTTTACTTAATACCATGATTTAGCTTGCCCTTTCCACTTCAGCTTAGTCTCATCTTGCTATTTTGCTCTATATGGTGCAGGCTCAAATAGGGAGTGGGAGGTACTTTCAGGTTAAAGATAGACTATTTGCATATAATGCCAGAATTTTGGCTTGCTCTTTCTAGCTCGCTGACCTATTCCTTTGGTGTAGTTCTCAGTGTCAAGCAGTGTAGTCTCCTTGTACTACCTTGGCTCTCATATCGACGATACACGTGTACACTAGGCTGTATTTGCTATTTCATATTTGCACGCAAGTGGCAAGCCTCTTGCTGCATTATCCCTGTTACCTGCTAAGTATGGTAAAGGATTGAAGCACAAAATGAGCAGTTTATTCTCGTTCAACAGACAGTTACGGGTTCAATAAAATGTCATATACTTGAATGTAGGATACTTCAAAGGCAGAGTCGCTGTCTACTGAGAAATTATTTGAACTGTAATCATTGATTAATAACAAAAATACTTCCAAAATGTATCTATTATACACCTTTCAGTTGTGTATTTTGGAGTCAATGTTTCTATAGGCTTTAATGGCTACAACTTATCTTCTCACAACTTTTTAAAAGGTTGTAATTTTACGCATTTATCTTAAGTGCATTTCGTATTTGTTGTCTTGGATTTCATGTTAATTTAATGTGCAAACCTCAAATGTGAAAGCTGTGCATTGTCAGATAGTTGAAGTGAAGCTCTATCATATCAGAGATAAATAGGTGTCTTTCTAATTAGTGTTTGACTTATTACATATTGCATTTTCCTCTTTCATGCTTGTGCTGCAACAAAAAAATTATCTCTAACATATTGTGGCCCTCTTCTCAACTAGTATCCATTTATGCGAAAACCGCAAGACAGGCTCTGATACATAAGACATGCAATTTTAGCGAGGATGAAGCTCTTAAGTCTCCACATCGGAGACAGCTCACTTTTGGTGGCTCCATCTTTACCAAGTTATTATGAAAGATACAATACTTCTTTTCACCTCTTGGTAGAGGAGACTTATTTTTTCCATAACCCATTTTCTGTGGCCCAATTTCTACTAAGAAGATGCACTATCTCTTTTTACCTCTTTGCAAAAAAGACTCGGTTTTTAGTTGATATGGTTATCAATAACACAACTACTCTGCCAATGATATTACATTGGTTTGGAGGATTTCTGCCAACGATCTTTACTTTCGCTTGGTATTAAGACATACCCTATCTATAGGTTTGTACGTAGGATGCCTCATTATTTTGTAGCATTCGTGATTGTACTCCTTGACAAATGGGCGACAAATTGTTTGTGGATGAAGCTAGGAGATGAGTATGTTAGAGAGAGGAAGAAAGAAAGATTTATTGACGTTGTTAGAAATCAATGATAAACTTCATTGGTACATCTCATTGTTACAGTTTATGATGTATTTTATTATAACAGTTGTAATTAACCGTAGGCTAGTCTATTAGTCTACTCCTAGGTTTTTTTCTCTCTTTTAGGTTCAGGGTTTATTTGTAGATTTTATATTGAGTATGAAAATCAGTCTGTTGAGTGAGAGTGCGTGTTCTTCTTTCGTCTTTTTTTTGGTGATTGCTTTTGATGAATGCTTTATGTTGCTTATTTGATTATTGACATGGTATTAGAGCTATGATAGTCCTGCGTGCCTGATCAATGGATACAACTTGTCATAGGTTCTCCAATGAAGTGAGAAAGTCCTTCACAAGAGGTGAAAGCTTGGAGAGGCAAAAGCTTGGAGAAATATACTTTTGCTATTTTGCAGGTACTGAAGCATCAGAATCATCAGCGGGGAACAAAGACACAGTCTTGGAGGCATTGGAAAGGCCAGGGTAGCATCAGACAGATTGAAAATCTGTTGAGTGGGGATATTTCCTTTTAATATACTTCCTAGTTTTATGTCAAACCTTTGGATCGAATATGAGGTTTCATACTTTACACTTTTGATCTTTGTCTTTTGAACGATCACACACCTTTGAAAATTCTTATATTCCTTCTACTTTTCATCTTGATCCATACTGATATCGGATCAACACGCGCGAGCTAAAGAAAATCTTGAGTGGTCGTACACTTGCGCACCGAACCGATATCGCATATCCGTACTAGTATCGGATCAATGTGCGCGAGCCCAAGAAGATTCCGAGTGATAGTACATGCGCGCGTTGAACCGATATCAGGTGTACAACCAAGAATATACTGTTATGTGGTGTGATAAATTTGGAGACAAATTGTGTGCTCAGACTGAGCGATTTTTTTTGCGAACTGGACTCATCTATCCAGTAATGCCAATTCTAAGCGAGAGTGTCCTTAATGAGTCAAGCAAATTGGAAGGAGCTGGCAACTATGCAGTTTGGAAATTCAAACTGAAGAACATTCTGATGGAAAAAGAGCTATGAGAGATCGTGACAGGTGAAGAGACAAGGCCAGTGATTGAAGAAGATCAGCGGGCATTTGACAGGAGAAAATGAAAAGCACAGAATGTTATCAACTTATCAGTTAGAGATGCAATTATTCCCTACATTTCGGATTCAGAAGGACTGAAAGAAGCGTGAGATACGTTCAAGGCATTGTTTGAGACCACAAACACATCACGAGTGCTATTCCTGAAGACGAAGTTGCACACATTACGAATGGATGATGGTGCAACCATTGCCAATCAACTACTGAAGGTAAAGGAGATTCGTGATCAATTAGTCGCCGTTGGAGAGCGAGTTCAAGATCGTGAGATTGTGCAATTGACATTGAATAGATTGAGTGAGTCACATCAGATGTTTGTGACAAGTATAGCCACTCAGGAAAATCTTCCAACCTATGAAGAGTTAGGTGAATTTCTTTTGTAGGAAGAACAACGTCAAGAGAACTTGAGTCGTCGCAACAGGGGATTTGATCAAGCTCTTGCAGTCAGAGGACGTGGTGGCAGCTTTGGTCGTGGAAGACACCAATCAAGAGGAGGAAACTCAAATTGTGGATCGTTTCAACAATTTCAAGAACAATGCAATAATGGCCCAAATCGAGGGAAGTGGCATCAAGGTCGAGGATAAGCAATGTGCAATATGTACCTGGCTTAGCTAACAATCTACTATATGTTGGGACAACGGCTGATCAACAACTCAAGGCTGAGTTTGACAACGACAAATGTCTTGTCGAAAACATCAAGAATCACTACAAAGCGATTGCTACAGGAGCTAGAGTCAATGAAAATCGACTCTACAAATTGAATGCAAGATCTTTTGCTCAAGCACACTGTTGATAGTCAAAGTGATCTTTGGCATCAACGATTGGGTTATATTAGTGCTCAAATTTTACAGATTCTCAAAAGAGGTAATAGTTGAAAAGCAACAGGATGATGCATCAAGACTTTGAGATCTGAAGGAGGTGGTGAGTACTTTTCAAAAAAAATTATTGATTTTTGCAGGGATCAAGGGATCAAGAGGCAGACTACAACACCTTATTCACCACAGCAAAATGGAGACACAGAACGAAGGAATAGATCTATTGTTGAGATGACAAGGGCGATGTTCAAAAGCAAGGGTTTGCCAAACATCTTTTGGGTAGAAGCTTGCAACACAACTGTCCACATCCTGAATCAGTGTCCTACAAAATCTGTGGAAGGTAAGACACCTCATGAAGCTTTTACTGGAAAGAACTTGATATTTCTCATTTGAGAATTTTTGGTTGTGATGCTTACGGTCATATTCTTGATGAGAAACAAAGGAAATTGGATGCAAAAGACCTCAATATGACAAGTGCATCTCAGAAGAGGTAGTCATACCTCCCTCTGATCTCATAGTAGGCTGGGGATCTATTGGGCATTTAAATAAGAAGTGATCTTTGGACTCCATCTCGAATAAAAAACACATCTAGCAAATCTTCTCCTACCTTAGAGTACCTTGACAAGTCTCAGTCTCAAGCTGCTGTGATGAGACTCGGAGTTGATGAATCTTAGACCACATGACAAGTATGTCTATAGAAAATTATCTGCCTCATTGGATCTAATCTTAGCTATCTAGTGGTAAACATTTTTGGATGAGTTATTTTGACATGGATGAGATTGGTGATCAAAAGGAGAAAAGTAGGCCTCTATATTTTCCCAAGAAGAAGCTACATCAAGCAATAGAAAGCCTCAAGATAAAAAGTATCTTCTTCAAGCATGCTCAAAGTGAACCATCCTCAAAAGACAATTATGTCCATAGGAAATTAGAGAAAATATGGGCCCGAAAAAAGGCCCTGTAAGAAATGCCATGTAGGAGAGAGAAAGACCATTTTTTTAAGTTCAAGTGTGATTATTGAAACGTCAAAATATTCTCTCCCAATAGTTGGGACTTCTAAAAATTCAAAAAAGAAGTGGCATTTCAAAAATATGGCTATCACTATCTCCATCTCCAGGTCGATCACCATCCCCAACTCCGTTATTGTTACCATGTTGTTTGCTACTATTTTTTTAACTTATGAGTAAGCTTTATCATCTTCATGTGGATCTATCACCAGTGTCTGCTCCGCTTAGGACAAGAAATTCAAAAAAATACAAATTATCAACTTCTAATATGATCCATTACATGGAGGAGAAGTTAAAGGTTAAAGCATTTAGTTTTACGGTCATCAAAAACATTGTATCCTATTGATCCATATTCATTGCAACATCTTGATTTTCATTTCGTATCTCAATTGATAATTTATATGTGTCATGAAAAAAATGTTCTTTTATGTTATTGTGAGAATTTGAAAGCTTATGGTAATGCACATTTAATGCAAAGAATATTGTTTTTAAAAGAAGACCTAAATAAAATGTCAAAGGAGTGTCAAGAGAAACATATAAAATTGAAAACTTGTTCGGAGGAAAAGGATATCCTCAAGAAGGACATTCAAATGTTACAGTCTTCTTTGCATGATTTTGCAACTAGTAATGATGAGATGAAAATTGTATTTCAATCCATGCGTATCTCTTATTTGTCTCTGGTTAAAAACATATATTTGTTGAATAAAAAGGCAAAAGCTAACAAGAGAAAAAGATTGGTAACAAAGGATTTTTGTGATCTTTCATTCAGAGGAGGTTACCGAAAAAGAAAAATTTGCGCATTCAAGTTTGTTCTAGCTTAATTTTATTGATATCGTTTGAACATTTTGATTCAATAAAATCATTAGTTCTATCTATTATTTATTACCACTTCTTTGAATTTTAGCAATCAATACAATGTGTATCCAAATCTTTACTAATTGTTTTTTGAACATGATGTTTGCTATGCAGATCTACATTGGTTGTTGAAGATCATTTGGTCGATGAGATTTACTTTGGAAAATCATTAGGTTCTATTTTGACTTCTAAATCTATGAAATCAATGTTAAACAACAATAGAATGAAAAGAATTCAGGCTTCAATTACTGATAGCATTATGAATGAAGTTGGAAAAATACTGGACATTACATTAGTTCAAGGGCATGTGATTTTCTTAGCATCGGTAGAGAATGTTTAAGATGATAAAGGAAGCATTTGCACAAGTAAGTATAAAAAAGTTTCCAATCCCACAACCACTTCATCTCAAAAGAAAAAAAGACATGTTAAACCAAGGCATGCAAAAATAGTGGGTATTCCATTTCATTTCAATGAAGTATATTGCTCGAAGAGAGAATCTATGTCTTATTACAATTCCGACAATCTTTTTATTGACATTAATCAGTTGCTAACATTCATAATAGAATTTTATGGTATTACAAATGAGTGTAAATAACAAGTTGATAGTTGTTCGTAAGCTAGATAAATTTGAAATTATAAAGCCCAACAAAAAATGGAGAGAGTTAGTCTTTTAGTCATAATGGAGCACTTTTAAATTCAGAACACTCGAAAGGCCTCAACTTCAGCGTTCAATCAGAGAATAATATATGGTGGTTAGCAGCTTTTTAGGTATAGTTGCTCTTTTACAGTTTCTATATGGGCAATCCTTGTGAGAGATTTCAACTAGTTTAGTCTAGTTTAGTCACATTTTGGTAAATTGTCAATAAGAGGCCAAAACTCATTTTAGACTTAGAAATAAACTTTTTGAAGTTATATTAGTTTAAAATACATTCAATAAACACTTTTGGAAAGTGTGGGAAAGTTGGTAGTCGAGTTTGAGAGAGATTCAAATTTGAACTTTGGGTACATTGAATCTAGACCCAAAAATAGTAGGGTTT
The DNA here is from genome assembly GCA_029204225.1 of Diphasiastrum complanatum. Classification (NCBI taxonomy): domain Eukaryota; kingdom Viridiplantae; phylum Streptophyta; class Lycopodiopsida; order Lycopodiales; family Lycopodiaceae; genus Diphasiastrum; species Diphasiastrum complanatum. The sequence continues at coordinate 24,016,813 of CM055099.1, forward strand.
ACATTTTGGAGGGAAAGCCAAGTGGCCAAATAGGGTTTGAAAACTCTATAAAAGGATGTAGCTCGTGGAGAGACACATCTTCTCTCTTCTCTCTCTCATTTCATCATTATATATGGTTCTCTTTGGGTTCTACTACTCATTGGTGCACTATCTTGGTGTTATCTTGCAATCTTGTGTGTAGAATGATCATTTATTGTTAATTTCAGTTCCACATGTGTGAAATACAGTAGGGTACTGTAATTTTATGGACAACAAATATATTTTATGTTTTGGTTCATGTTTGATCAATATCTCTTAGAGTTTGCATCTCATTTTGTATGTAGATGCTGATTTTTCTACATTGGCAGGATTATTGGTTTGCTCCTTATTGTAACCAAAGATTTGGGACATGGATTGGATCTTGAATGATCTGAAATCCTTCGCATGGTATTAGAGCTCTTGTGTTTCAGGTTATGAAAGGATCAGCCATATTTAGCAAGGATTTGGAGGAGTTACCAATGCTAGATTGATTTCTACTCAAAAATCAGCATTTTTGGCCACTTCAACATGGCTACAAGTGGAGGCTTTATGTTGGAGAGCAATGGTAGGCTTACCTCAATCAACTATTCTACTTGGAAGGTGAGGATGGAGTCCTTATTGGATATGAATGAGTTGATGGAGATTGTTGTAGGTTTGGAGGAGAGACCAACAACTCAACAAGATCAAGTGAGGTATGACAAGAGAGCAAAGAAAAGCTCTACACATGATCAAGATGAATGTTACCAATGAACTTCTCAAGGAAGTTGGTAAGTGCACATCATCTTTGGAGGCTTGGGAAGCTTTGAAGAAGCTTTATGAATCCAAGTCTACATAAAAAGTGCTTACTCTTAGGAGGCAAATCTTTCAAAGTTTGCAAAAGAAGGAAGAGAGTACTCATGCTTTTGTTTTGAGGGTTAAAGCATTCAATGATGAGTTAGCATGTATTGATGAAAGAATTAAGGAGGTAGAACTTGTTAAACTTAGACTTAATGGCTTGTTGGATGATCATGCTAATCTTGTTCAAAGTTTTGCTATTCAAAAGACTTTGCCAAGTATTGTGGATTTGCAAGAGATCTTGGTGAATGAGGAGTATAGGCTTCAATCAAGAGGAGGTGGATCCACATCGACGTCTCATTATGAAGAGGATGCTATGTACATCAAAGGCAAGTTCAAGGGCAAAGGCAAAGGCAAGTGGTCTAAAGGGCAAGATCAAGGTGAGACTTCTTCTTTTGGCAAAAAGAAAGCTGTTCTCCAGCATCTCCTAGGCCAAGGACAATATAACTACAAAAAAATAAACATCATCATCGCCATAAATCCTTTTCCAGCAATGCTTTGCCAAGTGGAACAAGAAAAGCAACAGTTTCTTGCAGTGAATGGGATGTATGATATTAGTCCACTAGAGTGAAGGGATACTAAAGACAACTACTCAATTGAGCAGAATGACTAAGTATGAATCAACACGCACACACACACACACACACACACACACACACACACACACACACACAAATATATATATCTTTGGTGTGAAGTCTTCATTTATCTTGATATATACTAACTTTGTTTGATTTCCTATTTATTGTTTTTTTATTGTTACTTTTGCTTACTGCCTACTTGCCATTTTGAAACTTTTTGTATGTTTCTTTGTTCAGAACATCAAGATTTCATCAGCTTAGTAATTCAATCAGTCTTTTTCTATGCAACCACAAGATTTCATTCTTTTTCTGAATTTTTGATGAAAAATAATACCAGACAGAATTCGCCTAGACTAATTTCACTATGTACGATTCCTCTGTCACCTTCGCGAATTCTAGTACAGAGTCAGACATTCCATAAATAGAAAAATCAATTACTTCTCTTCAGATCCTCATTGACAGAATTTGCAGACAATTTGTTGAGCCTACAACGTGATGCACGATTTCTTTGTCACATCCGTAAATTCTCAACATAAAGAATTATCCTGCAACTCTCACCTTGGCCAAGGACATTCTCACTAGCCTTGGTTTCGATCTTACATATTTCACTGATCAGTAGAATGAGAGCTTGGTGCGAGCGGCATATTTCACTTATTTCGAGGACTTCCACACTTTCTAGGGAACCTCGAAGGATGGTAGCTATATCATCATCGACCTCTCTTCAGACTGTCTGCAGGGCATTGGCTTCCCTAACACTAGGGAGACGATTCATGGCAAAGGCACAAGCTATGATCCAAATTACTTCAAGAAGTTCCTGATGGATGATGGCAAGACCATTGCGTAGACAAACGATGACATTGCCATAAAGCTCATCAAGGACCCTAAACTCTGGGCAGCCGCAAAAACTATCAATGCAATAGTTAAAGTACATATTTCCCGAGTGGATCGCATTCTAGCCATTGATCTCTTTTCTTTAACTATAACGCTAGACGATCCCACTCAGACTTACAAGTGGGCTGAGAAAATTCATGAGAAGTTATGTCTGGCCTTGAAATCTAGAAAACCCACCACCAAGTGGGTACCTATCACATATGGTGGTCCAAAAACACATGGGACAACGAATGGCCACAGTTCTCAAAGAGCTGGAGGAAACATATCCTAGCACCAAGAAGTGGGTTAGTCCACAAGTATCCGGAGACTCTGTAGCACCTATGCCCCCCATGAAGAAGCATAGGGGTAAGACAATAGTTCCAAGTGAAGAGGAAGATGTCTCTCCTGATATCTTATCAAGTGATATAGGGACATAATATGTTGAATCCGGAGGGAGCCTTAAATCTTCCAAGGTCCCAAAGGAAGTTTTGGCACAACAAGCGGCCTTACTCCAATAAGCGGTAGTTGCGGCAAGAAGCTCTTTGGACAAAGGCACTTTCGGGTTGGGTTTTTATGGAGTGGTCCTTCCAACTGCAACAACTTCAGTTGCTCACGTATCTCCTCCTCCTAATATCGCTAACATTCCACCATTGCCTCCGCCACCTATTGCCACATCCACACTTTCTATCACACTTAACATGGGCTTTGATACTACTATTTCAAAAAAGCCATCCCCCGTACATGCTTCCACCCTACTACCTTGTAGGGTATCTAATAATAGAGCTCTGATACCCTGTTGGAAGAAGGAAGGGGAGAGGAAAGTGACTATGGACGAGCTATCGAGCGCAGCGGAATGATCCTTCTTCCTTATGCATGATTATAAAAAACCAAACAAAGCTATAATGACAATTGTCACATTTGATCTTTTAGCGACTAACTATGAAATCATTAGCACTAAGTGATTTCGTAGCCAAACTTGGCAATTACAGAGTGAAGTGATGTATAGAGTATTGCAATATTGAATTATTCAATAGATCAAACAAAATAATAGGAGATTTATCAGCTATTAATAACTTCAGAGAAACATGCATACATTCTGACATAATACTGAATGCAATAAAAAGATGGATTGATTCAGTAAGTAGCATGTGTGAAAGATTTCAATTAGTTTAGTCAAATTTGTTATATTTGTTTATTTGGCAATTGAGGCCAATTTCATATTAGAATTAGAGTTTGACTTGTCAAAGTTATGTTAGCACTTTTGGAAAGTGTGGGAAAATAGTACACGAGTTTTTGGTAGATTCAATTTGAGTAGTAGAGACAAAGGGAGAACCAATTTTACACAAAGATCAAGTGCTTAATAAGTAACAATGGTGGAGACTTGTTAGCTGATTTTTTATCATAAAAAATCGGACTTGAATTATGACAAATTTTAAATCTTTATGATAAAATCAAGTTAAAATGGCTGATTATTGTAAATTATTGTATGTGATATATTGACACTCATAAATGAAAGCACATCTACGTTTTCCAGCGTGGTTCCATCGCCAACCAGAATGAGCTTTTATCAATAACTAGTGTGCTGACTCGTATCATTGAAAGAACGTATTCATGCATCTCTACGGCTCCTGAACTCGAGTAATGGAGGAAGATATTGAGTACAACTCAGAGCTCCATCGATATGTCTATCCATAGATTCACAGCTGACAAACTTAAACCAGTATAAATCCTGAGCTATTGATCCCGATTGAACTCTCTGAGTATGAGTTACTAGAGTTCCTTCAACGTGGTTGACGCACAGACTTGAAATGCGTGAGCTTTTTTGATAGCTTTTCTTGATAAAAGTGATTTTTTGCAGGTCCAAATAGCGACAATGGATCAATTGTAGTGACTATGGAAGTATTTTAAGCATAGTGGTAGTCACAATCTGATTTCCTCATAGAATGATGCAATGACGTCAAATTTCTTCAAGTGGCTCCACGTACAATCTTAAGAACTGCTTGCTATATCTATCATCCTCTTAGTGTTGATTCAAGATGTAACTTGACGAGTTTAAGTACTGAAGAGCGATAGTATCAGTGAGTTACTTGAATCCCTTGCAAACAGAGCCATTTCACGTTGTTAGTAAAGAGGTGAGTATGAGAAATGATCCATTCCAAGACTTAGGAACAAGGGTCTCTCATGAACAGTCCATCAATAAGAGTATAGCTTGATAGAATGAGTGGCTCTTAGCCTCCTGTTCGCCCAGAGATGTCCATACACACGTGTAGATCAGTAGCTTCCATTCATGATGACAAGAGATATATATGTATGATGGAGTTGATACGTTGATACTCCTCCCAGGCAGAGCTCAGCCAACACGGATATGGAGTTAAAAATTTGCTAAGTGATGCTCAGGAGCTCTGGCAAGTCTTCCATAGTATACTAGACTTCTATCTCTGTTGGCCAACCAATCATAGATTGCGCTCATATTTCCAAAATGGCTTCACTCGTATCTACCATGCAATTACTCATCTTCCCAGAACAACGTGCGCTTCAGAAGTAGCAATATAGTTGCTCATAGATTGCTCACAACTTATCACATAGCTCATCGATGGTTTCATTTACTCCTCATTAGCTGTGATTGGTGAGTACTTCAGACAGGATTGAGGTAAGAGTCTTTGCTTCAAGGTCGTTCTTGATTTTTCAACTGGTTGCTCAATGTGGGTAGTTGTGACGGATAATGATACCACATTCAGTCTCCTTGACTCGCTTTGATGCTGACATATTGATGATTTCAGTGGGAGAATAGCAACATTGGTTTAGTTCCTCATTCACGGAAGTTGAGGCAGCGATGGACTGAGCTCGAGAGTGGGTCGTCTTGATATGATCTTAGAGTTGATCCTCCACAACAGACTTTAAGAAGCGACTCTCAATCTGTCAGCTAGAGACCTGCGCCCAGCGCACTTCAACTGGCTATCCCCAGAGTGCTGCGCAAGCATTGATCTTCTGTTGTTGCCTACATGCTTTATGAAACAGTTAGGCTCTCAGGTAGCTGCTACTTGAATAGTGGAGAATCACGTTCCCATGCTTACTTATGATCAAGATCGAATTTATGACCACTGATTTAAGCACTGCCATCTCAACGTGGATAGTTATTGTTATGAGAGCTAGTCCAGAGGAGAATGTCATGTGGTAGCTAGTTCAGTTCTGACTGGTGAACTGAGGTAATCACATTTGGAGACCACGTACTGCATTGGGAACAAATTGCTATCGACTTGCTGCCTGCTTATGACTCAGTACCAAGACGTGATAGCAACCACAACCCGTGACTGAGATTTCTTTAGTTAAGTAGACGGTGACTCAACACTCTGATGGTATTTACTTCTACATTTTCCAGTACTATGTGTGTTAATGTACATGCAATTTGATTATCTCAATGTGTATAGTGTCTCTAGTTTTCTTGTATAAAGATTATCAATGATCGGTTGCATCTATGCTTAGTTGTGGCATCTATGCTTAGTTGTGGGTTTCAGAAATGACTCTTTGCTAACTATCATTTCTATATCTATTAACATGAGTCTAGTGGGCGAAAATTAAAGAGAAAAGAAAAAAAAAAGAAAAAGAGAGAGAAAAGAAAAATTGTGTTAGCTATACAAATTTTCAGTTTCAAGTTAATTTTGCTTTCATCTAGAAAATTCGAACTCAATCATGAGTATTGTGATGTATATTCTGATAAATAATGTTGTTGTACAAATGATAATTATTGTCATTTATGTTTAGCGCTTTGATATTGTAAAAATGATTTCGTTAAAGCTGCATAAACCAACTCTCTTGGAATACAGAGAGAAGGTCATCTAAATGTCTATACGGGGTGGAATATCCCCTATAGCTTTGAATCAATCCCATATATTTTTCACATAGGAAGACTTGATGACACTTGTCGGGATATACAAGTAACATCTCGTTCTTTTTGTTTTTGTGTTTTTTCTTATTCAATCACATCCTCGTTGGAAAATACGAGAGTGAAATGATTGATTTCATCCTATACATAGACTCCCAAATAACTCTAGACATTCTACAAAGTGTAAATATACGAAATGATTAGAAGTATCTTGAAAATCTTTTATTATGTGCTTGTTGACAAGTATTCACCTATTATGATGGAACAAATTTTAAAAGGTGAAAGTTTGCTGAAAATGGAAAATCATTTTACTCACGACCAAACTCGCCATAATATCTTTTGAGTAAATGATATTTGATGAATGTAAGATGCAGTAAAGAGAAAAAATAGACATCATAGCACAAACCAAAGTAGAAATATCTTGTGTGACGAACGGGACCCTTACTCATAGAGGTAGATTGTTTATGAGATGTTTAGACCAAATTTACCACTTGGTCGAAATATTCCCTATGCACAATCACTGTACTTGAGTATCACAATACTTATTGGGTAGAAAATTATTTACATTCAACGAATTGTGTCAAATCTCGAGAACTGCTTATTTTACCTATCATTGACTACGAACGAACAAGAGATGTAACCATTTTAGTACTCTTCTGAGCCATTACCTGTCATGTCCAAAGGTTTAGTTAGTACTTGGTTCCAAGGATGTTTTATATTCTACCAACCTCATAGAATGATAGGAAATCATTCTCTCTCTCTCTCTACCTTATTGAGAAGAACTTTGAGGACTCAATAATCGGCAATCATACGGCTGCTACTCTCATTGATTGGGGAGTACGGGGGGTGATTAGGATGACCCCCAGGATTGGAAGTGGTAATAGACCCTAGTCACTCGCGTAAGGGCAGTGTGGGATTTTTAACTCGCTTGGGCTTTCTGGCGGGACCAATCCCCTTTCGGAAAAATTCCTAACAAGAGTACATATCTACCGATTTTAAGGCTTTTTGTGATGAGCATGGGATCAAGAGGGAGCATACAACACCAACGACCCCACAACAAAATGGAGTGGCCGAGAGGAAGAATAGAACTTTATGTGACAGTGCCAAAGCCATGAGGTTAAGTGCTAACCTTGATAAGCCATTTTGGAATCAAGCTTTGTTGTGTGCTAATTTCTTGTGCAATTGGTGGCCAAGTGCTATTTTGGATGGAATGACACCTTTTGAATGCTATTCAAGAGGAGGTCGAGTGTCAACTATCAAATTACAGGGTTTAAGGACTCATTTTGATCCACAAATGATCAATAAGAGTGATTGGTAGCTCAGTATCTTGATCTATATCAAGACCAACATCCAATACTAGCTTCTACTTGACAATTTCTAGTGATCCAAGCAAGAACAATAAAAAAAGATGATCCAAAAGCTTCACGCGTGTGAAGTACAGAGCAGGTGTATGGCCTGTTATCAGAAAATAAGTTTACTAAGCAAATACAAGGCATTCATTCACAAAGAATTAGCTTAAGAGAGTGAAAACACAATGATGGCTCCCAAATCAATGTATATTAAGATTAACCTCACAATGGATCGATCACGGATCAAGTACACAATCATCATAATCTCTCTCTAGGAGGCTTCTAGCACGTGTGGGACAACTCATTGTACTCATCCATATCCACTTTGGATAAGTTCTATCTAATTTGCCACATCATCCATTGGTGGTTTGTGTTGACCTTCTAGATTCCTAAAATCTAGGAGATAACTCCTACAATTTAGGAGATTTCACATTTGACTCAAATAAAATCTAAGTACAATGGATCTGAATATTACAAGTGTTATTTCACACGTGTGGACAAGTCCTCACATGTGTGGATCCACATAGATATTAAACAAATTGCTTAAACCATGTGAAATTTGCTAAAATCTAACACTCAATTTTTACATGGTACATCTATGGTACATCTATCTACAACTCCTAAGGCTGATATTAACTTGATAAATGAAGCCTTTGGCAAGGCTTTAGTGAGTAGATCAGCAAGGCAATTTTTCCAATGACAAACCAATGGTTTTTGCATAGATTGGCTTAGCTTACCTACACTATAACCTAGACCAGGTCTAGTTATAGTAAGATAGATTAGGGAGCCTACAAGTCTTCTATATATTGTGATGTCCTCAAAGGATGCTTCATCATCATTTACATACAAAATAAGAATAATGACTTTACCATCATTAAATCTTAAGTACAAAGAAGGATCATAAGCACTTACAACAAAATTTAGAGAGTTTAAGAAAGCATTCAACCTAGAGTACCAAGCTCTAGGTGCTTGCTTAAGCCCATAAAGGCTTCTTAGCAACAAACATACTTTTCCTTCTTGATCTTCCTTGATGAAGCCCTTGGGTTGTCTCATAAAAATCTCCTCTACTAAATAGCCACTAAGAAAGGCATTAGTTACATCAAGTTGAAATTGAGGCCAATTGAAAGTAGTTGCAAGAGAAATGATCAACCTTATGGAAACTAGTTTAGCAACATGAGCAAACGTTTCATCAAAGTCTACTCCCTTGGTTTGCAAGAACCCCTTTGCCACTAGCCTTGCCTTGTATTTGTTGATGCTTCCATCTTGGTTGTACTTCAGTCTATAGATCCATTTGCACTGAAGTGGTCTTCTTCCATGAGGAAGATCCACAAGCTTCCATGTATGATTTTCCATAAGAGCATCATACTCCTTTTGCATGAGATCCCTCCATTCTTGTGACTCCATAGCATCTTTAAAGCAACTCGGCTCATCAAACATAGATGTTAGGAAAGTATAAGAGGTAAGCGAATGATGATCCCATTAGAGAAACTTAGAGCCTGACGAGGGCCTTTGAAAAAGATGCTTTTTTATTTTTTTCTTATTTTCGTTGCCATGTGGACCAATTGAAACCTTGAAATCGGGGTTTTACGTAACGTAGAATTTCCTAAATATAAATAAAATAAAAACTTTTTAAATACATTACTGTTTCATCGGGCAGCATGTGAAAATGCTATTGTTGTTGAGGTTTAACAAGTAGAAAGGAGAAAGTCCTCCAAATCCAAGGTAGAGCCTCCAATCCAAATGTCCTCCAAGCAACCTGCAAGCTCCAAGATGCTTCTCCAATTCCAAGCTAGGATGCTTTCACCTGCAAGTAAGGATCTGCAAGCCTCCAAGGATCTCTCCTCCACCTATGTCCCTACTCTTAAACACAAAGGAAGATAACAAGCTAGCCTCAAGTATTCACCACCCAACCATAGCTAGATCCAAGCTCCAAGCAAGACCTATCTAGCTCGACATATGTCTCTCATTATTGATATGACTATATATTCAGTTGATAGAGATTCTTCCATCATGTATTGGTCATTTCCCTCGATGTCTTTGTGACTTACTAATTTCATCGTCGAAGACACATTGAGGTCACAACCAACCACAACATTTAAGAAGATGAATGTGTAGTTGTTGCCAAGTTTGTGCTCCAAGTATTTCTTGCTAACAATGAGTTTTCCTGCCATAAAAAAGAGATCTTTATGATATTGACTTGTTTTATGAAGTAATAGCAATGGTTTATGTTTATTATGCTCTACTTTGTCCTATTGTCATGATCCATACTACAGTACATGCATTGATGGTTTGAAACAAGAAAGAATTGCCAAAACGGTTTTAGGGTGTTTTTTTTTTCCGGAGGGAGGGGAGGGGCGATGGATTTTATTTCTAGCCTTCTACAATGGCAAAAACACACTAATCTAAGTTTCTAACACCACACTAACTTCTAAAAACATGGGTTTCTATTTAAAGTAAATTGATATTACGTTTTAAGCATAGAGACATTCTCGAGGGTGGTAAACTCTCAATATCAAAAGATACAGCTGCTTCCATTTTACCTGTCAAATGCATATTTGTAACTAATTCATAAACAAAGCATAAAAAAGATGCCTAAATTTAATACAAAGTTGTAATTCAGCCATGTTTGCATAATGCACTACTATTGGTCCAAAAGGTTTCCAAAATATATATAACTATGTAGCAGTTATAACATGACATTCACTTTTTTTTCCCCCCATCTGTGATGCTTTTAAGGAAACACAACGCAGTCTTCTCCACATTTTCAAAGTCAATCATGCTTTTTTGTAAGTTAGGAATTTATAGGTGGTCCATGCACAAAGCAAATCAACATGCTTACAAATGTGCATTGCAAGCTGAGAGATGTTTTGAAAAGTAGGTATGTTGATTCTATATCATTAAGCAAAGCTCGTGCAAAGTAGATTGGTAAGTTGAGCTTGAGGTCAATTTCAAACCCATGCTTGTCCTATTCTACTTTCTTGAAGTTTGTTTTTTATGGCTTAAAAAAGCCTCTCATTTGGCATATGTTTTATATGTGAAAATCAACAATATCTTGCTTCTTTATTGGAAACAGAAAAGCATGGCTATGCTTAACAAGCGATATAATAATCATATCGTGTATGGTCTCATTCTTTGGTGTACATATTGATTTGTGAAGGGGAGAAAGATGATAGAGTTGAGGTCAAGATGTCACCTGCACTAGTTACTTCAAGAGAGATTTGAAAGAACAATGGCTGATAAAGATGTGAGTACAATATATGTCAATGACCTAATTATGGCGCAATACTCCACAATGTTCAAAAAACTTCAGGGGTCCAAGGAAGAATGTATGGATATTCCTAGAATATTTGGAATATTGTATCTACGGAATGCACTAGCCTCGATTATACAGTCTAAGGTATGCAAGAAAGGAAGACTATCAAAGATCATTTGACTAAACATAGAAGGAAACAACTAACAATTATAGGAGTAACAAGGATATGGTTGCCAAATAATTCTCAGTACTGAATCGAGTGTAAGCATTTCTTTGAGAGCTAGCCCAATTACTTTTGAAGAGTTAAGTGGATTTCTATTATATGTGGACGAAAGGAGGAGATATTTTGTAGGTAAAGATGTTGCACAAGAATTTGTAGCCAAAAGAAAGTTGAAGCCTAGGAAAAGAAAGTTGCATATCCGTACCTCCTCTTGTCGCAGTTAGTGTAAAATGAGTGGCAAGTTCAAAAACTCTAAAAGATTAAAAGTTGAGAATGAAAACACAAGTGCCTGGAATCACAGATCCGTACCTCCTCCTGGCACAACCCTTGCAAAATGAGCAACTTGTACTATTTCAAATTGCCAAAGTACAAAACAAGAATCTATGTTGACTAGAATTAGCAAAGTATAATACAAAAAAACCTTGTCTTGTATGTATGAGGTCATATGGCCATTCTTTTAGATTGGTAGTCCCTCAGTCAAATTTTGCCCTAACAATAGATGTTGGACATGGGGTCATTTGTAGCGAAGAAGAATCGTAGTATGCAACGTGTGATAGATCCGGTAAATCTATCGTTGGTTATTGCTTGTTGTAGAAACATGTTAGTTTCTTGCCAATGCCACAGTGAATATCGAATCTGTCCTAGACAGATCAAACTTGTTTTGCGTGTGCGATCAACAGAATAAGGGCTAAAAAATCGAATTCAAATGACACGTAATACCAAGTGCTCAAGTTTCTTTTGTGTTTTGGAGGCACCTCCTCCAACACAATTTTCATGTGAATTTTAGAACCAGAATTTTAGGTGATCATTCTTCCATAATCAACCAATCAAATATCGACACATAGCACATGAGCATTCCAGTGGAATGTGAATGTGGACAACCAAATAGGGGCTGCCGCATAACACATGCACACCAGAATGTGCATGTGCTATGTGGCAGCCCCTCATTGGCTGTCCACATGCACATTCCACTGTAAAAATTTTGCAATATAAAAGCGAAAAAAAAACCAACGTCCATGCATGCGGTCGTACGTCTGTATCGTACGGACCAAAAAAAAAAAAAAACCCTTACCTTCGTAAATTGGCATTACGCAGGGGAAGGCCCGAACCCCTCAGGCCTTTGTTGCTGGTCAAAGCCTGCCATAGGGCTACCGCCCTTGGGCAAGGGCCCTCCCAACAAGACGGGGCCATCTCCCACAAGATGAAAGGTGGGCTTTCTTTATACATTATTTTCTGATTATGAAATACCAAAATGTATGGGACAACGCCTCATGCTCAAAGGCACTAGTTTTGTTTTTTCAGTTGGTCAACGAGAGTCATGTTGCTCAAAGAATCAAGACATTTTTTTTTCAAAATTGTGTGCCTCTGGAGCAAGAGCACTGGCACTTTTGCTCTAGAGGCGCACCATCTTGAAAAAAAAGTCCTGATTTTGTATGAAGGCCATTACTCACTTATTACCTGAAATGAACCTTGCATTAGTTGCACTTTGAAGGCTTGCACACAATAGGAGGAGGCCCAGCTTCACCTCGGGAAGGAGGCATGAGCTCCTTGGCAAGCGGATTCAGCTTTTTGAGAAGATCTTCAATCTCACGCATACTGATATTGCTAACAGTGCTTCTACCATCCAAACCCACAACACTATTCTACTCACCCTCGCCCACCATTCTAGCTCACCCTCGCTCTCAGAAAGGATTCCATTCGTCCTCTATGGCTACACAGGCTTCTATGCCTGATGGAAATCAGACTCTGACTCCTACTGGTGAGAATCAAGCTCTGATACCACTGATGGCAGAGCAAAAGGCTCCATTGATGGGAGTCTGTCACGTTCTCGGCAATGAAGGCCGGATAGAGCCGACTTGGAAGGAGTAGTTACTGCTACTGGCTGCTCTCTTCCAAGCCCCAGATTGCTTCTGATGATCTGTTGTAAAAATTAGACTTGTAAACAACAGATAATGTTGAGTAAAACAACAACGGAAATTTATCTACTGCTAGCATGCATTCCAATATTGCAGATCATACACATCACAGAACAGAGCATTGAGAAAAATCGCTTCTATTATCAGAACTAAATTTGCAATATTTTTCTTGAGCGCTGTGTTTTCCAGAGCAACGTGTTGGCACGAGAGAGATGTTCTCTCTCACGAATAATATAACTAGCTACTGCTAATCTGTAAACTCACTCTGGAGCTATTTCAGACTTTTACAGCTCTGTCTAATCTGTGACCGTAACTGTCTTCCTCTTTAGTGCATGTAGCAACTGCATATATTCAGAGTAACATTTTTGATTAGATAGATTAAATAATCTATAACTAATCTAAGATTACAAGAGCGGTGGATTAGGCACGTGCTAATGCTCTTATGCTGACATCATCATATCATATCAAGAAGCTATACTTCATGGTACTTGTTTGATCTTCCCGGTCCTTTGGAGCACGAAGAGTTTCGTGTTGCAAAGAGTTTTGTGTCGTTCGCGTCTTTTGACCTTCTCCTATTGTTCGTGTTGTTCGCAAACATTTTTAGTCTAGGTGATAGGAATAACTATCAATGACTTAAGTATGAAAATCTGGTGCTAAATTACAGGAAAAAGAAGACAATTACTCTATCAACTAGTAGAGTCTTGTTATTGTGGAAGTTTTTAGGCTACAAAAATAGCTCTGATACCATGTTGGAAAGAGGGGTGTGAAGAAAGATAACTCGAAAAAGAAACAAACATGAAAAGAAACGAACTTGAAACTCGAAAAGGAAACGAACTTGAAACTCGAAAAAGAAATGAACTCGAACGAAAATCGGTCATGCGTAGCGGAATAAGCTATCTCACTCTTTCCTCAAGCATGACTACGCCTATCAGACTCGAACAGAACATTAGTGATAGAAATCACGTTCAATCTGATTATGTAGACAAACATTAAGCATAAAAAACATCAAAAAGATATTTGTCCTCAACAGCTAGACAAATTATTAGTCGCGAATTATTCGTGAAGAGCTAGACTAATAATCAGTCGCAAAAAGCAAGACTAAATATTAGTCGCAAACAACTAGACTAATAATAATTCACGAAGAGCAGACAACCAAATTAAGTAACTAGAAAGTCAGACAAAATGTAGAAAAGCATTGCAACATTGATACAAATCTGAACGCAGAACAAATAGAGCTATAATCAAATTAAGTATAATGAAATATACAGGTCAATAATGTAGGTGAGCACAACACAATAGCAGACGTAACTGCGTGCTTCACAAAGCACAGAATCTGTAAAGGTGATGAACCTATTACTGACCATACATCTAGAAGAAAAAAATCAATGCACGAAAGCATCTACGATGTCTACCTCTGATTATCAGTGATGTTTCGTTCTCTCTCTTCTATTCTGATGTCGTTCTGATACGTTTTCTGTTCATTCTTTGAATACGCAGATGATATTCAATATATACATAATTTCTACAAGTGTGCAGATGAAAAAAGTACAAAAGTGGTTGTGCTGCCTGTGGGAGATCGTGGGTGGCTACTGTCGTTGTCAAATATGATTGCACAGTGCATGGGGTGAGCGTGAGAAGGCTGCGACGTTGATGAAAATGCGAAAAATGTGACTCTCTGACAAATGTCTTAAAAATTGATTATCAGGGTACCTTCGCTTTTCTATAAGGCACCTTTGGCATTTGTAGGACAATGTCTTCTTTTTTGCCTATCACAAATCACATCTAAAAACACAGTGTTGCCTTTTTCGCCTATGAAAATTTACTTGTATTTATGCAGACAATCGCGTCTTTTTCGCCTATCTTATTTTACATGTAAATATGCAGACTGTGCGACAACACAAATACAACGACATGAATGGAGGCATATTAACATAGAATTTAGGAGAGTAAAGGAGATAAATCCAACAGAGAGTAGAATGTTCTAAAAGCTCAATATCTAAGCCTTATGCATTCCATGGTAAATCTAAGACGAGATTAAGACAAGATCCACACCTTCTAAAGTTGTTGAGAATCTAAAAACATTTACCCATGCTGAGTGCGGGCCTTTGCCACTAGTACTCCTAGAACATTGCCACTACATAGCATCATATAGTGAGAAAATTGCCTACAAATCATGGCATGACAGATGAGCGTCGACCACGGCAATATTGTCCTATACTTCGCTTCATCGGACTCTACGTGACTATCATAGGACTCGATACCATAGTACGTGGCCTTTGAACTGGAGACTTAGCACTTGAAGTCAATAACGAGGGATTTCGGGTAAGGGCCACACTATACATCAAGATAAATCAACAATGGATATCAATGACCACACGGACCTTACAACCGCAACCAATTGAGCAATCGTTAACATCGATAGACTTTGCATGACAAGTATGATACTAAGTGACCTAGCCCTACCAGGAGACTTCTGTCAAGTAGTACGACAAGGAGCGGCTCATTCCCACTTCTATAGCCCTTATGTCCAGCGTTTTCTCATCCCAGGAGATCAACTGTTTTGAGTCAGACATAGAGCAAATGAGAGCACTTTAAGCGTGTATGAATTAGCAGCCAATCTAAACTAGGTATGTGTAGGCCTCCATTATGCTGAGTTGGTGAGACTCCGTCAGCCTCCCCCTCCAGCTCCTACTGATGATGATCTAACTACAATTCTTAGACACATTACTCAAACTTCAGAAGCCAGCACCTCAAAGCTAACAAGCGGTCTTGACAGCCATAGGTGCACATGGAAAATTACAATATGAAGGGAGTGCATTTTGCTCCACGCAGATTCTGTCTGGTTTACGTATTTTAGGGCCCACCAATATAGATGTCATAGCATTTGACAACACAGCTCAAGAGGTTCGTATTAAAGACTTTGCCATATAGATAAACACATATGGATTCCTCATCCTAACCATTGTTTACATACGTTGGGTAGCACAGGTCGTCTATTCACTGCGTATCAATAGTACACTAGCCGCCCTTGGATTTGTGTGAGCACTATGATGAAGACGAGAGCCTGAAAAACTCTCCCATTAGTCATATCTCTGAGAGCCTGGAAAACTCTCATTGACTCGGGAGTATGGGGTAATCAGTGGGGCTCTAGGATTGGAAGTGATCAGACGTTGATTACTCATGTAAGGACAGTGTGGCTCCTTCTTCGCTGAGGTGTTTTGGCTGGACCAATAAAAAATCACTCGAACATTGGTGCGTCTGCCAGGAGCACAAAACTTGTGAAAGAAATATTGTTGGAAAGTATCTACCCATTGGTTGGAGAAGAGTTTATCCATTCTACACATTTTTGATGAAGCTAATTCATTAGTAGTCAATTCCACCTAAACCCACCATTGTTGAGTGCCATCTATCCCATCAAACGCAAACATGGTGCGTCTACCGAGAAAAATTTAGAAAGACCTGTGTTAGCTACAAACGACTAATGGTGAAATCACATTGAGAGAGTTGATGAAATATGACTAAGGCAAGCTAAACGTTATGGCTAGAATGTGGTTAGCATTGCATGAAGAGCGTTGATCCCACAACCTCACCGAAAAGAACAAAACATTGAGTAAACATAGGTCCCAGGCAGCGACCCCGTGGGAAAATAGGATCACCCTCTACAAAATATCCTTTGAGATCTAGAATACCAAATTTGATAGAAGAAGTCAGACGAACTACTGGGACATAGTGTAGCCAGTAATTACAAACAAGCTTACCCACCCAAAAATCATGGCAACAAGAGTAACAGAACCTATAGTTATACCTGTCAATTTAGAACCATTGTCTTAATTCAGAGGTACGACCCCTGAATACCACAGGGCACCATATGAAGGGGCTGAATTTTCATATAAACGCCTCTTGGATAACTTGTCATATAAAAAGGATCTTGGACCCGTGTCACCTGATGTTGTCCGGAATAGCTAGGAAGTGGTATTATAGCCTTCCCAAAGAATCCATTGTAGATATCAACATCTTTCATACAATGCAGGGTTTGTCCCTCATCGAACAATTGATGGCCTGTTATTCACATTAACCTCCATCCAGCAGGGGGAGGGAGAGCGCGTAAGACAATATTTGAGATGATTAACCAAATTATCTCGCCATGTAGGAGTCAAGGTAGCTCTTCCCCCAGAACTCCTACTGACATTTTTTCTACGAGGATTGTAAAGTGACCTACAGTTGATAGTGAGACATACTAATTCCCAGACTCTAGAAGAAGCTATAGAAAAAGCAATAATAGCCAAAGAAACACAGATAACAATGGCTCAAGCATAAAAAATATCTCATGTAGTAAACAACCTGAACCTTGGAAGTGATATATGGGAAACACCCTTGAATACGAGACATGGTCAATATGGACCACACATACCACCCGCACCACCAATAGCACAACATGCACCGCAAAATAGAGCCATCCCGATGGACTACCAGAGTGATGCACTAAACCAAAGGCATGTTGCACCAGTCACCAGGAATACACTACCAGAACAAGGACACGAAAGCCTAAACCCTAAACCCTAAACCCTAAACCAAAACTGTCCCAACACAATATGTCGATACTGTAAAAAATCAGGCCATTTGAAAGATAGACGTTGGAATAGAAGAGAAGCCTTAAACAATGGAAATCGAATACCAGGACCAATTAACCATAAAATTCCCGAGCCTGGTAATGAGGGTCCATCAAGGCAAGCACATTTTTTTACAAAAGGACCATAAATTTACTGCGATTGAAAAAGGAAAGTTCAAGGTACATGAGGAATGGTCACCAGTCAATCTTATTGAAATAGAAACCCTAGGAACACAAAGACCTAGGGAAGAGATACTAATAGACACCCAAAGTGGGCTGAAAACTCAATCAAAAGAGAAACAGCCAGAAAAACGCAAAGAGCCTAAAGAAATGGTTGCAACACAACCAATCACTTCGCCATCATTAGAAAAAGATAAAGAAGATACATGCATAGAAAAAGGAGAAGGATAAGTCTCAGAATTAGAAGATAAGAAGATATCCCATCCATTTGGTTGATAGCCAGTGAGACCATTACTTGCAACACAAAACCCCAAACTGAAGCCAAAACCCAAGACTACAAGGAGAATGAAACATAAGGAAATGTGGACTGACGAACTATAGAAAGGGTTAGAAAATATGAAAGTGGAAATAGGATTATGGCAACTAGTGTGGTTAGCTCCTACTGTGAGGAAGAAAGTGAAACAGATGATAAGAATTCCAGCATCCAGAAATCCCAAACAACCTTTTGAAGAAATGATGGAGATTGGAGGAGTAGATAAACACTGCCCAAAAGTAGATGTTATGATAGATGGACTAGTTGTATCAGGGGCCACAGTGAATGTGGGAACTACTGTTAACATTCTAAGCCTGGAATTAGCTAACCGCCTAGAATTCGATGTAGAACCAGCAACCCTTACTGCCTTGAAGTTAGCCAGCAATTATATCATCAAACCAGAAGGTGAGTTACATAGCATTCCTATAACCGTAGCCGGGAAGACAATTTCAATGGATTTCTATGTAATGTGAATGTATGCTAGAAATAGGGAGTACTCCATGTTGTTAGACACCCATGGCTAAGACTAAGTGACTGTATGGTGGATATCCCAGCAGGGGTACTCATTTTCGAGAGAGGTAAGGAACGAGTAGTGGTAGATGGTTACCCGGAGGTGCCCCAATCTAAACGAGCTCCACTACCTTCCACTGAATGGGAGGAAGTGACAGATAGTGAAGAAGATCCTATTGAGAGTGATGCTGAAGAAATATTAGAATTTGAATGGAATGCACCCGAAGAAAAACCTCAAAAAATGAGTGACACAGATGTATGTCTTATAAGCATAGGAACAACTGACAATTCAAAGAGCATAAAAGTGATGATGATTTGAAATGAATACCCCCATCCCTAGCTACCCATAGCATACCACTCCTTGAGGAAGCTAAACCTGTACGACAGAGACAACGAAGGTTGCCACTACACTTAAGAGCTGGGGGGTCTATAGAGTTGGAGAGACTAAGGAATGCTGGATTAATTTTCCCAGTTGAAAATACTGAATGGTGCTTACCAATAGTGCCACGTCCTAAGAAGAATTTCACTCAAATTTGCATATGTGTAGACTCAAGAAGCTAAATCAATACACCTACCATTTATCGATCAAGTACTAGAAGATCCGGCAGGGAGAGTGATTCATGGACTGTTTCGCAAGGTATAATCAAATAGCCATCGCCAAGAAAGATAAGTTGAAAACTACCTTCACAACCATATTTACCTTTGCTTATCATGTCATGCCATTTGGACTAACTAATACCCCCGCGATGTATCAACGCTTCATGAATCAACAATTACTACAAGCGATATGTGATGGCATATGCATCACGTATCTATCCCATGATTAGTTTGCTCCAAGAAGATACGAAGTGGGATTGGACCAGCGAATGTGAACAAGCATCTAAAGACTTGAAAAAAGCACTAACTGAGGCACCAATCCTGAAACCACCCATGTACGACAGGCCATTTCACATGTTCACCAACACCGTTGTTACCTATATTGATTTATGTTTATCCCAAGTTTGGGACAAAGTTTATCACTCAATAGTATTCACAGGAAGGAAATTGAAAACAACCAAACTAAACTATTCCAAAGCTAAAAGAATATGCTTAGGAGTAGGCATTGGAAAGTGACATTCTACACCTTAAACGAGGTTGTGACCATGATGATGAATAAATTAGAACCACCATATCGATTGATAAAATGGATTCTTACCCTCCAAGAATTTGATTACAGACTTGAAAGCAAGCCACCACGTATACAAGGGTTGAACGATTGCATTTGTGAACTAGGCAACATAAAGATTGAGGATAGCGATTAGGAGACTGACCAAGTAAAAGACCTTATGAGAATAGACATAACTATGATACCTGAGTGGTACACCAACATAGCCACCTATCTTTCGACACTTACAGTACCAAAATCCATGTCCCATCAAGAAAAGAGAAGACTACGCTTACAAGCCTTGAAATTCTCATTAAAAGGGGGCGTCCTATATAGACGAGAGATAGAGGGACTGTATAGATGATGTATCACACCCAGAGAAGTTGGTTTAGTTTTAGAAAAATGTCATTATTCAACCTGTGGAGGCCATTTCGCAGGACAAATAACAACACAAAAGGTGCTCAAGGCCAGATACTGGTGGTTTACCATATGTTGTGATGCTCATCTATATGCGCGTAGTTGCGATATTTGCCAAAGGATTGATCCACATGCCAATCGGACACATTCTTTAGTACCAATACAAGTGATGCTACCATTTGAAAAATGGGGAATAGACTTCATGGGCCCTATCCACCCTGCATCATCAAGTAGAAAGCACTACATGGTTGTAGCCACTGACTACCAAGTGGGCAGAAGCCAGAGCGGTAGTCAAAGATAATGCCAAAGAGATAGCATAATTCTTGTTGGAACAAGTAGTAGGCAGATTTGGAGCACCCAAAGAGTCAGTGTCTGATAGAGGGACACAATTCCTTAAACAAAACCATTAAAGCCTTGACAGAGCAATTGTTGATCAAACACAAGAGAAGTATCCCATATCACCCACAAGCCAATGGCCAAGCCGAGAGTACAAACAAACAGCTACTATCCATTCTGAAAAAAATTGTGGCTGAAAGCAAAAGGGATTGGGACCGTAAGTTATATGCTGCATTATGGGCTTACGACATCACCTATAAAGTTAGCACTAACCATGCTCTCTTTTTCCTAGTTTATGGACAAGAGTGTGTCTTGCCCATAGAAATTGAACACCCCACCATCAAATTTGCCATGGTACACGACCTAGGGGAGAAAGAGGCACTACAACAATGTGAAAAAAGTGGATCTTGAATGGATCCAAACTCCCAAAATACTTGGCTAAGATCTTTGCACAACAAGCTACAAAAGCTAGAAATGGCAAAGCATCCTAATGCTACCTTTGATACACATGAACTTGACAAAGCATTCAAGAGACAAAAGAAGCTAATAAAAGGTACTGATGGCAGCCAAAAACAACAACATACCAGCCCTACGACATCAGCCTACCACTTTATGAAACCTCTTAAGATTATACACAAAAGCTTGAAGACAATACACAAAGCAATGCTCTCAATGGAGGAAGAAACCGTGACAATGATCTATTGATCTCTCTCAACAATACAGTAAGTTTCTCCAACCTATTCTCCATGAATTTCAGCCTAATATAGGTGAGAGAGATGACTCTCTCTCCTCTCTCTAGAACTTAGGACCCAATTTTAGGGCACCAGTAGCCTAAAATAGCCAATTTTGACCTATATGTCCAAATAACATGATTTTGGTGTCATTTCGAAGGTCCTGAAGTTTGAGACTTCTTCAATATGAAATATATACTAAAATAAAATTATCTAGGCCTATTTCACACGTGTGAAAGGTTAGATCCAAAACTATGTACAAAAATTGCCAATTTAGGCCTCAAACTAGCTAGGAAATGTTGACAATTTTCACAAACAAATTCTTCTTAATAACTTGCTAGTTTTACATCACTAGTTTGCTCCAACCTAAGAATGATATCCATCATGATAATAGATCTCTTCTCCAGTGTTCTAATATGTACAATATGAAGTACAACATAATTGGTATAGATAATAGTGTCCATATAGGATGCTTCACTATTTCTTACATCAATTTTACATAGAATGGTGAACAAGATACATGTAAAAGAACATAGAATCATAATGAAAGGATTCTTCCATGTATCCACCTTTGAATTCTCTGTAAAATAGCAGCAAACAAGTTGTAAGTGAAAGTAACCAACAAGTGTCTGCATGCCTCCTCCATATTCCACTATGCCCAATGAATGCACCATGTATCTCCATGAATGAACCTCCATCACCACCTTGCCTTTGTAGATCTCCAATCCATGAGATCCATCGAGTGAATGAATGCCAAAATGATGTGTTCTCTGCTCCATTTTAATGAGCAAAACCTGAACTTGAAATACTTGAAGTATCTCCAAAAGATTTGCATACAACCCTTGATCCTACATTGTCAACAATTTGCCAATTTGCCAATACTAGGATGCTAGATCTTGAACTTTGCTCAAAAGTAAACATATTGACCACTTCAATATCTTTCAAGATTTGAATGAATGCATGTACTTGATCATAAAAACCAGCAATGATAATTATTCCATCTCCAAGATCCAAAGGATGCAAAACTATGGAACGAGTTTCATTGAATTTTGACAATTCCAACACATTGACATGACAATGTTCATACATGAGATTAAAAAAGTAGGGTAGAGTAAAATGACACTTCCTTGCTGCTCCAAGAACCTTACTTGAACCTTCAAGAACCTGTAAAAATAGATTCAAAATGCTTTGCCCATGTGGCTCCCCTTTGATGCTTTTGACTAGCTTCCAATTGCTACTTGCCTCTTGGTGTTGATGAAGCAATTCAAGATCAACATCTTGATCTTCCAATAAAACATCAAGTACTTTGTTTATAAACATCTTCAGATCTGAACTTCTGAAGATACTCGCTCTCAAACACATGATTAACATCCCACAAGATCTCATCATTGCTTGATTTTAACCTTTCAATATAGTTAGTGAAAACAATGTCACCATCATAAACCAAAAGATAGATTTCTACAATTCTATCCAACATGAAGTAGAGTAGATGAAGTTGAGTATCAAACCTAATCAAACCAACCCATTTGAGCTCAAACCAGACCTCAATGAGCTCACCAATGAGATCTTCCTTGCCTTGAAGAAATTGCCACTTGAGTTGCTCCATGTAGTCTTCTTCATCCAACCTTTTGACATCTTGATCATGCATGAACACTCCACCACAATCATAGGATCCTTTGAGTTGATGAATAGATGTAGAATCCATGCCTTGGATCTTTCCAAGAGTCACTCTTCCTTTACTCCTCACTTTCCAAGTAGATTAGTTTGATGAACTCAACCTATCATTAGTTTCTAACATGATCCCACCATTGGAAGCCATGAATATAATGATTCTTCAACTTTTAGGCTCTATCCTAATGCACCTAGCACTCACTTTCCTCTCAACAAATGATGGATAAGGAGATCTCAGAAGATCTAGGACCCTAAAACACTTTTATCTTGAACCTGGTTGGTTTCCAAGCATAGAAAGGAAGATTGAAACACATGCAACACTTTGCACACACTAAAAATGGATTACAAATTCAGACCAACCTGAACACATCTTGCTTAAGCTCTCAAACTTTCCAGCAAGAGCAAATCAAATTATGATGTGAAGAGTTACTTGCATTCTTAGAAAATACACAAGACTAGGCTGCCAGGAATACCTAGAATTGAACAAACTTGATCAACATATGATCAACACACTAAGATATTGATTCAACCTATAAAAACAATTTAAACCACACATCTAAAAGTTTATAAACTCCAGCAAATGATAAATACAAGCTTTAGAGGTGAATGAAAGAGCACACTTAGTGAATCACAAGACTAGCTTCACTAGCTTGTCAAATCTTGGTGTTTAGATAGCCTAGTGCCGAGGCACCGACACTACTTTGGGTCATGGACCCTGTTGTGGGTATTTCCTGCACAATAATGAACAAGTGGGTCCCACCACTTGAAATACTGTTGGCCAAGCCTTACCTAGTGGGCCTGGCCATAGTACATTGTAAGTAGGATAATAAGTGCGAGGGCATTGGCGTCCTGCATGTGTAAGCCCAACTCAATGAGCACACTAGTTAAATATTTCAAGTTGTGTTCTAGTGACTTGGGCCCTAGTTGTAAATAAATAAGTTTGGGGCCCAGCTTCACAAAGCCAAGTTGAAAAATAAGGAATCTAAGTTGCACAAAGTAGAACTCACATGAATCATGTGAGTGCCCTTTTGCTTTCTTGGAACCAATAGATTTAAGTTGTGTTTATTTGAAGGGCTTGGATTAAAATCCATGCCCCAATGAAGTGGCCAATGAGAGTGAAGGAGGCTCACCTCTAAAATCTATAAGAGGGAGCCATTTCCTTTGTATTGTATCATTTTCCATTCTCTTCTTAATAAAACTCTCTTGGTTTCTTCATCTCCATCTCTCTCTCTCTCTCTCTCTCTCTCTCTCTCTCTCTCTCTCTCTCTCTCTCTCTCTCTCTCTCTCTCTCTCTCTCTCTCTCTCTCTCTCTCTCTCTCTCTCTCTATGGAGTTACTCTATGGTAAGGAATCAAAATGTGAATTCTTTAAGCATGAGTTGATTTATCTCAATCATAAGATCACTATTTATGGAATTAAGATTGATGAATAAAATCAAGATAGTGGTTTTGCAAACTATGAGACAACTTAAATGATTTTTAGGATTTACATTTTTCTTTAGGAGATTTATTGAGGACTATGCTAAGGTAGTAGCTCCACTCAATAATCTGACAAAAGATATTGTTAATAAAAAGAAAAAGAGGAATCAACCTATATGCCTATGGTATGGAACGAGGAATTGAATCAGTGTTTTGAGAAACTTAAAACTCTGATTGTTTCAGCTCCCGTGTTACAAATTGCAAATCTAGAGTTACCTTATGTCGTGAGAATTGACGCAAGTGATACTACAATTGGAGCGGTTTCGGACATACTTGAACAATCGGTAGCCATCCAATTGATGGAGGATGATCAAGTATACTGTATCATGACCGGACAAGATATCTAGATATTGTCCGATGGTGACTGCCAACAACACATAGTGCCTTAATCCTATTTGTAAAGTATAGATTGACCATTCTTTTAATTAATTAGCCATGTGTATATAACCAGCAACTTATGAGTTGCTCGTTGCTTACTACCTTAGCTGATTCATTTATTCATAGCGATCAATCGATCATCATGAGTGCAATTGTCTTATTCTTTCTTTCTGTTATTACAGAGTATTGTCTCAGAAAGTGACACGTCTCTTCCTGCATTCAGACTGTCTTACATGACTAAATAATCATTGTTCCAATAATCTAGGTCATGTATGCTGAATGCTTGCTTCATTTATAGATAGATTCATCCTCGTAGATAAACTCATTCGTAGATTAAACTATTCATATGATTGATAGCATAAGTCGATCTATTGTCGCTCTAAATCACCACACCTGAAACGCTTCCGCAAAGCTAAATCTAATAACTCAGATAATTCGTGCATGACTATGAAATCGACTACTCTGATCTAGTGACTTCAAAACTGTGATCAAGTAAGGCAAACTTCAATCTCATATTACACATCGAATTCCAACACAAAGGGCTACAATGATCTCTCTCTCTATACACACCACACACACACACACACACAGACACACACACACACAGACACACACACACACACACACACACACACACACACACACACACACACACACACACACACACACACACACACACACACACACACACACACACACACACATATCTCTTAAAATGATGATTTTAGATATACGGTCATTCACCTTTTTTTGGTTTCTTGATCGTGCCAATGCTTATGAACTTTCAAGTCTCAGACACAAGTTGTAGCAGAAGCAAAATTTTATGAAATCCATTCTCCATAGGTTTTAGCAACAAAATGCCTATGAACTCTACTCTCTACTAGTTGTAGCCATAGCAAAATGCTTATGAAATTACCAAAAGTCCTTAGAATGAATGATATATCATTAAAACTTCAAAACTATTGTATGTTACAAAACTTCTTTTAGTTCTTGAAATACATAGAAATAATAAAATGAAATTAGATTGTGATGGAGCGCCTAAAAGTTGAGCTAAAAAAACTAAATATGTGCTTTTGAAGATTCAAGAATTTGGATTTAACTGTTGAATTTTCTGAATTTTGGACCATAAATGGATCTACAATCGATCCACAAGAGGTGTCGGATGCTAGTTAGTGATGGGGCAAGGGAGATAGAAGAACGCGAACGGAGAAGAGAGCAGAAATATTGCGAAACAGCTCTCCCATTATAATCAGCTGCTAGATGCAAAAATAGTCTAATAAAAAGCTTATGCTAAATATGATCACAACTTTAAGTGTTCTATTGCCCAACAGAATCTTAAAAATTAGTTCATACTCACAAAAATGAGAGTACAGTCCACCAAAGAGATTAGAACTGGTTTGTGTGTGTGTGGTATTACTAGAAATTAGATTCAATATGAAGTTTAGTTTTGAAATAAATTGAGATAACAATGTGATATCGCGAGTTCCTCAGGCATCAAAGATTGCCATCGTCTGATCAAAAATTGAGGAGTCGTAGACGTCCGTGTTCTGATCAAAGTGAGTAAACAAGTGCAATCAAACAACAATAAAGTGCATTCAATCACAACAAGCATTTATCTACGTTATACACAGATAGAAAAGAATGCTGTTGTTATATTACACTGAAGCACAATCAAATAGCAAATACAACAAAAAATGACGATGTAATTGGGAGGCCCAAAATCATTCGTCTCATGGATGGAGCATCTCAAGTAATTTGTGCTGGGATGATCTATTTATAGATTGCATCCATGTATTAACTACATCTATGTTTGTCACCTAATTAGGTAAGCCATTGTACTTGGAAGTATATGGCTTTTGTGACAACTATACATAGTATATACTGTCAACGAATTAGGAATGTTGACGCGGACGAGGACGTTGCAAATTTTCTCACTTCGCATTTTACATGAAGTGGTTTTTTTTCACTTTGCAAATTTCAAGAAGTGGCTGGGAATGTTCATCGTTCAAAATAGACGACCTTCGGCATCTTCTCTCTCTTCGGGATTTTGCAAAAAAGCCGAAGCTGCCCTTAAAAATGCGAAGGTGCCCTCAAAAAGGCGAAGATGTTTTTAAAACAGTTTAATTCATGAAAATAGATGACCTTCAGGAATTTTCTCTCTCTTCGCATTTTCAGAAAATGTGAAAAAGCCGAAGGTGTAAAAACAGTTAAACTTTTTGAACTGCACAAGTTAAACTTTTGAACTATGCCAAAATAGTTTAAACTATTGAACTATGCTAGTTTCGCATTTCGGAAAAATGCAAAAAAGGTGACACTGTGTCGAACATAGTTCATTTCTGCAGACTGTCGCGACACCTAGAGTATTTTTGTACATTGTTACGAAAGTAATGTATTTCTGCAAACTTGTTCTAAATGTTGATTTCATGGAAGTCCTTGAAGATAGCCAAGTCTTCAATGACTTCAAGTAATTGAACTTAATATCTAAGCTTGAAATTATGATAGGATTGGTTACCCTTTGCTGGAGATTAGCCGGAAGCCCATTGTAGACGTTCTTCAAATAAATTGGATGTCTAAGTTTGTGATTCCTGCAGGTATCAGATGAACAGACGTAGAACCAAAGCTGGTTTCACCTGACCCTAGATTAATGATCAATAAACGTGCAGGAAGAATCATGAAATAGAAATTAGCCATTCACCAAGGAGACAACTGTGGGCATCATTTCCAACAGTTAGGATGCTAGTTATATTGACCATCTACAAATCTAATGATTAGGTCTTTATCTAAATCAAAACTATGCACTTAACTATGTAAACTGATCATTTAATGGATGAGCGGCCTCGCATGTGTGAAAACCTATCACTGTACATACAGTGGACATATAGTGAAGTAAATTATCTGTTGATAGCATTCAATGCATAAAATCACAAGACAAATGGTGGAACCAACATGGATTTGTCTCAAAGTCAAGATCTCTCGATCACAATGATGATCTATATATAGATCAAGTACATTTTGACCTGATGTGCTGACTCAATAGGCCTAGAATGTGTGGGGAATGCCACATATCCACCAATCAATGATAGATAAGCACCCACCTCTTTGATTCCTAGATTGATGCCATTGCCACACCATGATTTTTCTTGATTTGAGATAATTTTCCTAACTTTTGGGAACTTACAAATTCTTCTCCTATGATAAGCTACTGATATTTTCTAGATATGTACACACGTGGAAACAGCCTCTCACATGTGAAAAACCTCCATTAATCACATGGGTATGCTTGATCAATTAGTAAAATGGTGCCAAATGGCAATTTTCTACTTGACTAGATTCTCACTAGTTCATACCTGTGTCAATCAAGAATTTTTCTATCTAACTAAAAATAAATGCAATTAGGCCTACCATCACACGTGGGAAATGACTCCAAACATGTGGGATCAAGTTATGTAGAAATAATCATAGATCAAGGGTAGATTTTGACAATTTCAACACTCCTCCTCAAAGTCTAGCTTGGCAGATTTAGTGTACATCTATCTACAACACCAAGTGCATATCTTAATTTCATAAATGAGTTCTTTGGAAGTGGTTTGAACAAAATATCAACAAGACATTCGTATGATGATACATGATGGATCTTGATCTCCTTGGCTTTCACCTTCTCCCTTACAAAATGGTGTGCAATCTCGATATGCTTGGTTCGAGCATGGAACATAGGATTGGTGGCAACTTGTTATGATTGTGATTGTCAGAATAAATTCATGGAATCTCCTTGGCCTTGATCACATGAAGCTCCTCCAAAAGTCCCTTGAGCCATAGGATCTCCTTGGTGGTTGATGTCAATACCTTATACTTGGCTTCACATGAGAATAGAGATCTCGAGATGGTATCGCGGCTTTTTTGAAAGCCAAGATATAACTCCTCCACATAAGAATGTAGAAAAAGCACTTATGGATTTTCTATCCATCTTATCACCTACAAAATCCGAGTCCGAGTATGCTCTTAAACACAATTTAGTCTCTTGATAGATAATGCCAAAATTCCTTGTAGTCGAGATGTACCTTTCTGTTGGCGCTTTTCCAATGACATACAAAAGGACCTTGCATATCTTGACTCAACTTGATTACACTAAAGTTTAGATCAAGTCTAGTGATTGTCAAATAGATCATGGAGCCAATAAGTTTTCTATAGAGTGTGATGTCTGTTGGGTTCTTGAAAAGGATAGTTTGCTTGTAGGCTCTGATAACACTTGTTGGGTGATACATTCTTTAGGAAATTGTCTATTAGCTCTGATACCACTCTTGTTGAATATGATATCCAATCAAGAGAGAAACACAACATAAATTATGACAAGATCTTTACCAACTGTTGATTCAGACTATTACTTAGATTGACCAAAGGAATATCTCTGTAGGTGTCTGAGACAACCATGAACATAGCGGTACAGTTAGGCATCTATGAAAGCCATGCTTTCTTTGAGTTAGATATTCTGAATGAGTCATGGAATGATAATCAGTAATAGAGAAAGGAATTATCAGAAAGCATTTGTCACTACAAACACATGTAAAGAAAATAGAGAATATGTATTTAGCTATTGTGAATACAAAGATCAGATCACGATCTTGTGCCCGAGAATGGTTCACAATAATAGCACACTATGTGCTGTGAACTTACTATGCTAGTTACAGATTGAATGATATATCTACATCTCAAATTACTTTCACTCTCTCTAAAAATCTCAGATCCTATGAAATCAGATAGTCTGATACAAAGGAGTTCACTGATTCACGATACAAGTGATTGAGTATATCACATTTTTGTGTATATTTTCTAGTATTGTATCTCATCATGCTTATTCGCTACTAATTTATGTGTGTGTGTGTGTGTGTGTGTGTGTACTAGTTGCTTGTGCCCATCGATGACAGCCAATGGGCACTTACACACTTACCCACAAAAAGTGTTTAAGTATTTTTGGAGGATATGTTTTTTTACCATTTTTTAAAAACTTATTTAGCGGTTTCTTTTGCAAATTGATGACATGTTTCGCAGGCACAGTGTGACATTTTTTACGGCAGAACACACATTATCTCTATAAAATAGTTTTATACTATATATATATATATATATATATATATATATATATATATATATATATATATATATATATATATATATATAAATATATATATATATACACACACACACATTTGTTGCGGTACAACTATAAGAGTAACGATCGTGAAGTGATGTAGTTACTGCAAAGTGAGCGGTGACGTAGTCTATGTCGGACAGAGCAAAGCAAGAGCTCCATTTTGACTAGTGATAGTCAACAATCGTCGAAGGTGTCGAATGAGTCAAGTTGACTTGTTTTCCCTTGAGTCGATGTCAATGGAGTCGAAGTCATTGATGGACTTAAGTTGATTCGATGAAGTCGATGTCGATGTAGTCGAGTCAATCTTGCTCTACTTTAAAGTCGATGTAGATAGAGGCTGTTCGACTTATGCAAGTAAGACTGTTGTCAGTTGTAGAGAGAAAATATTTACATAGTATGATTGTACTCAAGAGATGAATTTGGGTGAGTAGGAGTGAAGATTAACTCCAACAATTTCCTCAAAGGATGCTTCATCACCATCAGTAGAAACTTTCACAATCTGCTCCATAGGGGTTTCAATCCCTTTCCATTAGAAATTTTCAAAAAAGGATATGTGTGTTGATTATGAGATCAATTTAAAGTTAGGCACTTAAAAGACAGGTATAGTATGGCTCCACACGTGAACAGTACACCTACAACCAAAAATTGAATTGGATCCAAAAATTATGAAGCTACCACTCACTTCTAGTTCGCCCTCTCAAAACTAGATCAAAAACTCAAAACTTACTAATTTTGGGTGTGATCATTGATCAATTACTTAGCCTCTTGTACTTGGCTCTGATACCATGTTGAATTTTGATCTTGATTTTTGGACCATAAATGGATCTACAATCGATCCACAAGAGGTGTTGGATAATAGTTAGATTGATCATCCACCAATCTAATGATTAGATCTTGATCTAGATCAAAATTATGCACTTAACTAGCAAAAACAACATGTAAGTTGATCAAATTAATGGATGAGCAGCCTCACACGTGTGACAACCTGTCATTGTACGAATAATGGACATAGAGTGAAGTGAATTATCTATTGATAGCATTCAATGCAGAAAATCACAAGACGAATGGTGGAAACAACATGGATTTGCCTCAAAATCAAGAGCTCTCATCAAATTTCATATTCACAATGATGATCTATAGATAGATCAAGTACATTTTGACTTGATATGATGACTCAGCAGGCCTGGCACGTGTGGGGAATGCCACATCACTTTAGATCCACCAATCAATGCTAGATAAGCACCCACCTCTCTGATTCCTAGATTGATGCTATTGCCACACCATGATTTTCCTTGATTTGAGGCAATTTCACTAACTTTTAGGAACAAAAATCAACTCCTATGATAAGCTACTGATATTTTCCAAATATGTACACATGTGGGAACAGCCTCACACACATGGAAAACCTCCATTAATCACATGGGTATGCTTGATCAACTAGTAAAATGGTGCCAAATGGCAATTTTCTACTTGACTAACTTTTCACTAGTTCATACTTGTGTCAATCAAGACTTTTTCTATCTAACTAAAAATAAATGCATTTAGGCCTACTGTCCCCATGTGGGAACAGGCACCACACGTGTGGGATCAAGTTATGTACAAATAATCATAGATCAAAGCTAGATTTTGACAATTATAACATTAACACTTCTTGGAGAGCTAACTAGAGAGCACCAAATGTGTGTGTGTGTGTGTGTGTGTGTGAGAGAGAGAGAGAGAGAGAGAGAGAGAGAGAGAGAGAGAGAGAGAGAGAGAGAGAGAGAGAGAGAGAGAGAGAGAGAGAGAGAGAGAGAGAGAGAGAGAGAGAGAGAGAGAGAGAGAGAGAGAGAGAGAGAGAGAGAGAGAGTCGATAAAATTCATTGTAGAAAGAAGATGGACTATCCAATGTCTGAGTCTCATGTGATCATGTGATTTGTGAACCAAGCTTGGTGGCTATTAAGAACTCTTGATGCCCCTTACTATTTGTACTATTAGATCTACAAATTATAACATATTAAAAATTTCTAATTCACTAATTCATAACGTGCTAACTTTACCAAATATTTGCTTCTAGATAAACTATATTCTTTAGTTAAGAGTCAATAATAGGAGCTCCTTGTTGGAACTTGGGCATGGCCCTTGGGACTCTAATTACATGGTAAAACTTCAACTAGGTAGTTTAATCTAATATATTCCAATTTATTGTTCTGTACATAAAAACCACAAAATCATGTGTACTATGTATCTATCTATATATGAAATTTATTAAATAGGACTAAAAGCTGTCATACTTTTACAAATAGGCTCATTACCTAAGAAGCACCTAAATGAATAGGTTTAAAAAACTTATGACATTTTTTTGGAAAGGTGTTGGGAAATGATAATGCTTTTCTCAATGACTCATGGCAAGCACTAAATTTCATGATGCATGTGTGGAAGCTTCCAAAGAAAATAAAACTCAGTGGGCAGGCTAGTGCATCAGCCTAGGGTGGCAAGGGACCATGCGAGCCAAGCTTTGGCCTAGTTTTAGCATCACGTGCACTCCTAGGACCATGGCTTAGTTTTAGGCACCATGTGAGGGAGTGCATCTACAAGCTGAAAACTAAGGAAAAAATTAGCCAAAAATTAAGGAAAAGATTATACCAAGGATATGAAAAGACTAGCTGATAACTAAGAAAAAGATTATAGTAAGGATTGTAATGGTGATGATTGCATCGTGCACTCCCACAAAGTGCATTAACCAAACTCGTGAGACATGAGCTAGGATGTATATAAGGGATCAAAGCACCACAATCAAGTGTTCCATTTAAGTGAACTCATGTCATAAGATTGAAAATGATTAAAAAATCACGTGCTTTTCACCACACAGACCTCTATTAGAATTAGTTAAAACACACACCCGCTCCATCATTTTGTCTGTACTTTCGATCTATCCTATCAGTGTTTGTTTTTTGGTGTGAGTAGAAGATGATGCAGCTTGCTCTTATCACTGCTGCTGTGCTGCTGTTCATCACCTCCATAGCAGCTTGCTGGAGAAAGAGCAGCAATAGCGGGCAGATGATCGATAGCTTGCATGGTGCGCAGCTGCCAAAGGGAAGCTGGTCTATACCATGGATCGGCGAAAGCTTCACTTTATACAACCAGGGTCCATACCAATTCTACTCCCAGCACATCGCCAGGTCTTTCTTTGCTCCAGATCAGTCCCTTATGATCAATAGTATAGGCTATAGCTATACCCCAGTTTAGATTATTATGTTTCTCAGCTGCATGATCGATTCAATCTGGTATTTTGAAGCATGAAGTTCTGTTATTTGACAGATATGGTCGCACTTTTCGTACTCACTTGATGGGCATTCCTACTATTGTGACGTCCACTCCAGAAGCTGCCAAATTTGTGTTAGCTACAAGACAGAAATTATTTTTGGTGTTCCTTCCTCCGTCTATATCTAGGCTTTTGAGTGTTTACCCCGCGTCCCAAGACGCCATGAAAGAAACCGCAATCAAAACTATTCGTGATTCATTGCATTCTGAGCTGGTACGGAACAAGGTTGCGAAAGTTGATAGGATCGCGAGATGGGTTCTCAGTTCATGGGACAAACAGCCATGTGTGATCACATACCAAGAAACCAAGAAGGTAGGCAAATCTTCAGTTCTTTGAAGAATGTAAGCTGTAGCTTGTAATCATCTGTCAGGTGAAAGCAGGTTCCATATTATCTTCTGCTGCAATAGTAAGTATTCACGCAGCTCCACTGTTGATGAGCATTCTTGACTAGTCTAGGCATTCTACGAGGATCAACTCTTGCGGACATGAGATTCAATAAAAATTTTATCCAAATTTGTTGTGTTTTCTGACTAATTTGGTTTTCCATTGTAGTTCGCCTTCCACGTAGCTTTGGACGCCATCACTGGCATGGCACCATCTCCCGAGACAATGAAAATGATGGACGATTTTAGCTATATCAACAAAGGGATGGGAACGTCCATGCAGTTCAACATTCCAGGAACAAGCTACCACATGGCTCTCAAGGTATTCAGCATCCTGCAAATTTAGCTCACACTGTTTATACCCTTGTATACCATACTGAGATGAATGACGAATTTTGATTATGGAGCTTTCTCAACTGTGATCAGAAAAGGCAGCAAGTTTTGGAATCTTTCTCATGTATGGTGAAGAAAAGGAGATCAGAGAAATCAAATGAAAAGTGCACACTTGATTTTTTAATGGAAACAGAGGATGAGAATGGCGAGAAGCTTCCAGACGATCAACTACAATCCCAGCTGTTGGGGCTCACGTTTGGTGGATTTGACACCTCTGCGGCGTTCTTCATGTGGCTGCTAAAGCTCTTGGGAGAAAATCAGCAAATTCTCCAACAAGTCAAGGTTTCTGCCTTAACATCTCATTTATTCTCCAAGCTCAGGTTCATAACAATTCTAAGAAGCCGGAATGTTACTATCGCTCAGTCAAACTGTAAAGTTTCCACAAATTGGCACGCTTGTTCTCATTGTTTCATACTGTATATGCTTTTCAGGCTGAGCAAGACACCATCAGAATGGGAAAGATTTCACCTGAGGATCCATTATCTTGGACGGATATTGTAAATATGCCATATTCTTCAACAGTAAGAAGCATATTCACGTCTTCATTCACTAGTATATAGTTTCTACCGATATTGTCACTACGCGGCCTAGCTCTTGTGAAAGCAATTGTTATTTGCAAAAGAGTCTTAGCTTTAAAGAATAACGAGTTAACTTCGTGCTACAAATAAACATCACCATGAAAATTCCTTCAGCTATTTGTTGTTATGAAGACAACCAGCTGTGCATGCCGACGTTTTACAGAAACACACCTACTTGGTTGCAGGTTATTCAAGAAACCTTGAGGCTGGCGAGTGTAGTTCCGTTCTTGACGCGCCAAGCAACAGAAGATGTAATCTACGAAGGTCATAACTCCTCTTTAATAAAGTGTTGGTCATAGCTCTAATAAAGACGATGATGGTGACGATGGATTTTTCTGGAATGGTCCTGTTGTCTTCAACCTTGAATACTGTCACAATGCTATCCATCTATCATGTGCTGTTATAGGCTTGATATAAAACTTTGAAAGGCATATGAGCATATCCAAAAAATATTCTTTTGATAACTACGAAGTCAATATCAGAACAAATCTTACAGCTTCGATGTTGGAACTCCCTCTGATCATTTCCATCGTTGCACTTTCATACAGGTGTCCGGATTCCAAAAGGCTGGCTTGTTCAAGTGTGCCTCCAGAATTTTCATGTTAGTCCAGAATACCACAAGGAACCCCTTAAATTTGATCCATCTAGATTTCAAGTGAGACCCTCTTATCTCAATACCTTCTGAATTGCTACACATAAGCAACAGATGTAGGTGTTGAGCTGGAAATTATCTTATCCACTTATTTTGATGGTGCTGCAAGTATCAATCTTTGCTTGTGTATGTGTCCAATCAGGCACCAGTAAAACCAGCTGGGTTCATGCCATTTGGAAATGGTGCTAAGATGTGCCCAGGACGAGAATTGGTAAAGATAGAGGCACTGGTCTTTTTACATTACCTTGTCACCACTTACAGGTATACCTAAAAGAGTGCACCAGTTCTCTTCATCTTGAATATTCTCCACATATTCAGCTTTCTTTTGAGTGCATATTGAATTAGGTGATATGCATTGTTAGACACTTGTGCTGAGAGAATTTACATTTTTGATTAGAAGTCACTTGATGTTGTTGTTGTTAGAAGAATTACTTAACCTATTGTGATGACTTGGTCTAGTTGGGAGAACATCGGGTCTAAAACGAGAATGAATTATTGGCCAAGTCCAACAGTAAAAGGAGGTCTTCCAATCAAAGTTTCAAAGTTAAGAGAAGATGCAGCCTGAACAAGTGGCCTAACAAGGATCTGAGTGACTAATGAATGATCATGTCACGAGATTAGTGAAGGGTGGTAGCTTTTAGACTTGCTCAATGATTGACATGGCATTATTTAAATGCATTAATAAGTCTTGCAAAGACTATAAATTATGTATAGGATTTGCTGGTGTTGATGCAAGAACAATCAACTAATTTTCTTATGCTTTCACGTATAGAGAGATAGAGTGTCAATCAATGGTAGACTCATACTTTGATTTATATCAAAGCATTGTAGATATTTTATATTTATCAAGAAAGAAAAAGAGAAGAAAATAAATGGATATGAAAATATCAATGGCTAGGAACTAAATTAAGATGAAAATTGAGACTTTCAGAGGTTTCAAATATGATAAGCATGTGTGGTATTAAGAATATAGCATGCCATTTAAACTAGAAGTTCATATTATTAATCCATCAAGATTGTTTGCAACTAAATTAGGGTGATATATCACCTTAGCATACTCTATGGGAAGATAAATTAGAAGATGCATACATACATAGGGCATATTGAGCACTCTAGTAGAACAAGAGTTCCAAAGAGTAAATGCTTAGCTTCTTCTTGTTTTAGCATTATGATGCCATTGAATGTATTAGCTTGCTTAATATATTATTGAGTAGGCCACCATGTTTCTTTTAATTGCCAATAGTATTTTACATGATAGGTACACAAGTCATGATTGTGATGGTGGTTAGTCCTTTATTTACAATCTATATATCTTTCATTTTCTCAAAGTGTTCCTTAATTTGATTTAAATGGTGTATAATATCTTAATTTCCTTGTCAATCATTTTCTCACGTATTATCAAAGCAAGGATGCTAAGTATATTGGTGATCAAGAAGTTTATTAAATAGGGGGTTAATGGTATATTCAATCATACACTTCTAGGAGATCTCATCGATGTGCTTGGCGTTGTTATTTATAATTAATGATAGAGAGAATTGTGTGGCAAAGGTTGGACGTGAAGTATCATATATTCAATTGATTAATAGCTAGAGATAAAAAGTAAGTATGCATATGAATAATTATGTCTTTGCTAGGTCAAATATCATATGCTAGTTATGTTGCTGATGAAAATTTATGATTCTAATATGGAGTCAAAAACTCTTTGAGAGTATATAGAAGTAGATTGTAGTCTTGAAAAAATGACGTGCACTAGTAGAAGAGGTGAGAGGAAAGAAAAAACCAAAATTTAATCCAAAAAGTTATATTGTGATCTACACAAATAGACAAACAAATTAAAATTCCCAGCAAAAAAGAGTCTCATATTTGGTTGAAAATTCAACTACTACAGATATGTTCAAGATATGGCTTCCAAGAATTAGAAGAAAAGAGGAGATTGTGATTTGTAAAAGATTGCATTATGTAAGCATTTCAATGTACATCAAAAAATCTTGATTCCCACGTACTTCTATAATAGTTTTTTTTTTCTCGAAATGGTTGACCATAGATTAGGAAGTTTTTACAAAGTACATAGAAGATAAAAAACATCAGAGTAGCATAAGTCTATCAGCTTCTTTGAATAGAATTAGGGGGGAGATAATAAAATCACCGTTCCCAAACTTCCCACAATTCCTATCCAACCAAATGTTCCAAAGAGTAATACCTCTAATGCACTGCCAATAAGAATTAACCATAACATCCTCAAAAGTGATATCATTTACCAATAGGTCTGTATGACTGAATCTTCTAAATCTGACATGAAAATGAGCAATGAAAAGGTCAGCAACAAATTTCCAAAGAGGAGCATAACAAAAAAAGAACAGGTGAATCACATCCTCTCTTCTAATGTTTTGCATTTGGAGCAGACATGCGAGACATCACCTTTATAGTTGGCTCGGACAGGAAGAGAGAGCTAAAGAATCTTGAGAGAAATGATTCTAAGCTTGCCAGTTTTAATCTTGTGAGTGAGACGAAATCTTTTTGGGAGGGGGAATCAGAGAGATTTTATTTGGAATTGTACCAAGAGAAAGTGAAATTGGGCTCCTTAGTGGCAGCAAAGACAAAGGAATAGGATATCTTCCCAATCTTATCACATTTTGTGAGGAGTTTTGTGCAATGCACCATCCTGGCTAGAAGCAAAGTCTTGCACACACATTTGATGCAGATTATATATCGTTAGAAGAAATATTAACAAACAACCACACACATTTAATGCAGATTATATATGGTTAGAAGAAATATAAAGAGAGTAATCATATAATAAATAATTGACATGTACCATTAATTGGCCCAAATATGTACTGTACCTTCATGGAATGAGGACATTGACCAACAAGCCCATCACGCATAGGGTGATCGGGTGGAAGGTATCGAGTGTGGCCCTCTTAAACCATCTTTTGCAGATGTTGTGAGTGACGTGCTTGCAAATACTCACACAAACGGGGCACGCATTGTAACCACTAGTTTGGAGTCCTACATTGAGACATAACAATCTAATTAATCGTGGGTCAAATGTTCGAATTGAAAGTAAATTTGTGGATGCACATAAAATTTAATATAATAGCATAAATTGAACCAATAGCAAGGACATTTCACCTGAATATTCCTCATATCCAGGAAAGTCGTGCATCGTGCACATCAAGGTGCCCTTTACCACGAAATCTCTTTGTCTCAGTGGTTTTGATATATCGCTCACTTGACCTCCTTGCCATAGAATCTTTAGCTCATCTATCAAGGGAGCCATATACATGTCCATATTTTTTACCTTCTATTTTTCCGGGATAAGAAGGGCGAGCATTAGGTGCCCCTTCTTTATACTTAGCCAAGGGGAGATGTTGTAGTTTACAAGGAAAACCGGCTAAATGGACAATGATGTGGAGCACAAACAAAATGGATTCACACCATCCGTGGCCAACCCCAAATGCAAATGGCTAGGCTCATCCCTAAACTCATGCCAGGTAGCATCCATGTGCTTCCATGCTAGAGAATTGGCAGGGATCCTCATAGTATCGTCCGATGAACGATTGCTCGAATGCCATGTCATTAGCTCCACGATGGAATTACACTTAAACATGTGGCATATCTCGGGTATGATGGGAAAATGTCTTACCACCTTGGCGGGTATGGTCACTCCTTGTAAATCTTGCCTATAGCGGTGTTCCCCACAGCGTGGACACGTGCTTGCCTCCTCAAACTCATTTTGATATAAGATGCGATCATTGGGACATGCATGAATACTCTTGACCATCAAAGTCATTGAAAAAACTTTGTTTTCCAGATCCATTACTTTTTTTTCCAGTATGAAAACCATGAGAACCAATATCCACTTGCATAGCATCATCTACACAAGAAAAAAACATGTGAGTAAAGCAAAGTGAATCACTTCTACTTGCTTACCTTTCTCTTGATCATCAAAGATATCAAAGATATGAATATCTTCAGACCTGACCCTCTGGAAATACTCTTTCTCAAACATATAATCAAGATCCAGCAAGACCTCATCAATGCTTGATGTCGAATTTCCCCAAAGGTCAGTGAAAACAATGTCACCATCATAAATCAAAAGATAGATTCCAAACTTTCCATCCAAAATGAAGTAGAGTAGGTAAAGATGAGTATCAAACCTAATAAATCCAGCCCTCTTGAGTCCATAAAATACCTCAATAAGCTCACCAATGAGATCTCCCTTGCCTTGAAGAAATTGCCTCTCGATTTGCTCCATGTAGTCTTCTCCAACCAACCTTTTGCCATCTTGATCATGAGTGATCAATTCATAATCATAGAATCCTTTGAGTTGATGAAGAGATGTGAGATCCATGACTTGGATCTTCCCAAGAACCAATCTTCCATTGCTCTTTCCTTCATAAGACTCCCTCTTAATGATTGCATCATAAGAAGTAGATACCTCAAAGACATTAGAAGCCATGAAAAAAATGATTAGTCCCTTCAACATAAGGATGATTGAAGTACTCTCTTTTTTCAAACAAGAACTTCTACTCAATGTTTTAGGTAATGACTCATACGATAATGATTCTTCCTCACTATCATTCACAATGACATCATTCAAAATACATCCTACTTTGAACTCTTTACATACTTCTCTCCTTCTTAATTTGTGACTATCTTCCTCACCAAGTCTCTTGATAGAACCATTTGATCTACTCTCTTTATGAAGACATGTGACCTCACTTTCTGCAAAAATGACTTTCTTAAAATCATCACAAAAGAATGTAGAAGAAGCACCTCCTTCATGAATGCACCTAGCAACATCTTTTCCCATATGATTAAAGAAATCATTAGCAACAATCTTTTCCAAGGAAGAACCTTCACCTCCATTGATGAAGTTAGCTCTTTCCTTACCTTTTGCATGATTGCACTTGCCATGAAGAATCTTTGAAACACCATCATTATCTTCAAGACTAGCCAAGTTAGCACAAAGATGAACATCTCCAAAAATCATGTTAGATCTTGACCTAGATCTAGTATAAAGAAGCTTTTTAGACTTTGCATAAGATCCACCAATCTTATTGATGCTAAAAGGTAACTTTGGAAAGTTGAGACCAATATCCTTTTCCATTCCATCCTTTTTGTAAGCCATAACAAAAGTATCACGCTTGAAAAGTCTGCCTTGTCTATTGCCCCTAGCAACCAACATTTCTTCCTTTGTAATGAAACAAGCATCACCACCAAACTTTACCATGTATACTTTCTCTATCATTTGACCAACACTTAGTAAATTCTTTGAAATTGAAGGAATGTAAAGAACGCCATCAAGTCTTGCTTTCCTATTACTAGAGAGACAAATAGGAATTGAACCAATACCTTCAATCACACACTCACCACCATTGGCCATGTGAATTGCTTTCTTGGCTCCATCATACGTGACCAAAGAAGTAAAGAACTCCTTGTGACTAGTCATGTGTGAACTAGCTCCACTATCAATCCATCATGAATCTTTGTCACCTTCACTTGATATTGGACTTGAAGAACACATCAAAAGAGAATCACCACCACCTAGATCCTCATCATTAGTAGTAAAGTTGATTTGATTGCCACCTTCATCTCTTTGCTTCTTCAAACATTCATTTGCAAAATGCCCTTTTTTCAACTTAGACTTATCTTTCTTTTTGCCAAAAGAAGAAGTCTCACCTTGATCTTGCCCTTTAGACCACTTGCCTTTGCCTTTGCTCTTTAACTTGCCTTTGATGAACATAGCATCCTCTTCATAATGAGATGTTGATGTAGATCCACCTCCTCTTGATTGAAGCCTATACTCCTTATTCACCAAGATCTCTTGCAACTCCAAAATACTTGGCAAAATCTTTTGAATAGCAAAACTTTGAACAAGATTAGCATGATCATCCAACAAGCCATTAATTATAACTTGAACAAGTTCTACCTCCTTAATGCTTTCATCAATACTATGCTAACTCATCATTGAACGCTTTAACCCCCAAAACAAAAGAATGAGTACTCTCTTCCTTCTTTTGCAAACTTTGAAAGATTTGCCTCCTAAGAGTAAGCACCCTTGATGTAGACTTGGATTCATAAAGCTTCTTCAAAGCTTCCCAAGCCTCCAAATATGATGTGCTCTTACCAACTTCCTTGAGAAATTCATTGGTAACATTCATCTTAATCATGTGTAGAGCTTTCTTTGCTCTCTTGTCATACCTCACTTGATCTTGAGGTGCTTGAGGCATTTCCTCCACACCTGCAAAAATCTCCATCAACTCATTCATCTCCAATAAGGACTCCATCCTCACCTTCCAAGTAGAATAGTTGATTGAAGTAAGCCCATCATTGCCTTCCAACATGAATCCACCACTTGTAGCCATGTTGCAATGACTTGATCTTCTCTTTCAACCTGTTCCAATGCACAAAGCACTCTCTTGAATGTCCACAAATGAACTCAAGAAGAAATCAGAAAGATATGGAACCTCTCAAATCTCTTCTAGTAGAGTCTAACTAGAAAATCAACACATAGAATAGTGAAATGTTGATCAACCTATGATCTATCCTCAATCTAATGATTCTTGCCACTTCCTAAGATTGAAACACACTCAAATGAAGTTCAGTAACCTCAC
The DNA here is from genome assembly GCA_029204225.1 of Diphasiastrum complanatum. NCBI lineage: Eukaryota > Viridiplantae > Streptophyta > Lycopodiopsida > Lycopodiales > Lycopodiaceae > Diphasiastrum > Diphasiastrum complanatum. Next base: position 24,058,579 of record CM055099.1, read on the forward strand.
AAACTAGAGATCCAATCAAAATTAGAGTTTTGACAAAATCACAAAAAATTGAATATCTCAAATTCTACATGCAATTTCTAGAAACTTGATATATCTTCTTGTAGACTCCAATGAGACGTTCCTAATGCACCAAATATCATCTAAATCCAATAAGCCAAGTGTGAAATTGGAATTGATATAACCCTATATTGAGTTTTGACCTACAAAAGATCAATTCTACACATGCAAAAATGCTGATTTTTGAGTAGACATCAATCTAGCATGCTCTAGCATTGGTGACTCCTCCAAATCCTTGATAAAGATAGCTGATCCTTTTATAACCTGAAACACAATAGCTCTGATACCATGTGAAGGATTTCAGACCATTCAAGATCCAATCCACGTCCCAAATCTTTGGTTACAATAAGGAGCAAACCAACAATCCTGCCAATGTAGAAAAATCAGCATCTACATACAAAATGAGATGCAAACTCTAAGAGAACTTGATCAAACATGAACCAAAACATAGAATATGTTTTATTTCTATAAAATTATAGTACCCTACTATATTTCACACGTGTGGAACCAAAAATAACAAAATATGAGCATTCTACACACAAGATTGCAAGATAACATCATGAGAGTGCACCAATGAGTAGTAGAACCCAAAGAGAACCATCTATAATGATGAAATGAGAGATAGAAGAGAGAAGATGTGTCTCTCCATGAGTTTCATCCTTTTATATAGTGTCCAAACCCTATTTGGCCACTTGGCTTTTCCTCCAAAATGTAAACCCTACTATTTTTGGGTCTAGATTCAATGTACCCAAAGTTCAAATTTGAATCTCTCTCAAACTTGACTACCAACTTTCCCACACTTTCAAAAAGTGTTTATTGAATGTATTTTAAACTAATATAACTTCAAAAAGTTTATCTCTAAGTCTAAAATGAGTTTTGGCCTCATATTGACAATTTACCAAAATATGACTAAACTAGACTAAATTAGTTGAAATCTCTCACAATAGGCATGGTCCAATTTTGCAACCTTGCAGCACTCAAATGCATAGCATCGAGCGAATCTGGCTGTGATTTTGCCATAGGAGGGTGGAGTCTGGTACACCTTGTGGAACAACAAACGATAGTCATCTATAAATTGTGGATGTAGTTGGTTAAGATATATCTTAACGTTTTTTTTTATATCCCTGCCTAAAGACCGTTAGCCACTAACTGTCTAGCAGGTCTTTTGCAAGTTTGCCCTCTAGGATTAAGCCATACTCTTCATGAAGCTCCTCAGCTAAGTAAGAAAACTTTTGGCAGGATCAGGTACTCATCCTTTTTGTTTTTTCCTGCAAAACAGATAATGTTAATTTTAGCACAAGCTGTTCATTGTAAATCCTTACATAAAAAGTACCAAATAACCAAATTAAGTACCAAAAGAAGCTAAACTTTCAAATTAAGTACCAAAAGAAGCTAAACTTCCAAATTAAGTACCAAAAGTAGTTAAAATACCAAGTTATGTACTAAATACCAAAAGCAGCTAAAGTACCAAAAGCAGCTAATTAATGTGAGAAATTCAACTAGTTTAGTCTATTTTGATCATATTTGTATACTTGGCAATTGAGGCCAATTTTCATATTAGACTTAGAGTTTGACTTTTCAAACTTATACTACTCTAAAAGTATTTGAATAAACACTTTTTGGAAGTGTGGAAAATGTAGAAGTTGAGTTTTAGTAGATTCACATTTGAATGTTGGGTACATTGAATCTAGTCCCAAAAATAGTAGGGTTTTCATTGTGGAGGGAAACCAAGTGGCAATTTAGGTCTTGAATATGCTATAAAAGAATGTAACTCTCTATTATCTCATTCATGCTTATACATGGTTCTCTTGGGTTCTACTATCCATTGGTGCACTATACTTGTGATATCTTGCAATTCTATGTGTAGAATGCTCATTAAATGTTATTTTCATATCCACATGTGTGAAATATAGTATCTTACTATTATTATTATGGACAACAATATTATTTTATGTGTTTATTCATGTTTGGTCAAGATCTATTAGAGTTTGCATCTCATTCTTAGTGTAGATGCTGATTTTTCTACATTGGCAAGATTGGTGAGTTGCTCGTTTTTCTAGACCAAAGATCAATTGTAGGTTTGGATCTTAATGAATCTCAAATCTTTCACATGGTATCAGAGCCTGTGTTTCAGGTTATGAAGGAGGCAATCACATCTACCAATGATTTGGAGAAGATATCAATGCTAGAGTATGCTAGATTGGATTCTACACCAAAAACTAGTTTCTTGCATATGTAGATTGGATCTTTTGTAGATCAAAACCCAATATAGAGTTATAATCTTGACCAATTCCAATCTCTCACAGTTCATGTTGGATTTGGCCGATCTTTTAGAGCATTGGAAAAGCCTAAGTGGTGGCTAATAAATTGCATATCAAGTTTTTGGCATTTGCATGTAGATTTTGAAATAATCAATTTTTTGTGATTTTGTCAGACTCTAATTTTGATTGAATCTCTAGATAGTGAGGTTACTGAACCTCATTTAACTGTTTTTCAATCTTAGGAAGTGGCAAGAGTCATTAGATTGAGAATATATCATAGGTTGATCAAGATTTCACTATTCTATGTGTTGATTTGCTTGGTATAAGTGCTAGAAGAGAATTGAGTAGTTTTATATCTTTGTTATTTCCTTTTGAAAATATTTTTTGTTGTTCAAAGGAGAACTTTGTGCATTGAACCTATGTTGAAGAGAGAATCAGGTCACTACTACATGGCTACATCAAGTGGAGTCATGTCGGAAGCAATCATTCTTCATGTTAACATCAACCTTATATATATATGATATATAATTTTTTCAAACGTGTGTGAAACTTGTTGATATCGGGACAATAACACAATATGACTAGATAAGAATTTACTTCCTTTTTGAACAATAGTAAATCTTATGTTTGGGCAATAATTGGAAATCATTCCTTTTCAATGATGCCTTTAAAGGGTAATAAAAAAAGGCATCAAGATAACTTGACACATAATCAAACTACTTTCTTCCTAGAAATAAGTATTCTCTTGCATATACCAATTTATGCCATCATTCTTTAATCGCAAGTTTTGAGGACTTCAAAAAGAAGATATGTCCTCTCTTCTTTTTGTATTCTTTGATTGTGATTGGATTGCATAATGCCTCTTTGCTACTTGTTCATGTTGTCATAAGAGAAAGCATGCATTTAATTGTTGTATCAAACTCACATAATTGTGAGCAAGTTATTTACAATAGTTGGGATATTGTGTGAACTAGTTAATGAAGGAGGTTAGAACTTCATTGGAATATGAACTTGTTCGACATGGCCAACATGGCAACAATAGTAGTTACTAAATTGAATAGTTGATGTGTAATGAAGCCCCTTGAAACCTAAATACAAAATAGATGGACCTATCTTCATTTCAATAAATGCTATCATTACACAAGATTTGTAGTCGATTCTTTTCGAGATTATAGTTGTAATGCTAGTGGTTTTCTTGCATGTTAAACTTTGATTGATGTCTTGCGTTTGAAAATTGTGTACCAGGGGACAGGTGCGTAGGAAATGGCACTGTTGGGCGCACTCAATGACAGCCGTAGCTTTGTGCTGGCTTGCACCATCGTCTCCTCCAACAAGATACATGGATGATGTGGTTAACTTGGACGGCTACAAGGAAAACATTTTCAGTCACTTGATTTTGGAAACATAGTTTTCATCAATTAGATGTAATGTGTTTTGTTGTAGTTTTCATTGATTAAATCTAGTGTGTGTTTTCATCAATTAAATCTAGCGTGTTTTGTTTGATATTATGTTAACAATCTAGTATAGGGTCAAATTCTAATTAAGATCCAAAATTTACCATAAATCCCCATTCTTTTACATCTATCCATATCACTTGGTTTAAAAGCAAAACCGGGAGTTTGAATCAATCAACTAGATAGATAGCAGATTTTTCCTTTCCAAGAAGAGTACAACAAAACATGATCATCCTTGAAAAACTGACTTCTAATCTGGGTGTCGAAGAGGTGTAAAGAGGCTTCCATTCCCAATTTCATAGGTTCATAATCAGCTAGTCTCTATAGAAGTTTGTTTCCTAGCCTTGAAATTGTTTTCATTAGTGATACGAGCCAAGATAAACATACCACCTTCCTAACACAATAAATTGTGAATGAATGATGATGGCATGTGCCATCTTTTGAAACTTCCTTGTCATCTTGTATCTACTTGTCCTATGATGCCTTGTCTATGATATCTCAATGGGTGGTCGTCAATCAAATAGTCGAGTGCACCCAGGGTTCTATGGTAGAAATCATTGAAGAAGGTTAGCAAGTGCACAACAAGATCATACATCAAATCAACGTGAAGTGGTTTGTTTACCTAAGAGCACTCAATTTCTAGTACATGATAAAAGGGGGAGGGCTATACTGCAATAACAATAAAATTTTGGGTTAAATTAAATCTTATTCAGAACAACCAATGCTTAACTGACTCCTGTGATGAGCTTTTAACTTTGCAAATTCCATGCCCAAAGGCTTTCAAAGAGCACAAGGCTGTTCATAAGTTGAAAAACAGGCTAATATCTTCCATTGCTGATAAATTAACATGATCTTATATTTTGGGTACACCTTTCTCAAGGAGGTGATTCTTTTGGATACAGCAACAATTGACCACAGTAAGAATGGGGGCTTGTTGGGTAGCACATATACTAGTGCACAGATGCGCAACAATCCCAAAAGCCAGCTCGTTTAAATCTTAGGTATCAATGAATTTGGTGCTGTGCAAGGAGAGATGACAAGGCAGATGTGAAAATCACTTCATATAGAAGGAAATATCTACCCCAATGAAATCCAACCACAGACATCCATGAGTTTTGGAGCAGGCTCTGCTTTTTTTCAAGACCCAGCTAGAAAGAGCGAGCTTGCCATAAAAAAGACGGTAGCAGGAAATGCATCATGCTCTGAAAATAATCAAATGCATTGTTTCTATTTTTTGTTGACAAGAAATGGATCACTTGCTGCATGCAAACCACTTTTCCTGTCATTCACAACAATGTTCTTTTCATGTTGTTTCTTGCCATAGAGAGAGGCATACACTACCTTTGTGCGAAAAACTAAGGCCAGGCTCAGGATAGTCCCCACTAGACAAATGACCGTCATGATAAGGTATGTCAGACGAAAGCAAGCGGCTCCTTCACAGTGAGACGAATGGCTACCAGGTGAATTAATCAAAAGATTGGTTTCAATTTCAGAAACTTCAGCAGGAAAATTGTGGAACCCCTGTTGTTTTTCAGCTTCCCTATCATATATGGATCCAGCAATTAAGCCTGAGAAGACGAAAGAACCAAGAGGATTTGCAATGGTTAGAAAATTGTACAGTATACCAAAATTCTTCAGCCCGAAAAGCTCCGAAGCTGTAGCTGGTACTATGGACCAATGGGCTCCATATCCTAATCCAACTAGCAGAGATCCCAGGTAAAGAGACCCCGGCCAAGCCATAGCAAAGAGGAAATGACCCACTGCCATGATAAGTTGTGCTACTGCCATCATTGATGGTCTGGGGAAGGCATGATCTCTGCAATGAAATAACACAAAATCAGGCACCAGGGTATTTATCTATGGCATGGATGGTTTACAACTAATAATACACATCACACACACATAACATCCAGGAGCAAAACATTAGAGAAATTGAAGATCTCAAATTTATTAACTAATATACTTCACAGCTGCAGAGATAATGCCTCCAATGCTAATAACATTCTCTTACAAAAATCCTTCAACTCAACTTTTAGGCAAAGCTATTGTTTTACACAAAGACAAGCCACGTGTTTGAATGCATATAAGACAAAATGTTGTTGTGCCTCCTTGTGCCTAGCTCAATGCTAGGTTACACTACGAGGCACTGTCTAGTATCTTGTACTATGAAAGCATACGAAACGTTGAGGAAATTTCTTTCTAGAATTAGGCAACTTTCTGATAAGATACACAAAAGAAGCTAAGAATGCCTGTGATGCATATGTGCCAGACTACTGTACAAGGTTCAAATTTATAAAACTAAGATGCCAAGGACTAACACTTTAACTTGAAGAGTTAAGTTTCAAATTTCAGATTGACAGTTTCAATCGAAAGTTACTGCAACTAGAGCTCAGTTATTGACTTCAGAAAGTTAAAAGTATCTACAGTCCAAAATCTGTTCTGTTTCTTCCTTGGTCACCCTGAGCCCATTTGGCTGCAAACCATTGAGAGAAAATTCAATACTTCCATTTCTACAAACCACGCTTTGGAGTGCCAAATAAGCAGATTGGAATCCAACAGGTGCACAAGCATGTTAACATAAAATAACAGCAGCTCCTCAGGAAGCAAGGATGTAGAAGAATGGCTAAGATTGTTGTACTGACGTATACTAACTCTTAAATGTGCTTCAAGCATCAGATGAGAAGGAAAAGAAGTAGCAACGACATCTATTCACCAAAATCTACCAAGATCCATGGGAACCCACTAGCTTATCCTTTAGTCTGGCAAAGTTCCAAGCAATATCATGGCAGGGTACTTCTCAAATGCAATAGGGCAGCTCACCTGGCAATGATTTCTGAAATATAACCGCCTCCAAGGCGACCAAGAAAATTCCAGATACTTATCATGGATACGAAAATGTGTGCACTTGAATAACCTTGTGCTTCCCCCATCTGCCCTAAATTGTCAATCACAGTCAAGCCTGACCCTGCTCCACAGCAGAGAGCAAAGAACAGAAGCCAAAAGTCGGCTTTTAGAAGGGCCTCTCTCAAAGTGAAGTCTTCTCCCCTGCGTGGACCTTTTCTACGCTTCAGCTTTACAGCACCTTCTGCCACAGCTTTTAGCAGCTGAGAATGAATACGAGCAAGGTTTCTCTGTCTTACAGGTTCTGGAATTTCTTTCAACTTCTCATCTTCCATTTCACTGAAAAGGAGACCCTCATCATGGACCTTGGTCTGCTTCTCTGCATCACTAGTCTGGGGTTGACTTGAATGCATCCCTGTCAAAGTATGCTGCCTACTAAGCAAAGGAGCTTTCAGCTTTTCACTTGCATCAGCTAACTTTGAGGAGCCTGCCTCCTCAAAAGACAACGTCTGCTCAGCTCTAGCAAATGCTGAATGGATTGGTATAGCCAAAGGTAAGACCAGGAACACGAACAACCCAAATGCGAAAATGATGCTAAGGAAGTTATTCACCTCAGAAAAATCTTGAACTAGTAGCACAATCATCAAATATGCTGCGAGAGCAAGACATATGGCATAGATCCAATTGAAATAATGGGATTCGAGAGGATCATGTTCAGGTGAGTTTCCAATTGGCCTGATCACATACATTAGTGAAAAAGCAACTACTGCCGGTCCCACTGCAATCAGGAGAACGGAGGCAGACTGGTCTGGAACATATAGAGCAGCAAAAATCAGTGTGAAGATGGCTCCACACAGACCAGTAAATCCCTTCAATATTCCAACAATTGGACCTCGATTCCTTGGAAAGTTACGAACACATGACACAAGAGCGGCTGTGTTGAAAAAAGTCTCTCCATTGGTGCCAACACATATCAGCCCACAAATCTGCTCAGCCAACCAGTTCCACCACAAATTAGAAACCATTTTTTGTTCATCCAGAGTGCAAACCATGTTTGAGAGCGTTAAGTTTTGTAAGCAAAAGGACGTAATTTTGCAAGAGCTCAAGGAGATAAATCTGCAATTGAGACTGGAAATTCGTAACTTAAATTCATCTCGCAAGTAGTACAGAGCTTAAAGCTTACATGTCTCATACACGAACTTTAAAAGCAGCTGAAAATTTTCACAAATTAACCTTCATACTAAAAGCAGTTCGTGGACAGGGAGTGCGCCAAAACAGGGGGGGGGGGGGGACGGGTGGGGGGTCGCGCTTCTGAAACTACAGCGTAATCAATCATACGTGTTCCTACTAGCAATGATAAAATTGTTAGAAGAAATCATTCTATGAGATCAACGAGTGAAGACTCTAAATCTACCAAAATGCAGGACGCTGAGAAGTCAGAGTTTTAAGAAAGGAAGAGGACGTCATTTTTCAACAACCACATTGGAATTCTAGGCACCATTTTGCATTTAGAATGACTCCCTAAAGATCCATGGTGAATGTATGATCGCAACAGCTGGTGCAACATATTACCATCCAGAAGGGCAGAGGGTAGACAGCCGAACTAACAATGAGCCATAGCCAACCGTATCCAAAGAGATTGAGCAGCCCGCCTAGGGATATCAACCCCCAAGATGGCATCATATCCGAAAAGGTGCCTGCCAAAAGGCCAACACTGTCGCCTATATCCTTGGCCACTCCAAGAGTATTCATCTGCTTCTGGTTATAGCCCAGCCTGCTCTTGATCACAGGAGAGTAGCTCCCATACATGTATCCCACACCAGCACATGCCTGCAACCACATGGATGCCACCAGCACCAGCCACCTGCTCGTCCCAAGACGCCGCAATCCATTAGCCATCTCTAACTGCACTTCCACTGCTTCCCTACCTCTTGAACTGCACAATTGCACATTAAAGAAAGGAATAATTACAGCTTGACAGCAAACGTCTCATTTTTCCCTCAGCAAAGTCCACCCAAAAGAGCCCATTTGCTCAGAACACAAGAAAATATGCAAAACACAAAAGTTGCTACAGCCCACATAGAAATCTCATTGTGGGCGATCCAAATTCGAAGCTTGAAAAAGGAAACTGCGATATGATCACAATTTTCACCACCTTTTCCAAACTGGACACTTTTGGCTCCTCCTACAATGCTCAGGAGAACTCCAACGTGTAGGAGCAATCCTCAAGCTTCCTAAGCAACCGAGGGAGGTAGTATTTGAACACCGAAAAATCTGATTGCGTCTTATTTGTGCCACAAGGGACCCACAAAAAAGAGGAAGTTAAAACCCAACCCCACTCCCCGAGGAGTGAAGATGTCCTAAGTGCTAACTTATAAGGCTAGGAAGGACAGAATCGAGCAAACCCACATTTCAAATGGAATTCAGATTGGAATCAAACTTATAAGGCTAGGGAGCAACCTTCCTGATGGAACCATGCAAACCCACAATTCAAATGAGATTCAGATCATTGGAATCAAACAATTGGGTTGCAGGTGATAATCTGATTGATCAGTACCAATTGGCACAAACCCAGATGGAACTGAGATGGGAATTGAGGTCCTGGGCTGATGATTGATCAGTACAAAGAAGCAATCAAGCAGAGATCAAAAAACCCAAAAACAAAAAACAAAGAAATCAAAAGTACTTCAGAACTTTGCTATGCTGGATGATCTGCCTTGCCTTTGCTTTCTGCTCAGACTTCACATCCCCCTGCCAGCCCAACTGCACAATTTCAAGAGAAAACAAAGCTCCTTCAATGCCACTTCATGATTCACCCCTGCCCACTTAGATTTCTGCCACGTGGCAGATCTGCCACCTGGAAGCTTTTCAAGGGTCGATTAGAAACACGTGGCAAAATGGGTTTAGTTTGGAGGAGATCCAATGGGGGCGGGATATAAATTGTTGTGCTTTTAAGACACCAAGATCACGGGGTAGGAAGAGGCACCGCCTGGAGGACCGAAAACATTCCGCAATTAATTGCAAGACATAATTTTACTTAAGCATTAAAAAAATGAAAAATAAAAAATGTACATATATAAATAGATAGATAAATATAAATATATATAATTATATATATATATATATATATATATATATATATTTATTTGTTTGTTGACTCATTATCTATATTAACCCAACGGGGTTGGCTCAACTGGTTAGCTTGGCATCCAAAGTTTTTTTGGTCCCAGGTTCGAGCCTCCCCTTGGAAACCAAGAAGCATTATCTATATTAATGTTATTATCTGTATGCTTACTAATTATCTATTTTTCCTTTAAATGAGCCATTAAATATGTACACGTGGCAAAATTTGAATGTCAATGAGAAAATCCAAATGTGATAAGGTACAAGCCCTAAGATCCATGACTTTTGCCATAACCAACCTAGTTGCCTTGTGTGCCTTGCAACGGGCGACCTTAATTAGTTGTAACTAGATTTTTGGCTCTTTTTGGGAGGTAAATTAGGAATATTTTAAGTGGATTGAGGGTGCAAGGCAGGGCAGCACCTTCATCCAACGATGATCCATTAGTCCTCAAAATTTTCATCATGATGTCATCCAACGATACATGAATCTGAATTTTTTATCGACCATTATGATTATGGATTGATCCATTAGTCCACAATGGGAATGCTTGAGGAGTGCACTGCAGGTGCCCTTGCAGTGCTGGCCCCACTCCATCCAATGGTGATGGATGAAGCTAAGGGAAAAAAAATCTCTCCCCCCTTGGATGGAGTGAGGCCTGTGTAGCACAGGTACTGCAGGCAATGCCTCTGAGGTGCACTCTCTAATGAGAGTCGTCCACAGCCCCCATCCTCATCCAACGGTCCATAAATCTTAAAAAATTTCATCATGATGTCATCCAACCATTCATTAGTCTGAAATTCTTTTATCATCAATTATGATTAATGGTGATTTTAGGTTACTTGGCAAGTCCCTTTGCCCAGCCTTTTCACTTGCCACCCATTTTTTGGATTTTGGCAAATGAGTTGAATGGGGATTAACCACCCCATTTCACATTTGATTGGTAAGTATTAAATGAAGGGTTACAATATGATTGGCCCATTTGAATCTTGACATATAATTGGTCCACTTTATTTAAGGTGTTATGTTTTGAAATGCAAGTATGAACTTTTTCATGTTAAAAGGTTGAACAGAGCTCTAAGTTTTTTTAAAGCAATCACCTTTCAATTGGAAATGAGATGCATTTCATTGAAAGGAATAATGGTAGTGAGGGGTTAAAAAACTTCAAAATGCAGGCCAACATGGGCTGGCCCAAAAAATGGATTTGATCTGCCCTTATGTGGCAGTGGGTCCCTACCATGTCCACGTAGTGGCAAGCGGAGGTTAATGTGAAACGGTGAGACTCACATTTTTTTCTCATGGACCAATAGGAGAGCTATATTTTAAATTTTGGACTTGTCAAGCATGTAGTGTGACATGGACCTAAGGATAGCTGAGTGTGCATCGTGGATGAGGGTGGGGCCCTGCCTACACCCTTAGTCCATAAAAGAAATATAGTCATGTAGATTATATAATGCCCTTTATAAGAGATAAATGACATAAAAAAATCCACTTGTTTTTTCAAAATATACATTTTTCTCTAATTTTTAGAGAGAAAATGTTGAGATGGACTCCTTTTTTTCCTCCTCCTCCATGACCAAAATGCATTTAGACACCCTTCTCACCAACTTGCATCACAATTTTTATTTAAATCTACACATTGATTTGTATACTCCAATTAAAGCTAACTACATGTAATGGCCATTGACCGAGCCATTACCACACGTAGTATGGTCCACAACAATTCATGGCTACCACCACTCAATGATAGGTCCCATAATAGATTTCATGATGGCCTTCCCAATGACAATTACCTTTTACATAGAAGTCCCTAATGACATTTGAATTTATATAAACCCTACCAAGAATGTCTCTCTAAAGTGAGTCTCGTCCTAGCCAAGTTGCATAAGGGTGTGACATGTGCAATGAAGACATAGGCTCCAATCTCCATTTATGTGTAAAAAGGATATCTAGAGCTCTTGAATCTACTTGGTTGACTAATGTGGATGTACATTGAAAATGTTGTACATAACAATGCTAGTGCCAAGTAATATGGACATCGTGTACTGCTGACGTAATGAGAGCAAATACATCAGATGAGTGGGCTCTACACACCGCTCAACGAAAAGATGGAAAGCCAAAAAAAAAAGACTATGCCACAGTGACTGTAGTGACATGTGGAGGAGGAGAAGAAGAAGAAAAATATTAAAGAACTATCCAAAGAAGGTAAACCTAAAAAAAAAAAAGTGGGAGTTGCGTGTATTATTGTTAAAAAGGGAGGTCAAAGTGGCCAAGATATGAGACACACATCTTAATAGCGTGAGAAGACTTTGACACTACCAACGAAGACTTTGACACCACCAACATTGGATATTCTCACAAGTATTCAGATTTTGCCATGTTGCATCACATAACCAATGAAAATTTTCCAAGTGGCAACTATGACTCTTGACAAGTATCTAAGTGGGTGGGTGTAAAATATGTCATGCCATTAAGCTCGATCGCAGAACGTGTTGTGCCAACAAGGCTTCAAAGAAAAAACAAAAAAAAAAAACAAAAAACAAATCACGAGAAGCTTTGACGTAGGCTCCATAAGCATTGAACCACTTAAAGATTTAAACAAGTTGCAATTTGAAAGGATCTAAACATTTTCACTGAAAAAAAGAAAGAAAAAAAAACTTCCATGCTCAACTCATATGCTAGAGACACATCACAATAGCTCGTTGGGACAAAGCAAGAAAAAAATAGGACGACTTAGCACAAGCACAACCCATCACAAAATTAAGAAGAACAAGATGAAGAACAAGATGAAAAACAAGAACAAAAGAAGATGACAACGACGAAGGAGGAGGCAAAAAATCAAATCAAGAAGAAAAAAAAAGCACACAAAAGAAGAATGAATGAATGAATCAATAAAGTACTTTTACTTGCCATGAATAGGTTCTTCCAAAGTGTGGAGCATGATGCATCCTTCAAGAAACATCATCTTGAACGAGTTGAAGTTTGTAGCACACAAAATGGTTCCTTTTTCCAAATTTCATTATGCATTTGCATGTAGAAAAAATATGGGAGTATTGTGAACATTGAAAAAGATATGACGTCCAGAATCTTGACACCCATAAAGAAAATTCTTCCACACATTATAGGCCATAAGAAGGTCAATAAGGAGTTGGAGGAAGAGATTGCACCCCATTGATTTAAAGGCAAAAAATGTGGGCCATAGAGAAATCTGCTCTAGAAGTAAAATGCCACAAATCTTTATGCTTCTTGAAGGATTTTTCAGTAACATTTTCAATGACATTCAATTACCATTTTATTCTATGAGATAGCAATTGAAAATTCATTCATAGATAGACTATGACCCCCTAGTGATGTCTTAGATTTGATGTGTTACACTAGTCCCCTTGTGTAGGCGTCTAGTGATGTCTTAGATTTGATTCACATGTTACACTAGTCCCCTTGTGTAGACGTATACACTAGTCCCCTCGTGTAGACTTCCATCAACAACACTAGAATCTGCTTTGGAAGTCCCCTTTCAACATGAGAGAAAAAAAAGAGCACAACAACACTACAAACTTTTCAGCTTGTGTTCATCTTTTCAATGCTAGCTAGTGGTGGGAAAAAAATTCCTTGGGGTGGTTTCACACACAAAAAAAGGTATGTGCATCACAAAAAGAGACTTGGTCTCCACACTTACCACCCACCTTCATAGTGCATAAGACTTCCACACAAGGGCACTTAAAGAGGTAAGTGCAAATGGCCTAAATTTAAACTTGCACTAGGTGAGAATGATATTTATTGGACATGGGATCATGGTCTCACCACTTACCAAGGGTGAGTGAGCATGCCTAGCTCCCTCCCCAGTAGCAACAAATTTACTCCATGTTGTCATCCACGTATGACACATAGGATGCCACATGTTCACTTACCAAGGGTAATGGACATGCCTAGCTCCTTGCCCTTAGCAGCAAACTACTCCATCTTGGCATATGTTTTTGCCACATAGGATGCTACTTAGGAGTAGATCCCACTGTGTGTGAAACAAGGGGGAGCCACTTGGAGTGGCCTGAACCAATTAGAAGATACTTTTTTCGGCCCTCTTCACTTTATTACTCTCTTATTTCAAGACAACTATAGTATCATATTTTCTGTTTCGATCCTTTTTTCACTTGACTATCAATCCATTGATAATATTTTATTATAGATTTTTCATGTATCTGACCTAGATAAAATGGTGAAGATATTGATAATAGTCACCCGCATGCTTAACCACCTAGACACCTTGTATATTAGCTTGCCACATCCATGGTATACATAACAATTATGTTCAATATTATCATCCTTATATGTACTTCTGAAAACTTGCATCATCATTTGATATCAAACCGGACTTGATATATCCTGCATAGGATGAAATGTGAGAAAAATGTTCATTCTTTCCCAGTACATGGGAGCTAGCCCCACTACCTATCCATGGTGGATCTTCTTCCTTCACACATGTTGATGAAAAACTTGCCATCATTAGTGAAATCTCATGATCCTCTTGCTCCTCCCCCTTGTTTACATTTATTTGTCCTTGTTGAGCATTCTTCCTCTTGCAACATACTGAGACATAATGCTCCATCTTGCTACAATAGTATTATTTCAAGATGGGCTTGTCTTTCTTGAATATTTCTTGGCTTGATGAAGATGTTAATGGAAATGATGAGGTTGGTAATGATGGATAATTTCCATTCCTTTACTGTGCTTATTGAAAGAACCCCCCTTCCACTTGTATTTGCCTTTGCCTTTGAGAAATAAGGTGTTGTGCGCATTTATAAAGCCTAATAGAACTACACAGCTACCCAATGGACACCAATGTAAATAAACGATGAGGGCTCTCATAGCTGGGAGAGAGAGAGAGAGAGAGAGAGAGAGAGAGAGAGAGAGAGAGAGAGAGAGAGAGAGAGAGAGAGAGAGAGAGAGAGAGAGAGAGAGAGAGAGAGAGAGAGAGAGAGAGAGAGAGAGAGAGAGAGAGAGAGAGAGAGAGAGAGAGAGAGAGAGTATCAAATTCATAATTTCCAGTCTCAAAACAATTGTGGAGCATAGACTAGATGAATAGAAATCATTGAAAAAGTGAGTCAGGAATCTCACAAAACTCCATGACAAGACATTTTTTGTTTGTACAAGCAATGTTGAGCAAGAAAGGATTTTTACTTTGAGAGAATTGAGTTTCTTGTGTTTAAGAAAAAAAAGTTTTTTGTCTTAACTAAACAAAACTCAATATTTTGCAGTATTTTGAGATATGAAAATTTGACAACTAATTGATAAAATCAAAATTCTACAAATGCTAAAAAAACATTTGAGCATTAGCATATTTTTGCAGCTAGTGGTAACCAAATATGCTACAAAAAAAAAATACATGGTGTAATAAGGTTACAACATCCAAGTATTAAGCTCTTATTCTTGTGGTCTTACAATTTTGTAGGAGTTAAATTGCATCCAAGTATTCTCAATTTGAACTGTGTATCTAGAGATCAACTAAGAAAGGAAAGGAGAGAGGTCAGGGAATGTGAAGAATCTTGGCCCTTTTTTGCTTCAATTTCTAAACTTTTGAAGCTAAGTTGCTTAATGAAAAAAAGACAAAGAGGTAGACCAACTTATGCTTTCTAAAAACAATAAAGTAAAGAGTTGAAAGTTTGTTGAAAATTAGTCTTTGAAGTCTTGTAGTATAGGCAAAGGGTGCTTTATTGCATCTTCCTTCTACTAATGGAATCTTGTAGTTTGGAAGGTAGTGGGTAGACATCAGAGCACTTTTGGATCTATTGTGGGCCACGGTTACCTCTAAATTATTGTAAGCTTGATTTCCATGCTATGGAATCTTGGCAGTGGGTCATAGACCTTTTGGCAAAAAGGGGTTTGGAAGGCACAAGACTCAACATGCCCTCTACCTCCATAGGTAGTCATATATATACATACATATATATATATATATATATATATATATATATATATATATATATATATTGGCAAAAGGCATTTTGGGAGGCACAAGCCTCAACATGCCCTCTACCTCCATAGGTAGTCATAGAGAGAGAGAGAGAGAGAGAGAGAGAGAGAGAGAGAGAGAGAGAGAGAGAGAGAGAGAGAGAGAGAGAGAGAGAGAGAGAGAGAGAGAGAGAGATCTCATGCATGCCAATAGCCTCTTTCCCTTGGCCTTCTTATTTGTTGATCACCAGTCAATGGGCCCTCCCTTGTTTTTAAAAGATACTATTCTTTTTGAGAAAAGAGTGGGGGTTAATTTTCACCCCCACGACATATTAAATCATTAAAGTGGACATGGAAGCTGTAAATTTTCCTAGTTACATTATCAAAATTTATTAAAGTGGACAAAGCTATAAATTTTCCTAGCCTTAATTAAAATGCATTGTTTGAGCATGTTAATGCATAGAAAATTGGTAAGTTGTTTATGATTTTTGCTTCATTTATCTATGTATTACACTAAGAAAACTTGCTACTTGAGACAATCATTGCCATTCTCGAAGGAAAATGTCAACTAAGGAGATTCCAAATATTGAAGGACATATTGCCTCTCCATGTCGCATTAGACATGTCTCTCCATGTCGCATTAGACATATATGATTAAAAATTAACAAAGTTGAATTGGAAAGAATAATAAATTCTAACTTGCTATTACAAACTGGTAGAATAATTCAAACAATATGTTGTAATATTTTGCAACTTTTAGTGTTGATACATATCTATATGTAAATGATGATTTGAAACTTAGGAATAATTGAGGAGTCTTAGATAAACATAATATCTCTAACAATTGGTTTGGTTTGTCTACCTTAGTAACTAGGACATGCATTCAATGTACAAATTAAAAGACAAACAAACATTGTTCACAAAATAGATCATGCAACTATAAATATGGAAGAGATAATGATTAGTTAAAAAATCTTGAAAATCACACGAAAATAAGAGTGTCCTTGAATTGAATTTGTGAATTGACAATTATGGGATATACATAGATTGCAACATAAGCACACACATAATGCGCAATACTATTTTTTGTTATGGAAGAAACTTCTCTTGTTTCTTGTCATTTATGAATGATCTTCTGCTCTACACTTATGTATATAATTGAGCTATAGATTACATATAGTTACATCCTTATTCAAAGGTGTTTAATGTATGCAATGACTATTTAGCTTAGTGAAATTTTTTGTCGTTTTTTAAAATAGTAGTGACATCAAGAAGAACAAAATGTCGATTGACATTTTTTTGACTAACAAGAAAAGCCGGTCAATGTGTATTTTGGCCAAATAGGCCATTTATGGTTCTGGCGAAGTTTACATGTATTTTTGTAAGAAACACGTTATTTGGAAATTTTTAATTGTGCTACATTCCGTGTTAAACGAATTGTCACAGTTTCTATGTAGTGTTTTGTAGAGAAAAATGTCGATTGGCATTTTTCAATTCTTTCAAAGTTTGTGTAAAACTACAGACTTGGATGAAACTCTTGTATGGAAAATTACAGCAACCAAACAATAAATGTGAATAATCAACCAATGCTTGCATGTCTCCTCCATCTTTGCCCTTCTTGATATGTCTCCATCATAAAACTCTATGAATGAGCCTCCATCACCATCTTGCCACAAGATATCATCAACACTTGATGACTTGACCATGAATGAGTGACATATTGAGCCTCCTTTAGCTTCATTTCCATCAGCAAAAACAGCCAAGTTGATTGTTTTGCAATAGGATCTAGTCAGATCTTCATATGGTGATCCTTATAGTGGTATCAGAGATAGGGATTTGCATCAATCAGAAGGTGGAGCTACTTCTTGTATTTTCTCAGTTTTTGTGGATTTCTCCTTGCATGTTACTTCCAGGTGGTGGAATTGATCTCCAAGTAGGTGGCTTATCTGAATTTGGTGTACTTTCAGCCTAAAGATCATAATTATGGGGTTTCTCCATAGTTTTTGGTGGAAATCTATGGATTATTGATGATTTTAGTGAATTTTTCACCTAAAATTGAAGTTTTTTGCTTGAAATTGATTATGGTACTGATGTAGTACGTTTTCCAGATTGTACTTGATGTTTTACAGTCATTATTGATTGGATCTAATGATTGCATGATGTTGGATTAGTCAAAAGGTTGATTAGATAGTGATTTTGGACCAAAAATTGGGGTTTTTGGACCATAAATGGGCTATAGAAACCATGTTTGACTAGAATAAGAACTTTTAGTGCTTTCATGCAATGGATTTACATGGATTTGGATCTGATTGCACGAAATTGTGGATTTTTCCCACAAATTTTGGTCAAAATTGGTCAAAAACCAAGGTTTTTTGATGTTTTTTGGACTAATTTTGGGATAGATCTCAAAATTCTCAGCCAAGACTTGGTATGAACTTTTTCAGAGATGTAATGAGGCTGTAACTGATCTGTCATGAATTTTGGATGGGATTAGACACCATTAAGAGGCTCAAAACACCAAAAAATTGTGTATTTTTGATGAATTTTGAGCATGAATACTTCTCAATTGGGGGTCTGAACCTATTTGTTCTTGTTACAAGCTTAAAGATATGATGTACTGCGTCTGTTTTGAGCCATCATGCATCCAATTTGGATAGGTGAGCATTAGGCACCATCATGTTGAATTTTTGCTTGTTGAAGGAGGCCAAAAATGCATTTTTTGCATGATCCGAGCTTATGATTGCTTGCTGGACCTGTTAGAAGCTTCTATGCCTCTCTAATGAACCTTAGTAGAGTGCTTGTAACCTCTGATCCAAAGGCTTATTGGGCTGGGATGTGATTTTTGATGATTTCTCTCCACAAAAGTGTGCCCTCCTATCTATTTTTTGTGCATTTACAGCTCGCACGTGTAAAGCCTAGGTGGTAGGGTGATGTGGCAAGTGCCTTGTATACCCACTCTCCCTCCGTACTGTCTTTACAACGACCAATTTGGTGTCCTGTAGAGAAAGTTATGGCTATCGGAAGTTTGGCAATTTTTGAGCTAAAATTTGCAAAATTTTCGAAATGTTCTGATGCATGCATGCTTGTAATTGAGTGTAGTGCCTGTTTGTTGATGAAAATGCATGGATAGACCTGTATGCATGCATGGATGCATGTTGCATGCGTAATCAATAGTTTGATTAGAAGATTTCTTGCATGAAGCTATTTTTGGCAATTCTAGAAAAAGCAGATTTCCTAATGGCTAGGCGAATTACGAGAATTTTTTTGTTTTTTTCGAAAAAATCAGTGCATGTCAAGTTTTGAGATGTGATAGTGCCTGTGAATTTGACAAATCGATCATTTTAATAGATTTTCACAGTTGGTCCATTTTGAATTGATTTTGTGAATCCCAGTGCTAATTTTCCAGTTTCTTGGCAATTTTCGTAAAAATTGATTTTTTTTAAAATCACTGCATGTCACGTGGGATGCATGTTGGATGTTTCAGAATCCTTCTAATATGAGATGTTAATTGTGAAACTGTCAAGTCAATGTTTGGTCGATTTTCACAGTTTAGGTCCATATTGAATGGAACATGAAAATTCCAGTTTACGTAAAATTTGAAGAAACCATGGACGTTTTCAATTTGTTCCCATTCTTTGGTTATTGGTCAAACAGAAATGACTTATAAAGTGAATGATCTTACTGAGTTGAAATCAGTCAATTGTTAAGATCACTACACCCTTCACTTTTAGTTGAAGATTTTGTGAATCTGTCAATTGAGGAGCATTTCTTGTTCTGAGGATTAATAAGGACCAAAATAATGTAAATCCAGTAGAACAGTTCTATGCTGATCTATAAGGGGATTTGCTAGGGATTAAGTCAGGGTGATTGTGCTAAAGTTAGTAATACTAAATTGAACTTTTTCCTAGTACAAATTTGGGGTTTTGTTAACCGGAACCATTTTTGGAAGGGGGGGAAAGAGTGAAAGTCTAATATGTAGATGATTGCTGGTCTTCGTGATCCAATTATTTAATTTACATTCAATTCTTGAAGTATAACGAATTGCAAGTGAGAATAAAATTGGGAATTATTCAAGAAGACTTCCTCTAGGAATTTGGATTCTTTTTTCCAGTTTGTATTAGAATTTCGAGAATTCAAGGATTCTAAGGGAAAAGCAGTGGCAAGACTAATAATCCATTTATGGAACCATCTCTGTTTTGCAATTGGATATGGATCTTGCAAAGTAATGCAGATAGAAGGTGTTCCATACAAGAATCTAGTAATTTGGATTCTTTTCAGTTATGGAGTATTCCTCTATAATGACAGTAACAACCAAGAGAGTTCTAACTTGTTAAAAGAATTAAGTCCTTTTTTAGCAATTCTGGAATAGATATTGGATATCTAGGACAGTATGAAATTCAGTTTTGTTGAAATTTATGTTTTTTTTGGGTTAGTGATACATTCTATTGTATTGGGATGATACATTATGTTTGTCCATGATGAATACAACATGAAATGGTATTCTTTCAGTAACACTAAAGAAGCATAAGAGATTTCAATTGTTAGGATTATCTCTTGGAATTGGTTGTGAATTTGATCCTATATCTGGGTATAGGATAGCCAAATCGTCTTTTTTGACTTTTTGGGCAAAACAGATTTGGATGCAGAGAATTCTTGGAGGAAAAGCTGGTGGTATGGGACATCAGTGATTCTAAAAGGGATTTCTTGGGTAGAATGATCTGTTGACCGATGGTTAGTGATTGTTGTAATGGTAATACTAACAGAGTCCATTGGTTTTTGTTAAGGGTATGTTGGGGATTATGAGATATAGATCAATCCCTAAATGGTATCTCATTAATTACAAAATATGGAAGACCTTGCATCTATTTCTCAATTTTATTAGACCTCTACTCTTTATAACTTTCTTAATACATGACAATTGGATTGAGATTCATATAATTCCTTCCAGTGTAGAACTCTGTTCTGAAGGACTGATATAATTATATGAGATTGTACTTCCATATAAGATTTTTGAATATGGCTCGAAACTTAGGTTTCTGAACCCTAACGTTAGTTTCTATTTAATAGCTGATTATTGAGAGATAATATTTCTATCATTCGGGATAAGATATTCTACGATTCTGAGGAAAAAATCTTGTTTGTAATAGTATTGGATACTCATTACTGACTTTTTCGAATTTTTGATATCTTATACACTGTCTCTTGGGAACTTTTAAATCGAAATTATGAAATTTCTTTTTTAAAAGGGGGGAAGAAAAGATAGGAATAAGTCTTTCGAGGAATTAGCCAGTTGAATTGATTTTGAAAAAAAATCTTGTATGTGTGCAATGGTAGAACTATCCAGCTTGAAATAGACAAGCTCTCTAAGTGATTATTTTGAGTAATCTGGAACTAGATGAGTTTTGGGGTTATTGAGCTGTGAGATATTCAATAATATGGGAAGTATTGGTAAAGATTAAATTAAGATTCATTGATTGTAACCAAGTACCATTTTGATATGGATTGGATCAATGGAATAAAGCTTTAATCTTAACTCTATGTCCAAAGATGTCTGTATGAGTTAGCCTAGTCTTGGTTTGTACGCTAAGATCTGTTGTAGGCTGATTGGCAGAAGGAATTTTGTTAATAAGAGTTAGATGGCTGGAAAACTTGTGATGTGGAGTTATTCACTTCAAAGATTTCCCAGATATGTTATTTACTCATGAGAAATAGAGTTCTTTGGTAGCTGAGTTGCAAGATTCTCAGTGAATTATGTGAGTAACATATGCAGGTTGTGGATATCTGTCAGTTTATAGCCTATGTTTAAGTACAACAACACCTGTCGCAATTTGCGACGTGTTTTGCGACATGAATCGCGAGCTTAATTTTTTTTTAATTCGTCGCAGACGTCGGAAAAACATGTCGCTATAAGGTCATCGGAATCCGACGACTTTAAAAAATGTCGCATTACGACGGGCACAATGTGCCGGATTCTGAAACGTATTTTTCTGATTAAGCAAACCCGATCTGACATGGACGTCGCAATGCGACGTTTGACGTGGACGTCACATTGCAACGTCTGACGTGGACGTCGCATTGCGACGTCCAAAGCCGTCGCAAACGCTTTGACGTGGATGTCGCATTGCGACATTTCGAAATTCAGTCTGATTTTGACGTTTGTAAACATAGAATGATGTCAAAATTTCACCGACGGATGTCCGACGCCCATCCGACGTATGCTTGGACGTCAAAATCCGACGTCCCATAAAGTTGTTGAACTCCAACGTCTGTTAACAGAATGATCAAAAAATATGTCCTACGTGTGTCCGACGTCTATCTGACGCGTTAGGATGTCGGATTCCGATGTCCCAAATTAGGTAGAAAAAATAAAAAATGCGTAAAAACCAACGCGCGCATTTTTATTGGGCTGTTCTTGGAGTTGAGTTCTTGGAGAAGCGATGTTTGTGAATTGTTTTTAAAACAATATTTTTGAGTTGCATTCAACATTTGGATCAAACAACAAACTAAGCATGAGGTACTTTTCAGTCTTTAACTACTTTTCATTCTATATTTTATTGCATTACTTCATGTTCATTATGAATGACAATACTTTATTGCATTGCTTTGTGCACATCATAAATTTCATTTAGATTTTAGATATAATATTGATTATTGTTTTGAAATCCGACATTTCTTAGTTGATTATTACGTCAATCCACATCCCTAAATTTGACATTGCAATTTTTGAAAAAAAAAACATTGCACATATAAAAACAATGGCAATATAGCACGATCATTTGCAATAATAATATTTTTCATAATATGAATTAATGTATTACAAAATTGGTGCTTTAATGTCGCACGAGTCTTTCTAGATCTAACATCAACTAAAACTTATAAACCTAATCTACTCGTCATCGTCGTGACATCCAGTTTGCATGAACACAAGCAAACAAACTATATTAATATTTAATGCTTGATCGTATTAAATTGAATTAAATTGACGTCCAAATACAAACCACATTAGTATAAATACAAAAACTAGTACTTACATTTGGAGGATGACCCTCGCTCTTTAGTTTGTCGACTAATGCATCATACGATTCCCTAAAGGCAAATTCATACTCCTCCTTAGTTGGCAGACGTCCATAGTCCTCCAACTATCCATGCATTCAATTGAAATTGAAATTAATTTAGGGGTACGTTGAAGCAGCTAGTCATAATGCATATTAAAAAATAAAAGCATATAAAATCAAAGATAAACTATAAGAGTAGTGTAAGTTCACTTACCATGCTTGCTTGCAATCCCGTCTTTCCGCTCGAGCCCAACCTAGGATTGCCTATCCCATGCATCCTAGCGGCCGTAGCATCTTTCTGAATCTTGTATTTATTTGGTGTTCGTTCATCCGCTTTTACATGGTTCCAATCATTTCTTGAACACCAGGAAGGCTTGGATTGCCCATCCCTATAAGCTCGTCGTGCCATATCACGACGATGCCTAATCCATAAGCTCATATGCTTATGAATTTTCTTCTCCTCGAATTCCTCTTCTTGTTGGAATTTGTCACGAAGGGTACCAATAACCTGTTGTTTATCGGCGGCAGGTTGTTCAAACCATTTACTAAATAATTTGTCACCAAAATGACGTTGGCATAAAGAATAGAATCGGTCCAAATCCATTCTCCATTTTCTATTGGCAATTATATTGCCTTAAGGATCCACGTTATAATAAGGAGTTGTGGATGACTCTTCGGTGGGGGCGGGAGCCGCGGCCTCTTGTGAGGGAACACCCTCATTTTGGCTAAGCATATTTTGCAGTTGTGTTTTTTGCTCGGGAGTTAATGATTCATATAATTTTTTTACAAAGTCTCCCGAGCTTTCACCACTGCTTCACCCCAACATGATTACTACATTCATAAACATACAATACATTACTCTAAACCCTAATATATTGAAATGAAGTAGAAAAGAAAATCGATTACAGAACTTTAATGCATATTGGAGTGGGACTTTCATACCTGTGTTAACAAAAGAAGAGAGATATGCGTGTAGAGCTCAAACCTGCACCAAGATTGGCATAAGAGTCATGTAAGCGACAATGTATAAGAATAGGTATATCTAAAAATTAAAACATTAGAATCATACAATAATTTTATGTTATTTGTGTTTTGTACTTGTGCATATATGCAGTTTATCACAACGAGATGAATTACATTCAAATCAGTCTAGCGATGAAGACAATACTCAAGTTAACAGGGTAAGTAATAAACATGCATGTGTTCTTGTTCATAAAAACTTTGTTATTATGAGTTAAAATATTGTGCTAAAGTGACATGTACTTGATTTTTGTTTCTCGTAGAGAAATTATTTTCAAAATAATTTATGGTGCACATGCCTCAAGTGTGATGGACAAAAGATGCGTGAAAGACACATTGTTGAAAATCATTTGTGGAAGTTTGGACGAAAAGAAGAAGGTCAACCATCGAATTTAGAAGACGTTGAGGTTTGTTAATTTTATATGATTGTTTTTTATTATAATCTTCGTCAATCTATATATGTCACTTATGAAATTTGTTTCATGTGTGTAGCCAATACATCGAATGCCCTTCCACGAAGTTGATCCATCTGTGTTTAGTTACAATCAACGTCAAGTTTTGATAGACATGAGAAAACAAAGAATGAAACAAATTGAAGAGGCAAACACAATTGGAAAATAGAATAATCAACTTGATTCTAATGATTATGATGATGAGATGCAACACGATGAAGCAATGCACAACATGTTTGAATCTTACTTTGAAACAAATGAGAATGATGATATGCATGCATCTTCTAATGAAAACGGAGATCACAAACAATTTGAGATGGATGAAGACGAGATTATATTGCGCAAGGAGGCAGACACTCCTCTATATCCTGGAGCATCCATTTCGAGACTAGCTATGTCAATTCTTATTCTAAACCTTCAAGCAACATACAAATGGAGTGATCATAGCGTGACATCTTTATTCAGGTACTTAACGCATAACACAACTATTATACTTTATAGCATATTCACATTAAGTTAATTTTTTTTTCTTTTCTAACAACTCACATTGCTCTTTTTTTAGGTTGTTGCATTGAATACTTCCGAAAGAAAATGTGATACCTAAAACACGAAAAGAAGCACGAAAGATGATGACCGTGCTTGGAATGGATTACGACACAATACATGCATGTCCAGAAGACCATGTTCTATACAAAGGTGAGCATTCAGAAAAGTCTCAATGTCCAGTGTGTAACGCTTCACGTTTTCGAGATGACGTACAAGGGGATAAAGTGCCACGAAAAGTGTTACGACATTTTCTAATTATCCCACGATTGCAACGTTTAATTTGATGTAAATCTTTGGCACAACTAATGGATTGGCATGTCAAAAATCGATCTACGGATGATGTGATGCGAGTACCAAGTGATTCACCTGCATGGAATTGAAGACCAATGGCTCGAGTTTAAAAACGAACCTCGTAATTTGGCCTTGCTATGGATGGCGTAAATCCTTTTAGCGTTCAAGCGTCAACTTGGTCCACATGGCCAGTTGTGCTCGTTAATTACAACATACCTCCATGGTTGAGTATTAAAACGGGACACTTGTTATTGGCTTTATTGATTCCAGGAAAGTACAAGGCCAAGAACATGGATGTGTATCTTGCACCTTTGATCGATGAATTGTGCATTCTTTGGAATGGTATTCACGCTTACGACATCTCGAGACCTTTACAACAATGAAACTTTGTTGTTCATGGAATTCTAATGTGGACGATGCATGATTATCCCAGTTTCAGCGAATGTTCAGGTATCTATATAATGAATCTAATCCGTTTTAGGGTTCAACGTTTGAGTATATTTAACTAAGCTTATGTTTAATTTGGTTTATGAACTATATAGGTTTAACCACATCGGGTTACAACACATTTTATATTTGTGGACCACTTTTGGAGGCTCGACATAACACAAATATGTTAAAAAAAGTGGTGTACGAAAATCATCGCAAATACTTGTCGCCTGGTCAACCTTTTTGAAGGTTGAATAGGCAATTTTTTGGAGGGCGAGGAGATAATCCTCTAACTACATCACCACCCCCATGCATGGGAGTAGCGGAATGGCATGGTGAATGGCTTAAACATCACAACGTTAATTCTTCATGGAATGAATCCATTGATGGTATGAAACAGTTGTCTATTTATCATAAATTACCCTATTGGAGGAATTTATTGATAAACCATCTATTGGATCCTATGCACATATTCAAAAACGTCGGTGAATCCTTATGGAACCACATCATTGGCATAAAAGACAACTTCGTAGCTCGTAAAGATCTACAAGCGGCCGATGTGAAAAGACCCTATTGGATTCAATACACCGAAGGTGGAGATGAGATTCTACCTAGCGTGCCGTGGATTCTTACAAAAGGGCAACTCTCATATGTTAAACATGTCATAAAACAAATGAGAACTCCAATAGGCTATGCACATTCTTTATGCAAGTCATTTACCAAAGATGGTAAATTAAGTGGATTGAAATCACATGATTGGCATAAGATGTTGCAATTCATACTTCCACTTTCTATTCGAGGTCTCTTCAACGATGACGTATGAAATATGCTTTACAATTTGTCATCGATGATTAGGTTTGTATATTTTTTTAAACACTTGTATAAATATGTGATATTTCAATTTTTTTATGTGTTAAACTTACCTATGTACTATCAATCTTGCAGGTGGATTTC